>VXAC01002175.1:198945-233945 GCA_013399225.1 Rhipidura dahli
TGCCTCAGGCGGGCGGGGGCTGCGATGGCACCGCCCGCGGCCCCCTGCTGTGTTCCGCCGCACCGGGAATTACAGAATCGTAGAATTCTGGAATCCTAGAATCGTAGACTTACAGAATCATCAAAGTTGGAAGAGACCCTTAAGATCCTTAAATCCAACCGTCAACCCAGCACTACCACTGGGACCCCTAAAGCACTAAACCGTATCACCCAGTGCCAGGTCCAGATGCCTCTTAAACACCTCCAGGGATGGTGACTCCACCGTGTTCCCGGGCAACCTGGCGTCATCCACACAGAATCACAGATTCAGTTAGGTTGGAAAAGACCTGAGGTCATCAAGTACAACCTATGACCAAACACCATCATGTCAACTAAATGCCACATCCAGTCTTTTCTCAAACACATCCAGGGACAGCCACCACAGCCTCTGTGAGTAGCCCATTCCAATGTCTAACAAACATTTCTGTGAAGAAATTCTTTCTACTGCCCATCCTGAACCTCCCTTGGGGCATCTTAAGGCTGTCGTCTTGCCCTATCGCTGGTTTCCTGTGAGAAGAGACTGACCCCCACCTGGCCACAGCTTCCTCTCAGGCAGTTGGAGAGAGCAATAAAATCACCCCTGAGCCTCCTTTTCTGCAGGCTGAACACACCCAGCTCCCTCAGGCAGGTTATCGGCCACAGGGCTGCAGGGCCGAGGCCCCGCTGGCCGCCCTGGTGGGGAGCATCGGGCACCGATCCCCGCTGTCCCCTCAGCTGGGCTGGCCGCTGGTGTCCGAGAGGTGTCACACCGTGGCCCTGTCGCCAGGAGCAGGCTGGACACAGCAGTGCTGGGGAGAGCACTGTGTACGCGACAGAAAGCTGAGGGGCAGAGTGTCAACTAAAGGCTTGAAGCAGGCGGTTGAGAGAAAAACCTGTGATATTCGGGGTTTTTAGTTAGTTTGTTTACATTTCTTTTTGTCTGATCGCTGAAAAGTGGAAAATCCACATCGGTGAGGTGTTCAGAGATGCCAGGATGCTGTTAATGTTGCCGTGAGCCTCGTTGCCTGTGTGTGTCCTGGAGCTGGAGCACGGCGAGTGGGATCAGAGCACACGCAGCCCGCAGCCCGTGGTGCCACCCCCGGGATGGACACTGTCACCACCTGTTATGGGTTAACCCGGACATGACAGACAGTTGCCTGGTCGAATCGCGTTTCTCTCAATGTTACCTATAAAATCCCGCGGAAGGCGAGAGTTCGGGGAGTTTTTTTCCGGTCCAGGGGTGGTGGCCAGGAGCCGTAACACCCGTAACAGCACCTCTTCATGCCAATTGAGGAAAAAAGAAAATCTGGACAGCAATTTTTTTAGGCTTAATTTATTGCGTGTTTGTTTATATATTGATTACAGGAGCTCTAAATCTTTTGATCAAAACTTTGGGAACTGTATGTGGACAAAAACATCAGGTAAACCATTCTGATAGAGATTCCCAAGAGTCTCACACCTTTACAACTGTGCCTCTTCCATCCAGACATGAACTTCCAGATTGGAACAAAGTACAAACTCACAGCTTGGCTGAGTTCAGTCAGTTTCCTGACAGAAAACATGATTTGTACTGGAAAATTTTCAAATAGCGTTGAAGATAACAAAAAAAACCCTAGAAAAAATAATAGGGAACCTTTCTCTTACATTAGTACATTTTAGTAGGCTAGAATGACTCAGAGGAGCAGTGTCCTTCCCTTAAAAGTACTCTCTTTTCATTATTATAAAGAGGGGAACTACTGTGAATTTTAACAGGGACCTTTTGTAAACAAGCATCCCCCATTTTTAAGACTTCTCAGCTTAGGGATTTCAGTAATGTGCTTTGCTTAGGATAGGTGTGCAAGGCGAGCACTTCAAAATTGCTCCACATGACAGAAGAATTACCTAATAATCTAGCTGCATTTATAGGTTCTTTTCACAGAGTAATGCAAAAAATATTTCTGTGCCTAGTTTATCTTATGAGGTAAGCTAAGTCTTCTAAATTGAGTTCATGTTGTAACAAGTTTATTTTTCCACTGTGATTGAAAATGCAGCAGGACTGTTCTGTCTTATGCAGGGCAGCAACAATTACCTGTCCACACCTATGAGCACACGTGGAAATAGTTGTCTGGAAAAGCCAAGATATAGGCTCAATCTGTAGAAGGTGCAGTGCTAGTCCACAACATCTAGCATATGAGATATACACAGACATCTGTCTACGGTTTTCAATAAAATGTTTTAAGTATAATTGTTATTGGGTTTTACATGTCAGAAAACCTGTTTTATTTGGCTGCAATTTTAGAAATTATTCCTTTGTATCTCAAGCAGCAAGATCTATTAATGCTTCTATCTCAGCTATTTCTGGGATTATTCATAAGCTTATGGCTAGGAATGTTCTTATGCAGCTGCTGCATTTGGATCCTCAGATTTCCTATGACAGAAGGTTATTACTTTTATGAAAGGAGTGTGAATTATTTACTGCTTTTTCAATTAATTACTTTTGTACATAAGGAAAAAGAAATGGTAGCTACATAATAAACAACTTTGTGATTATTACTCACAGAAGTACGTTTCAGCAGCTGAACATTCTTTGTTGTAATATATTGAAGAAACTTCTTCTTATCCATAAGCAAAGGCGATGCATCTTTAGCTACATTTGCTGGCATGTAGTGCCCTATGTAAGAGCATCTCAGGCAAGGCAGAAACCTCATAATAATATGATTCTCAAGAAAATATATGCTTGGCCGTGCTTACCTGTTGAATGTTTGACAGAGCAGACACTCCACAAAGACAGCACAGACACATGAGTAGATAATTACTCATTTTAGCTATGTTGAAACAGAAAATGTCAGCATTTGTGAACTCTGTAGATGGAACTGCCCACTCTGAAGCAGTTGGTTCTGGGCAAGCTCGTAGGAGAAGTGGCTGATGATGTCCCATCCCAGCTGTGCGAGCCCTTGGTAAAAGAGCTCTGCTGAACCACATGTGTGCTCTCAGATCCCTGTCAGGGACTCTGTCGTGAAGTTTCTCTTCTCTGATCTGTTGTTCAAAATAGCAACCACTCCTTGACGTGACCTACTTAAAGGCTGACACAACAAAGCTGTGTGCTCAAAGAGGGCACTGTGTTATCTCTACTGGCGCCATGATGTGTCAAAAGAGCGGCCTTGAGGACTTGTGTTTAAAGATGTGGTCTCACGAGAACAGGGCAGAGACAGAGCATCCTGGAAAATGTCCTCTTTTTGTTGCAATTACAGAGTGTGTTTTCTTTGCCAATTGAAAATATATTTGCTGTCTTCTATGTTGTTATGTCATGTCTGTGGCAAACATTTTTTGACACTTGGGATAAAAGACTGTTAAAAGTAATATATTGCAATGAGAAAAAATTATTTATCAGTTGTCATAACAAGTGAATTGTTCTATTTGGTGTTTAAGCCTTGTATGCCCCATGTAGCTGACAAATAATTTTGGTAAAATTTCTCAGTAAAGACCGATGTGTTTTATTAAACTAATTTATGTAAGGAATTTGTGTTGTTAGGTCACTAATCATGTTTCTTTCTCTTTATGATCTGTGTAATATACCTACACAGATTCTTTTATGATTTTATGGGTCTTTTAGATCTTCAGTCTTTCTCAGCAATAAAAACATTTTAAGCAAAGGGAATTGGCAAACCTAAGCTATATTGGGATAATGATGTAATTAACCATCAAAATTGTTCCAGCAGAGCAAAAGTGGTCTTGATTTGGTCTGAAAAGAACATTACATGTTTGAATAAATCTTTAAACCAGGTGTTTGTGGAGAAGCAAATTAAAGCTGCTTCCTCCTGCCCTTCCAATAATTAAATTCTGAGATTCATTGGTTGACAGTACTTGTTGACATTCAGTGTGCCTAATGCAAACACAAGTACTCCTCTCATTTTAATTTGCAGTGTGCTGGGAAAATATACTATATGACTTCTGAGAATTTGAGGTGCATTCCAGGTCAAATTTGTTCCAAATTTGCAAGTCAGTTTGCAGAACAAAAGAGTGATTAATCTGCCAGATATAGTGTACCTCAAACAAAATTCTTTGTTGCTTGTAGTGCACTCTGTAAATAAAGTCTATTAAGGTCACTAATGAAGTCTAACAACATTGCCTAACACTGGAAAAGTGTAATTGAAATTAACAAAATTTTATGGCTCAAACAGCTTGTGCAAATATATTTTAAATATTATAAATATATTTCAAGTCTCTTTACCAAGAGACTATCTCTGGTCAACTCAGCTTGAAGAGCTCACTAACTGATTTATTGAGGTTAGAAGGTTGGTGGATGGAGTTCAATGGCCTAAGATACTGTTGGAGTCCATCTAGATTATTTGAAGCTCTTATCTGATTGCAAAATACTAAAGCTTCTTTTCATTCCAGCAAACAATATGATATGGAATGTATCTCATGTCCAAACCAAGTTTAGGATTTTATGTGAGATAGAAGGATGAAACGTGTGTTGAGAGTGCTTCTGCTGCTACTTATTAACTTCTTCTTGGCAAAAATGTAAGTAATTCTAAAAATCAGCTTTATTTCACTTTTTAGCTGGAAATGCGTAAAACCCAAAACCCCTCTAATTTGTTCCTAATCATAAAGATCGTATTTAATATTCTGGTAGTGATAGACTAATTAAAAGCAAAAGCAAGCTCTGGGAATAATGTCACATTTTAGATGTTTATTTCAGCTAATTTGTGCAAATTCATGCAAAAAAATCTGTCTGCTCACTACCTAAAGCATTGATTCCAATTCTCTTTGAAGAAGAAACACACTTTTGGACCTTGATTATATTCTTAACCATTAAAAGCATCTAGCATATGTTGTCTGAACCATCCCATCATAAATCTCTATTCATAGCTACTTTTCACTGTTTATATCCCTTACTAAACTGACCCACTGGATTGTATCTTAGCTTGTTGGGTACCTGCCTGAAGCAAATTTTTAATAGTTGCAGGAAAAATTGATAATTAATTAATTTCTTTTTAAAATTAGATTAGATATGCCTTGTTTTCCATTGTTGCTAAAGGAAAGCTCTTAGAATCCTTTCATGTGGGAGTTATAAAAGAGAACCTAAAGACTGAAATTCAGTCTCAGACTCATGCAGGGCTCCTGTAGGCTCTGCTTTTGATTATCTAAAACTACTCAAGGCTGACACTGGGGGAAAAACCTCATATGAGCATATTCTTTAGAGTCCTGCTGAAGGTTTTATTAGAATTGAAGCCCCCATAGCATGCCCGCTGCTGTCTGTGCTTGGTGTATGTGTGTGAATCACTGAACAAATGATCTCACTCCATGTCTCGGCAATGGGGTTTTAGCAGCCTTTGCTTTTTCAGTCTGTCTGACCTGGGAGCCAGAGCTGAAGGCAAGGAGTATGACTGTCTTGAACTCAAGAAGAAGGTGCTTTATTTACAGAAGGAAATGAGAAAAGTAGTTGGGATAGAAGAGGCAAAGCGGAAGAGAGAAGTCTGGGAACATAGAAGAACCGGGCAAAAAAGCCTGTGATTTCTGCAGGAGTTCTTTCAGCATCAGGAATGGGATTTAAGATCCCTCATTTTCTACTGTCATCACAGAGACATGGAACAAGCAAGTGAAGCTTTGCACACTCAAAAGGACACCATCCCATATTTGCCATAGGCTTTGTTAGTGGTAGGGGCAGGGGCAAAGTGTGATCATGAGAGCATCTGTGTGGTTTACTGAGGTACTCCAGAAAACAGCTGGCTCAGGTGCTGCAAAACAAAATTCATGCCAGTACGATAATATAGTAATACTTAGGAAAAGGGACATTTACAAGCTTCTTAAAGGATGACAGAATTATGCACTGAACAAGCTTTGCAAAAATTAGCATCCAAGATTCAAAAGAGCACAAAATTGTTCTTGGCTGATCCACCTGTAAAGACCTGGTATTGACAAGAGTGGTGGACTCGAAATAGCCTGATTTCAAGCCACGGATGAGTATGATCATCCTTGCTTTGCAACCTCAGGTTTCATACAGAAATGGCAAGAAATCCCACTGACATGATAATTCTGTTACATACTGAGCTGGTGGGGAAACTACCATTTCATGGGAAGCAGGTACTACAATCTTACCTGAAATGTGAAATGAAAGTCAGCCTCAAGTATATTCTGAATGCAACACTTCTTTTTTTACTCCAGTTTCTATTTGCTCTACTTTTTTCCCCCTATTTGTTTTCAATTTTGTTTTCTCTTTCTCTTTACTGCAGTGTTGTTGTTCTGAAGGAGCATATCCTGATAACCTTGCCTGCAAGCAGCAAAATTATGGATAAAAGGTCTACATTTGAAACTGCAGCCTTGTTTATTTCTTCAAAATGCAGCCATGCTTTTTTCTCGACTTTTAAATGGTAAAAAAAAAAAAATAGGGGGCACAAGTTACATTGTGAACTTTACAATCAAGAATAGATCCAAAGATTTTGCATCCTTTAAAGTGTCAGTCACAGCACCTCATTGGTATGGTGTATAGATAACCTTGCTTTAATAATCTAAGTGCTTTTATGTGCCAGAAATTCCTGCCACTCTGATATAATCCAGCTTAGGTCACAGGTAGTTTGCAGTCCTTCAGACACCAGACTTGGAAAAAGAAGAGTGCAAAAAAGTAGGTTGAAGGATAAGGAAATGTCAAGCTATGTATTTTATGACCATATATCGATATGGCATATATTATCTATCAAAATACATTACTCGTATATCCTGTGTACTTCAAAGCACATCAGAGTCTGTCCAGTGGTCATATATAGCTGGCTATAAGGGTGACAGAAATGATATGCAATGTTCCATGTTAAATGTAGAAAAAGTCCCCCAAGGCTCCTAGGTCTTTTTTTTTGTTTGTTTGTTTGAAAGCTTCTGTCTTGAGATTGTGCAGATAATTCAGCAAGATCATATTTTCAGTGATTGAAAAAAGGCTTTTGATGGATCTTGAGGAGTCTTTTCTGGCCCTTTTGCCTCCACTGTTGTTAAGGGTATTTTACTGGGCACTTGCAAAAAAAATCTAAATTCATGTTTTTTCTGAATTTGAATTTAGATGTGTCAAAGGAATAAAAAGCCCTAAATGTAGCAGTTAAAGCCCCATCTCTTCATATGTTTCTTTAAAATCTAAATCTCAGAAGACAGTAATATTTGGGAAGGCCATATTGAATTCTTAAAAAAAGACATAAGAAGCCTTCTTGAACAGGGGTACCATCTTACCTTTGTTCCTGTTTATTAATTCTTGCAGCTAACCAGCCAAGCTTGTCACACTTCTATCAGCCAGTGAAAATTGAAGTCAGAATCAGTTTAAGATAAATGGGGTTTGCCTCCCATGGATATTGTTCTGAAAAATTATACCTGGCTAGACCGTTTTGTCCAGTTCATGCATCAAAAAACATCAGAGGCTGTGACTGTTGAAGTAAACTGTGTTTTTCACAGTCATTACATACACACACATACACACAAAGGGACTGTAAAATCAGAATTTATTCTGTAGGGCTAATTCTGTTTAAAAAGATGACCATGGTTGTTTTTTACTCAGCAAGTTTGAAATGTGCTTATACTCAAATTCATGTCTAAAATCTCTTGGCAAAATTCTATTTTATGAATTTCTACTTTAAAGCTTTGCAGAAATAATGTTGGAAGAGAAGAATCTAACCTTTTTTCTAGTTCTTTTATCAACAGAAATTTTTCAATTCTGACATTTATTATTGGTGACAGTACATGAGGTAGGCAGAACAGAGCTGACTTCATTGTTCAGTTTAAAACTGCCAGGCTGAAAGCGCTTTTTCAAGTTATATGCTTGAAGAAACTTCTCTGGCAATGGTAAATGCACCATTCATGAGGGATGAGAGGGTGGGATGACTGCACTTCAAAAAATCAACCTTTCCTGTGAAGTTCCTGCTGACCTCACACAGACTCACCATCCTGGCTTCCAATCCTCCCATAAATGGATGTGTGTGCTGTCCTAGGTGGAGGGAGTGAGGGGGCGTGGGGGAGTGTACACATGCACAGGTATTTGTCATACTGCAATTCATACTGTTTTCTCCATCTCAGTCGTGTTTTTATCAAGCTCATTTACCATGCTGTCCACATGAAACAGTAGAGAGGTTACATCAGATTTTCAAGCTGTTTAGTAAAATCTCCTAATTTTTTTTTTTTTTTATTTCTACTCCGGATGTTTGCCAGCTGTTGCAACATGGAGTTGGTGTGTGGGAAAAAAGCAGTTCTTAGTGGTTATACAGGAGCTTTGGTGCTAAAGTGCTGATTTAGCACACTAAGGAGTGGCTGAGTAAAGAAAAGAAAATCAGGTAAGGGATGAGACGGGTACTAATCACTTTTTTTGGCAGCATCTAAAGAGCTTTTGTCATCCTAAGTAAACTTCTGTCTCACCCCTATTTCATTCATGAAGCTGGTCACTTTTCAGCTTTAATACAGCTCTACCCTGTCTATCCAGCCCTGTAATGGTTTTCCATTATATATTTGTTGCTTCCCTAGTGTCCATCAGGGATCTCAAACAATTCAAAAAAAGTATAGCTACTAATAAAACCTTTCTTGCCCCTGTATATTCAATTCTCTCTTTTCAAGCACCTTCACAACATTAAAGATCGTTGGGTTTGTGTTTCTTGATTTGTATGACTTTGCTGCTCTTTTTTAATCTGTCCTTGCTTCTGCTCATGATTTCCTGTTCTCTTTTCTTTGATATTGAGCACAGAGTACAATTTGTCTCCCAGAGTTGCAGCAATGCTTTTTACTGCATCACCCTACCAAAAGGGTGAATAATATGGGCAAAGACAAAAGAACAGTGAGAATAATTTATGAAACCCCTTTATTTCTGGTATTAAGAAAACATGGATTCATCTTAAACACCATTCATCCTTTTGACTGTGGTACTCTAAGTTCTTCTTTTTCCATAGACATCAACAACCTTGTTGTTTTCCTAATTGTTTGTAGAAAATTTTAAGGTATTGCCAGAAATACAGGGAAAAAATGGAATAGTGAAATTGAAATTGCCTTTGTGATTTCCACGCCTGTTGAATAATTGTATTCTGATTTGTCCACATACATCTCTTGCAGAAACAATAGTATCATCATTCCTGGCAAAGAATTCTTCCTTCCTTGGTTACAGCTCTGAACACAGTACTTGGATGGAAAAATAAGGAAATGGATTCCTTAGTCAGAGCCCCCAGAAAGCATTAGACTTGTCACCAGCTAAAAAGGAAGAACACATAATGAACTTTTCAGTAAGGTTTGTGTCCATTAAAATGAAAAACAGTGCCTGTTGCAATAGCTGGAACTTACATAGCATAGTGTGAGTAAAATTAAAATTTTCTTTGTGACCTTTTCTCTGGCCAAGCATTTAACAGGCAACACAGAAGGGTGCTAGATCACTGCATTCCTCTGAATCTGGTTCCATGATGTGGGATTAAAGGTTTACCTTAAAGAGTGTGTGAGGGTTGTAAGAATTAGGATGTAAGAAGAGGGTTGGGAGCTTAGAGTGAGGAAGCTGAAGCTTTAGCATTTGGTTCATTGGTCATTGCAATTTGGCAGATCAGCCTGTAGAAGGTCATTAAGGACATTGTAGATTTGAAGCCTTTGTGTCCTTTAGTTCCCCTTACCTCATCCATCAGACCTCTATCCAGTCACAGCTCTACAGAATGGTGACTGTGCATGGACCTCATAATCAGTGAAGTAGTTTTAGAGTTAACTTGTAAAATAATTTTATGCATAGATTTGAATATTCTCCAGAATGTTTTCTAAGGTGAAAATGTATTTGAAATTAATTTAGTTAATGTCAAAATTGTAGTGTGAAACATCAATGGTCCTTGTATGCTTTAGGCCCAGTTTACATTGTACCTAACACTGGTCAGAGTTAGCAGCCCTGGAACAATTATCTTTATGGATATCAGAGTCCTTTTTCAAGTGTTTTCCCTGGAATAGGCCCTTCTATGTTTCTGTTATACAATTCCATCTTTGTTTACCTGTTAGTTCTAAACCTCATCAACATAATCTCCCTTTCTACTTACAAGTTAACAATAGTGGTGTTTTCCTTTTCCAACAGTTTACCTCCTCCTATTTTTCAGAGATATCACTGACCACATTAAAGATATGCTGAAGTAATTTTAGTGCAGAAAATTTCCACTTCTATTGTTATGTTTATTTGTCATTATTGAAAAGAAAAGAATTTGTGTTTATTTACTTTGTAAATATACCATCAGTATTCTGTGTGTGATATTAAAGTCATATATAAATTTCTCACTGTTAATAAAATTGATGATAAGTATCCAGAGCAGATATAATTCCCCAAATTCATTTAAAAATGGAAGAGGAAGGAATACTTATTTAATCCTGTCACTGTTTCTGAAAATCCTCCCTCTTGAACATTATAATCATCTCAAGGGTCACAGTGGCATAGGTGGGTACATAGCATGGCTTGAAAAAATTATGCTTGTATGTGTTTTGAATTTAATCTAGGACTTGTGAATTCTGTTGTGTCAGTGTTTTATGCATGAATTGATTATCTGGAGCATCTGTCCTTACTGTGGAGGGATTACAGATCACACTGATTATGGATACATCAGCCCTACTTCCATTACTGGAAGGTACAACCTAGTCTACAGAAAACAGCACTGATCACTATTATCTTAGATTTGTAATATTTAGCAGAAGGATGTAAGGGTTAACACTGAAGTTCATACTGTTTAAAGTGAAAACAAATGCATCAAATTCCTGTAATATTCCCCAAGGCTAGTTTTGCCTGGGAAAAGGTAGACAACAATGGTACATTGTTATAAGAAACTCAAAGTGTTTTAAGATGGAGGTTGATAAGTTTGTGGATGGGGATCACAAAACAAGATAAGAATGAAGTTAGAAGTGGAGCTGGAATTAAAGCCTGAGTTTTTGTATCCATTTTATTGGTAGGGCTGGTACCCAACTGCCTGTTAGAGAGCAGATTCTGTGTGTTTGCAATGCTTTAGCCTCCCACTACAGGGCTTCTTTTCCTAGCTCTGGTACTCAAATGGACGCTGGGCTTAGTGCTGAGTGAGAGGCACTGCTCTTGTTTCTGGTGTCAGGAGCTCTTGGAGCTTCTTAGGATCTTTTGGTCAATTTACTTCCAATTCTTACTGCTGTAAGGGTGTTGGGAAATGACCAGGCCTGCTTTCTTCTCATGGTACCCCAGACATACAGCTTTACTCCTTTTGTGTCTCAGGCCCACAGGGAATCAGAAATAGTGTTCAAGCTGAGGTATGGGGCTGTTCATGGAGGGGTTGTATGGATCTTTTACGACTAAATATCTGTTGCAGTGCTTCTTGGATTGCCTGGGATATCGTTCAGTGACCTGAGTGGTATTTTTCAGTCCTCTGTTACCACGTTCTAGACTGTACCATGACCTGAACCCAGAGAATAACGAGCAGTGCTTGTATGCTTGGAAGGCTGTTGGTTGTGCCTCTGATCTGCCCAGGGTCTGCCTACTCTTCTTCTTGGCCAAATTAAATATTTCTCAAGAAATCCCTACTGAGCATTTGGTGGACATTGAATATGTCACAAGAGCTGTTTTTTGCTGCAAGTGCAAAGTACAATTTTCCTTTCACTTCTCTGTTTCTAGACATAGGTAGTGGCACAGCCCTTTCCTCAAGAGATAAGCATTCCCTTTCTTGTACTTCTCAGCTCAACAGCATGACTCAGTCTTTAAAAAAGACAAGTACTGGCATGTTGGTCCCATCCCCATTAGAATTAACTAAGAAATCCAATGTGATATAAATCTTTGTTAAGATCACTGAAGGTTTTATGAGATATACAAGATTGTAGAGGAAACCCTTTCAGAAAATCTAATATGTATTAATGAAAGTACAGCACAGTGCTCACACCAGTGTGTTCTGATAGAACATATTGGTGAAGATTTTCAGTGTAGAAGATTTTTACTTTAAACAGCATTTCTGCTCTGGGAAAAAAATTATATGACCCTGACAGGTTTTTACTTAGCAAATCCATTTCTTTGTTCTGTAAGGATTTTATCTGCACACACAAGTGACAAAAGTAATTTTTCTTTGTTTTTTATTCCTGCAAGACAGGGTAATTATGTATTAGGTAATAAGCTGAATTCTGTTCCTTTTTATACATGGCCAACAGAATTTACTGTGTTGCTAGCAAGGATATTTATGTAACTTAATGAGAACACTGAAAAAGGAGCAAAGGTTTGGTTTGCTTCAGACAGGCTTCCCATGAGATTACCAATATTTATTGCTTTGATCTCTCCTCAAGGTTGAACATTAAAAGAAGCAAAATCATATAAACAAGACTTCTAAGTTGCTGTCAACTGGTTAACTGATTATTAATTTTTTGAGATGACTTTGCTCCTGCAAAGAAAAAACAGCCAAAATAGTAATCTTTTATCTGTGGAAACACTGTTCTTCTGCTAATAACTTTTAAAAAAAGAAATAGCAAGGGGAAACAGATTGTCCAAGGAAGCATCATATACCATAGTACATAGGAACCTTGGTATTCATATTCTGTAGCCTGGCTGGTGTCCAGGAGAGTCTCTTCAGCATTTTGATGGAGGAAAGCTGAAGTTCTGTCTCCCAGAAAAGTGTTTTGTTCATTTTTTTTGACCTTGCCTGGGGCAGGAGGCTTCCTAGAGTGTTAAGCAACCAGAGCAGTTAAAACCTAGAGCAGATTTCACCTAATGTGTTACAAGCATATATAAGCCAGCACATAGTTTAGTGTTCCTAGTCTCCTCTTGTAGTCTCTGAACAAATTTAAATAGTGTAAAGCTTAGATAGAATGAAGACTGAGCTGTGCTCCTAAGTGGGGCAATTTTAGTCAGATGCTTAAATTTACTCACAGAACTCCTAAATTTGAATTTGGATCCACCTTAAGTAGACTTTCAGAAAACTGCAGTAAGATATGCAGCAATATGCAATGTATTGATAGCAGCAATGCATCAGCCTCAGACCAACATTTATAAATCACATGAGAGTCTCAGATATGCTGCACACATTTGGTACTCTTTAGAGCAGTTTTTTTCCAAAACAGAGGCTGTATTTGGCACTCACTTGAAGGAAAGCATTCAAATGATGTAGAATTGAATTGGTTCTCTGTATCTTCCAAAGATCAAATAGAATCCATTAAAGCATTATTGATTCTGACTTTGTGCTGAAGTACTGTCTGAGAGCTCTGCCATTAGCCTTCTGAAAGGGCTGATCAGACTGTCACATGAGTTATGAACAGTGAGAAGCTACCAAATGGTGTTAGTGAGCATAGTGAAAGGCATTGGGCATTAGCAGGGGGCAGGACTAGATCCTCTCCAGAGCTCACTTCAGCCTCAGCTATTCCATGATTCTGGGATAGCTGCACCTCTGGCATTCATGTACTTACAGCCCCTCTTCCTTGTGCCTGAGTTCTCAATTGCTTTGCCCACCCTATTATAGTATTTTCTCTACTAAAAGAAAGCCTAACTGAAACTAGATTTTAAATATTTTAAAGAAATCTTTTATTTTTATGTCAAAGAGACAAATTTGGCAGGTGCCTGTGGTACATTTGAAAGAAACATAAGGAGCAATCAGATTCAAAATGGAATCCTTTAAAGATTGACCAAGCAGCCTGCCAGTAATGGGCCACTCTGTGCTTTCCCCACCAGGTGGGAACAGAAACATCAATATCAATGAATGCATGTCAGATTGAGTGGAAACAAACCCTAAGGACACAATAGTATAGTAAAGTTATCTACCCATACAGCGTTAACAAAATTGATCTGCCAGTGTATTGTAAGTATTTGATTGACACTTTGCAATGATCAAAATCAGGCATTCCACTGGCAGAGCACAGCATGCACTTTCCCTTTTAATTTATATATTGTTTTATGTGTTTATCAAAGTGATCAGCTTTTTTGGAAGGGATAATAAGGAAAAATTGCATGAAAAACAAACATATTATGTTAGAGGATATTTTTGCTCTTTTCTTTGTCTTTAAATCCACAGTTCATTCTCATAAAAATGAGCTTATAAAATGGTCCTTACAATAATTTACAGTATTTCAATAATTTAGAACCAAATCATAAAATTCTTAGCACATGCAATCAAAATCAAATTTAAATAGAACAGCAGTATCAACATTTTAAAAATTTCTGCAGTATTTTCAAGTTCATTTTTCCCAGTAAGAGGATGTTTTCACTGCTGAGTTATAAGTGAAAATAACGAATTCCACATCACTCAAGATGCAGGATTTGAAGATAGGAAATTTTTAGTATTCTAATTCTGTATTTCCTAAGCAAGTGCTCACAGTCTGATTCATCTAAATGCAATAGTCCTCATTCAAACCATCTCCATTAATTTTTTTTGTCCAATTTTAACCCTGCAGCAATGCTTTTGATTTCCTAAAGAATCAAAGAAAGTTGATGAATAAGACTATGGAGGTTTTATTTAATGAAAAGAAAATATAAAAGAATTATTTTGATTGGATGGATTCCCTTTGATTTTTTTCTGCTTTGGCATATGGTGTTTTCAGATGAGTCAAATTGATGATTGATTAATAAGTATCATCCCTTAACATTACGTGCATATGATGACACACTGCCAAAATTCAAACTCTCTGACTGCATTACACTAACTTATATTTTCAAATAATGTTAATGGATTTTCATGTCACAGAGATAATCAATCAGATGATTTGCCTTCCAACTGTGCAAATGAATGCGATGGATGTGTGTCATAGATGTTTTGTTATTTCTGAGGTTGCCACAATAAAATATCCCTTTTTGACAAAATGCTTAATTATTTTGTCAGAATAACAAATGTATCATTGACAAAACTTGAAACATTTGCTCTAGCAAGCTATATAATTTCAAGCCACAAACATCAGGTCTGTACAACTCACTGTATTATATTGTTTTGGCAATATGCTGATTGACAGGTGTCTGACAATCTACCCTGAGCAATTCTGCACAAACTACCATGAGTCAGTGAAGGAAATCTTTTCTTTCCATTTGAAATGTACAAACTGATTTGTTTTCTTTTCTTGGGGCATGTATTTTAGCTTCTCAAGGTGAAATCATCATTTTCATCTCTGATATTGCAATTCAGGCTGGGAATGTAACAGAAAGAATAGGTAGAACCAGCCAAGCTCACAGTCATTCTGTGTGCTCTGCATCCACTCTGTTTTGTACCAGCAAAACCAAGAGTTTTTACTTTAGCTAGTGGCTACCTTGGGATGCATGTAAAGAGACCTTTCAGTAACAAAATGTTAATAAATAACATGAGTCTAGCTGCAGGTCAACTGAGATATTTTGCAGATGCATTTTCCTCTTCCCTTGTATGTCTGTACCAAGTTTGTAAAGCAATACAGGGCCCATCCGGTGTTGAGACTGCTTGGGTATTCACCCAATCTTCATGAAAAAAACATTCCCAGTGCCTTTACAAGGCAAGAACTGCTGTCTACAGAGGCATTAATGAGCCTTTCCAGCACTTTTCTCCCTTGCATGCCAATTCTCTGCCTGGGTTACAAGTGCAAACACAAATTCCCAGTAGCACAACTGGCAAAGGATCAAACACAGAGCCTAGTTCAAGATGCAGATCAACTTATTTTAATCTATTTATTGAGTTGTCATACTTTTTCTGATGAAGTCTTTCTTAATTTCAACATTTCTCAGTGATTTTCTGAGAAATCTGGTTAGATAATGTCCAAACCCATAAGCTTTTCAGAAAGGGTTGCAAAGAGTTCTGCTTTATTTGACCTGCAAACACAAACCATTAGCGATAGAGTTGGTTGGGTTTTTAACAGTTCGTTTTACTTTCTCTTTTCTGCCTATTACTTTGGAGACTAAAATATCTGTATTTCTTAAACAAGTGATGAATCAAAAGCAGATCACACACTGCCTGTAAGTATTTATAAGGCATAGCATGTTCACTTCATGTGAAATATACAAGGTAATTTCTTATTCTGATTTATTTAGTTTTATTTACATTATTTCAAGTTTTTTATCAGAGGAGAGGTGTTGAACAGGAACCAGCTTTTGTTTTTACAAGGCCAGGATTAGTTTCACCATTCAGTAACTGGAACAAAAAATTGGCATTTGTTTGAGGAGCTTCCTTTCATGCTGAAACAATAATAATAAAAAAAATCCTTCCAAATTTCTAAATGCCCAGGTACTTTGCAATGGGAGGCATAGTTTACGCTTCTAACAAACAGTTTGGGTCAATTCTCCCATTGGCAGCAGCATATTTTTATACACAGGTGTTTTCCTGGTGTTCTGCAAGGAGCCATGGGCCAATTCCCAGCACAGAGGCGTCCTCAGAACCCAAACTGCCACTTTTGTCACACAAGGCAGCAACCTGGGCAGCAGCGAGGGAAGCCTGAACACAAGCGTGACACAAACTCCTTGTCCTCCCTGTGGTCTTTTCAAGTTGGCTCTGCGCTACGTTAGAAGTGGGGGGAAAGGCTTCTGCTGCTTCTCCCTCCAGTTTGTAGCTGCAGCTACAAACGCAGAGAGTGCAGGGGGCCCACAGAGATTGTTACGAAATTTTCTTTAGGTCCTACTTTGGGCACAGTGGCACTGAAAGGAATGTCATTTATCCATATGCCCCAGAGCACAGCACAGCTCCAGTCTAAGGAATGGAGCTTTGCAAATGTCCTCTGTAAACAATGTTCTCCTGACCACAGCCCGTGATCAGTGCATTACCATCTTGGATGGGATGTTTTTGCCTGAGAAGCAGAACAGAACACTAGAAATTCTCATAATATTTTCTTGTTTGTTTTCTTTTTCCTTGTCCTGTCTTCATCCAAATTACATCCAGAGAATTCACTAGCATGGAAAAATAAATGTTGCTATCCTGCTCTCTGAAAAGAACTCAGCATTGCTACTCAGGACTAGATCAAAGTAATTTGAGGAACTAGTCAAAGCTAGAACTAACTTCTAATTGAAAGAAGAAACTAGTTCCTGCTTCTTTGGTGACAGGAATATTCCTGCCTCGTAATGCTGAAATGGATTTCAAGGAAAATGCATCTTCGGGTACATTATGGAAGCCATAAAGTTGTTTGACTTTGCTGACAGCAGAGTCACAAGAATAAATAAATAAAAATATCCTAAGCAGCCTGTGTGGTAATTATAAACACATGCAAAGTAGGCTTCTCATCACTATCAGTCCTCTTCCTGCCAAATGACCCATCTGGGCATCAGGAAGGTCCTCTCATGTGATTTCAGTTTGAAGTGCTGAGGTGTTTTCTGACTATTGACAACAGTCTCTTTGTATGCTGAGCAGACCAGGGTATACTCAGCCAGTCAGCTGATAGAGTAATTAGTTTAAAGGGTTTTTTTGGGTTGAAAGTTGGAGAAAAAGCTATTGTTAGAATTTTATAAATTAATTACTTTTTCCCTATTCAAGGTAAAAAAAGAAAGAAAAGACAAATTAATCATAAAATCAGTAAGTGACATTTGAAGTTAAATAGATATATTTTAACACCCATGATATATCCCAAAGTATGACTTAATTCAAGAAAGTAGAGATAATTCTTCCAGCAGTATCATGTGCTTTTCCTGTTTCTAGAAACAAAGATAATTTGCTTTCTCTAGTGAACCTAGTCCGATTTTTCTCTAGAAGGGCACAGGGACTATGAGTTCAAATGGACCAAAGAGGACAAAAAGTGTTTTCATATCACTCATCTCTCACAGGGAGAAAGAAATGAGTGATACTGCCAGAAAGAAAATGGTAAAAAATCTCTCACTGACTTATCACAAAGTGGAAAAGATCTTGAGCGCTGAAGTCTGAATAGTGCAGTAATCCTGCATCCCCCATTGCCAAGGCAAGAGAGCAGTGGGCAGGGTGAGGGTAGGGATACCCACCAAGCCCTCCTGCTGGACCCACATCTATCCTGAGAATTTTAGCAAACAGCCAAAGTTAGCTGGCAACTAATGCCCTCAGCATGTCTCCTATCCCCACCCACTGAAAGGAATCCTGCCCTTGGCACCACATTGCCAGGAGCATGTTCCACCACTCCTCCACTTGTTCTTCAGCCTGCTCTGGTGCCAGCCAAAACAGATGTCAGTCTATGGAATGCAGATTTTGGAAATTAAGCAGCAGTAATTCAGCATTTCACTTCCACTCTCCAGCAAATAGGTCTTTCTAAAGCATGTTTTTTAATTGTAAATTTTAAATTTTGCCTGAGTGCCTGGTCAGCAGTGGATTTAATCTGTTCAAGACATCAGGAAATCTTTTTGACCTCAATTAATACTTTGAGGAACTAAGCTAGTAAGTGTTGGAGCCATTACTTTGCCATCATAGGGACATATATATGTGTTAGGAGACACGTGCTTTGCTAAAATGGTCTTGGAGCAGTTTCTGCGTGCCTCTGTCCCCCCTTGGATCACTCCTGCCATTCTTTCTGTGCTGGCATTCCAAAGCTGCTGATTCACAGCCTGCATCTGGTCCTGTAGCATTCTTGCCAACTCAAAGCCTGATGGATTATTTGGACACTTAACTTGCTCAAGTCATTCTCCCTCTGTCACTGACTTGGTTTTATTGACATTCTGTGTGTTATAAATACATTTCTGCAGGGCCCTTCCTCATTATATTTGATTAGCCCATTTGAATTATCAGAAATGAGGTGTTTTCTTCTCTTCTTTCTTTCATTGTTTCTTTCTTTGGCTCAGTTCTGCTGTTGAGGATGAGAAGAGGGTTGCTGTTTCTTGTACAGAGGCCTGCTGGCTTCAGAAAGGCATGGGGTAGGTGAGGACATCTGCTTAGGAAGAGTGACTAGATCAAGGAATGGGATTCAGCTCTGTGAGCTGTCACCAGAGAGTGAAAAAACTGAGCTTTCCAGATGTGTTACTGTGGAGAGTCACCTGGGATTTTTGAAATGTAACATTACAATATTTGTAGACTGACATATGCTCCATTTGCTCAGTGTTGAATTGTATCTCTGTTAATTTATAATTGCTCATGAGTTTGAATTCTTTGGTCACGTAATACAACTTGGGCATCAAAGTTAATATGTGATATCAGATAGCAGCTGATTTCTGCCTAACTTGTGGCTGTAAAGAGGCAGGGAACAGTAGAACAGTGACTATGTTTTATTTCATGCATGGTGGGAGGGATGCCTTACTTTGAATTCCTGCACTAAAACACGTGAGAATTACATGATTCATCTCCACTCAATCAAAAGTGGCCACGGTCCCATCCTGTTGAAATAAACCAAAATTTGCAAGTAATTTCAATACATCTAGGGTTACTTCCAATGAAATACATCCCTTGCCTTAACCAAGGCTGTTTTTCCCTCTCCATCAGTTTCAGTGGGAGTTCCTCACTGAAAAAGCAGCTTAGGGCATGAGTGGCTTTTACAGACTGAGGTTTCTTCCACTGAAATGTTTAATATGGGTAGCCTCTCTGAAGCCCTCTTTTGTCAATGCACTTCACAACTATTATTTCCAGCTTCACTAGGGAGAAATATTTTCCAGGGGTGGGATGTGAATTTAACGTCCATGGGCTTTCAGTCTTTTTCTGTTGAAAATTAGTTATAGTGCCTGTGTGGCTGTGCCATTGGTGGCAGGGGCAATGTGCACTGGGAACAGGACAGGCAGCTCCTAAGCCACCAAGAAACTTTGTACAGTGCTTTCAGTGAGTGCTGGCTGTTGTTCAAAAGCCAAAAACCACTGTCTTTTACGAAACCTGCTTATAAGCCACCACTACTGACGTGTAACAGCAGTCACGTTATATTGTGTGTGGATTGAGATGGGCTGCACATTGGCTGGTTCTTGTCCATAGCATAACTAAGGAAAACAATCCAGGGTTCTGTGCACAGACTGACTGTGTTCCTGCAGTTGGGTGTTCTCAGCTGCCTCCAGTCCACAGCAAGATTTGCAACATCAGGATTTTTTCCTCCAACCCATTGATGACTCCATTCCTGGAGTCTGGCAGTCATGTGGGAATTTTCACTTTCAGAGATTTTCTTGCTAAGAAACATGTCTCAAGTCTTTGAGAAAACTGCTGAGTGTACACCCCACTGGATCAGAGCAAAAGGCAAAATGTGAGTGGGTTTTATTTGTTTTCAGCCAATCATAATTTTTTGCTTGCTTGAGATCAGCCTAAGGAAGTAGAAATACGTGGTCCAAGTTGACTGAAGCAGGAGGCAAATTTAGAGATCCTTAATCTGGTTCCTGTAAGCTTTGTACCTCTGTGCTGCCCTGCCTCTTCTTGCTGCTTTTCTCTCCCCTGAGCACACACCCTCAGGGGATTGACACTGCTCTGTGTCTCACACCACAGCACAGAGCAGCTGCTGTGCCAGGACAAATCTGCCTCCTGAGAAACAGTGGGGTCCTGGCCAGCTCAGGAACCTGCCCTGCATTGCAGACAGCAGCTGAGTGTCCATGCACAGCCTTTCCCTACCTGCAGGCTGAGCTCAGGTTTTCATCTTCCTTCTACACATTTTCCCAGAGCAGGATGTGACAGGAAGCATTATGATTTCCATTGCAGGAATCATCCTGGAGGTTTTCAGTCTCAATTATTTGAAGCAATTGTGACATTATGGCCAAAAATAAAGTCTCTATCAGCAGATGGAGCTGAGCTGAGGTCACAATGATCCCATTTGCCATATCCTGAATAAAAGCCTTCAAGATGTAACTAAAAAAAAAAGTACTTGTGATGCTTCGCCAGTACTGAAAACAACCCAGTTCAGTGCTGGCTGTGACTGGTGAGACAGCTCCTCTCTTTGAAGTGTCCTGATATCCCTTGTGATATTCCCTACACAGGGAATGGTGCACATCCTTGTGCTGCACATCCTTGATGATGGCCCATCCTTTTCTTCCCACAGAGTGACAGCTGCTATCAGACAGTGCAGCTCCACTGCCAGCCATGGCCAAGTCAGTCTCCTGGCAGAAAGTCAGAGTTCTGTTCTGGGTATTTTTTCTCCTAATCTCTGTACTTTTCTCAGTAGAATTCCCTTTCCTGCGCTTTCACTGAAACTTTCTCAAGCCTGAGAGCTGGCCAAAAAGCCATGTTCACAGTGAACTGATAGAAACTTGTAGTGGGAAGGACAGAGAACAGCAACATTTATCCAAAATGACTATCAAAGAGAGGCATAAAAGCCAAACTAGGTTAGAGAGCTGAGGCTGCAGGGTGCCAAACATGTCATCACTAGAAATCTCTGGATAGCTATGGTACTGGTATTTTGAAGACACTTGAGGAAATAAGTACATAAATGGAGGCAGATGCTAAGTCACTGTAGGAGCATATAGTAATGACCACGTGAGAAAGGCCACTGAGTCCAGTGGCATGGATGTAATTCGTTCCCAGGCACTGTGCCAACCCAAGACCTAATCTCTGCCAAATTATTTTGGGCCAGGTTTCTGCGGTTGCTGCTGAATCTGTCTTTTTCCATCCTACAGTAACAGGGTGTTCAGCCCCAGCAGACATATGAAACTGAACTAGCAATTTATTTCAGGGAGTGGGCTTAATGTTTCTGACAAGATGGAAAGTCACCAGCTGGGTTATCTTTTGCACCTCATTCAATCAAATATTTTCATTATAGTGTCTATTTGACCAAGCATTAGTGAAAGGCAAATTTTCCCAGTAGCCACAAAACTCCATAGCAACTGAAAGGGAGGCCATATACCCCATAAATTTTTTTTCTGTTGAAACAATCAGTATCTAAAAAGGCACAAAGCCTTGACAGGTTACTATACTCCCGTGAGGGCAATTTTAATGGTGTTTTTAGACAAATAATCTCATCACTGAAAGTTGTTTGTTCAGCTGATCTGGTGGAGCTGGATGTATTATAGAAGGATGGATTATGATATGTCTCCATAAAACTTTCAGGTTAAATGTAGCAGTCCTGTTTGAAGACAGTGTCTGAAGACATTCAACACCTTCAACCAAGTTGTTCTTGCTGCTGAGAGTTCCTTCAGGTCTGATCTGGGATCATCACAAGGAACAGTGTCAGGTGTCCAAGTGTCAGCAACATTTCTCCTGTTCTTGCTATAATTTCAGCACTGCATCTTATTCAAAGTGGGTCCTAATTCCAGTTAGATTATTTGGTTTTCTGGTATGTCAGTATTCAGTAGAGGTTTTGTGCTTGGTATCTTCTTTACTGCTTTGCCTTGTTGCTTGCCTCTTTCTGTGGATCTTTGCTGAATCTATTTCTTTTCTATAGAGTGTTCTCTATAATTATCTTGTCATTGTCACCCTGATTTACAGGGAATGAAAGAAGGCAGTAAATCCCTGAGAAATAATGTTTATCATCACCTGACTTACTCTGAGGGAAGGTTTTTTTGAGACCATCAGCAAGGATATAATTACATAGCTAGACTCAGTGTATCATCTAACCCATCTTTTTGGTGCCTTTACTTACATAAAATAATTCTTGTTTTCTACACCTACCTGATGCAGAGGTGCAGGATTACTTTAGTACCACTAAATCTGAGGAGGGAAATGAAAATGCAGATTCCCAGTGAAAGGGAGCTGGTACGTCTGTGTTGGCTCTGTTAAAAACTGAATCTTCAGTGCAGAGCATTGAAACACACTTGTGTTGTATTTTTAGGACTGAGATTGTATCACCAAACCTCATGTCTGCTTACAGAGGTCCAAATTAATTGCAGTTGTGGTGATTGGATTGTGATGATCCATGTCTATCAGGACCTGACTTGAGACAAACTGAGCACTTTTAGCTACCAAAGAGCTAAAAGATGCCTTTTGATGAGCTCTGGCCTGTGCTACAAGCAGACAAATACATTCAGGGCAAGACCCTGTACCCTCCTGCAATGCCTTTGAATCTTCTGAAGTCTCCAAACCAGACAACTTAACTATATCAATGTTGTCTGTATCAAGAGGAACAATAAGGTAAAGCAGAAGGACAAGAGACAGCCCGGGGCAGTGGCCAAGCTTAAAGGAACAGAAGGAGAAAAGTCAGTGGCTGGTGGGCAGCTGGGGAGGGCAGATCTGTGAGCCACACACCAGGAGAGAAGCAAGGACAAACAGTTGGAAATATGAGACATTAAAAAGCCTGAAAGGGGGTTTGGCTGATGGCATCTGACTGCTGTCTCCAGCCACAGTCAGGCATTCCTCCAAAGCGCCAAGACAAGGCGTCTGACAAACTGCTTGTCCCGGGCGCTGCCAAAGGCTGCGCTCCAGCAGGAAGCGCCGGCGCCAAGGAAACTGCAAAGGAGGCTGCTAATTTTCATTCCCCAGGTTTGTTCAGTGTTTACCCACATCCGTCTCCTCTTCCTGGGCAATATTCTCCCCCCAGCCCTGTTCCCAGCGCACACAGAGTGACACCGTCCTTGTGCAGAAAGGCTCCTGCTGTCCGGGCAGCCGTGCCCCGAGGGACAGAGCTGGTGCACAGCCGCACAAACCTGCGGGAGCCAAGAAGCCAAGAAGCTTTTGATTTCTCTGCACCCACTGCAGCCTGGATCTGAACCGCCTGTGCCCCTGAGTTAATCCTTCTCTTTTTGGTGGTACCAGGGCTGCTCCCTGCTCAGCTGGTGCTTATCCACTGAGACCTGGGGAATGTGGCATTTCCTAACACAGCATGTTTATGTTGTAAGGGGTTTAAGGGACCCTGAGTTTTTCAGTGGGTTCTATGGTCACCCACTGAAGAGACCTCCTCAGTTGCCCCTTAAATGAAAACAAACCCTGCTGCCAGTTAGTATTTCTTTTGCATGTTGCACTGTCAGATGCATAACAGAGTCCTCATCCAAGCATACTTGTTGTTATAATAGCTCAGAAATTATCACATATTTGGTATTGTACACTTTCCTAATTTTATTTAGTAACTTCAAAAATATTTGTAATATTAATATTATTGTAAAAATTTAAAAATATTTTTATTATTTCCATAACTTGTATGGAAGTGTCTGGTTTCTGGGTGGATTCAACTTCACCAAATTCATGTAATATCTTAATGGATTTATATAAGAGCAGTATAAGTCCCACTAAGCTTAAAATACTAAATATTGTCTTCACAATTTGACAGTTTAAATATATCTGGTTTCTGAATGCTTTTTCACTTATTTTTCATTTTAGCAGTAAAAGAATTGGTTTTGGAAGTGATTTGTTCAAAGATAAAGATTCAGCTGAATAAAAAGCTGAATTATGCCCTGTTCTCAAGGGACATTTATGTTGCTGATTAAGGGTAGCTACAAGGACATGGACTTCTCATCCATAATTTCATTAGTGGACTGTACCTGCAGTAGTGAATGCATTAATCTACTTTCCCTAAGATTCTGTTTTTCATGCTCTGTGTGGAGACCAATTATTCAACTGTGATTCAGGCACAACACAGTAAGAGATGAGGCCAAATTAAAAGCAGTGATGGAGCAATTTTCAGGACTGAGAACATTTACAATTCTAAGGGGCTTGAAGACTATAACAGCTAAAGGGGTAAGGTAGGTCAGAAAAGTTTTCTTTCCCCACAGTGGGGCACAAATATTACTAAGAACTACAAGAAGCTCTTAACTTGTGAATATAGGAACAAAGAATAGGCCAAGTTGAAACATTTTTATGTTGCTATTATTAGATTTATATTATTTATATGTGTGTAGCTCTGAAGTGTTTAAGCAATACCTATTTTTTCAGCTACCTCAATTTATTGTACAATGCAGTTCCTTTGCTAGAGTCACAGGGAGCCCTGACACATCAGTTGTTTTTCGGGTGTAGAAACTCAGTCCTGCCTGCACCAAAAGAGGCAAAGGGCTTTGCATCTCTCGCCATGGAGGTGCAGCAGAAGTCAGGAGAGCTGCAGCAGGAAGCACCATCCCTTGTGCCTTGTTAATTGTGGGCTGCTCCAGAGCAGGGAGAACATCCTCAGCACCATCCTGCACATCTGTGTGAGCTGATATTGCCAGGGTGCTGCCAGCAATCCATGCTCATCCCCTGTCTGCAGCAGGAGGGGATGCAGGGGGTGCCAACCCCTATTTTTGCCCCTTTCCCTGCTGCTGAGGCTGGCCTGGGGGAGATGAATGTCTGTGGGAGTCTCCTCAGCCTCTTGGGCTTGAAGCTCATTTTACTTTCAGACTCCTGCTCCCACCTTGCTTTATGTTGTTTGTTACTTCTCATTCTCCCTCCTTCTTTTTTTTTTTTTNAATTTACAAATGTGTCTGTGCCTAGAATGGGCTGATGTGCAGCCCTGTGAACCATTCCCAGCTCAGGGCAGTAACACACAGACAGAAATCAGTACCATACAGAATGCCTGGGCTCTAAACTCCAGTGCTCCCAGAGGTCCAGAACTTCTATTCTTTATCCACTACAGCATTTGGTACTCAAATGCTACAGGCAGTCAGCTGCACTACAGAGGTGTGCTGAAAGGCTTTTGCTAAATATGGATTAAAAGGTGAATTACTTCTGCCTCGTGTACCTGAAGATTAGTGTAATCCCTCACGGCATGCAAATGAAATCCACTAAACCCACAGAGAGCTGGGCACTGCTGTGGAGAACACAACTTCCCTGCTCATCACAGGAACCCAGGGTGCAACCAGAGCATGGAAAGCTCGCCTTGCTTCCCTTCCTGCTCAAATCCCCATGAGGAAAGAGCCTGTCTCACAGAGAGGGAAGGAAGCAGCATAAAATGGGGAGAATGGAAGGCAACTCTACAGCAGAATCTGGCAGAGATGAAAAGATCAACAGCTGGAAATTTGTCAATTTTGATAATCTCTTCAGATTACCCTGCATATGCTGGCTATATTCCTTTGCAGTTTTGACAGAATAATAACAATAACACCAGAAAATGGCTGGAGTTAGAGAAAAAATAATGGGATCCACAGAACTAGGCAATACAGGGTAGCAATGACAAGTACCTCTGAGGCTGAGAAAATGAATCATAATGGAAATATCACCTCCTATGTCATTTTGCTATTAGATGTACCAAAGAAGTGTTAAGGTCAGTGCCTGGTATTTACAGCTGGGGATTGATTTGACCTCAAGTTCTTTCATTTTGTTATTCTGCCAGTAGTTAAAAGTACACATTGTGCTGCCAGAAGAGTGGCTACCCAGCCCTCACTTCAGGCACTTTCCTTGTTGGCCTGGCTCGCCTTGAACAGTGTAAAAAAGCTTGTGGCCAGCAGCTCTTATCCCATTTAGTTTAAGGCACTTGCTCTACAGCTGGGAAAGGAAGGAATTCCTAACAGATACTCAGAGTTTATGTGAGTAAAGCACAGGAATTTTTACCAAAAAGAATTCTGCACCAACAAGAGTTGGTTTTTTATATGGCTAGTGCTCATGGCTTTGTAATGTACAGATGTAATTCCTGATTTTACATGAGGAATTAAATATGGGTTGTCATCTGACATTGCCAAAAACTTCACAGATTAAAATAAACTGGCTTGGCATGGTGACCAAGCTCTCTAAAATAGTAATAGTCCCACTAGTTACAGTAATTAATAACATAATTATGCAAAGTGTGCTTCCTATTTTTCTAAAATACCTCTTAAATCTTGCAGATTTCTTGCTTTTGGTTGCTATTTTTGATTCTTATATTTACATGTTATGAGCAAGGAATTTATTTCCTGGCACTAATAAACTTGTGTCTTTGTTTACTGGTTAGCTGGGAGCTATTTGTAAATATTTCTGTATCACTACACCTCCTATTTCCAGAGACATCACTAAATACTGGAATACCAAATTAGCAATTTTAAACCTGCTAATCACTACAGTGGTATTCACCAAGGCTTTCTTTAGGTCAGGAAGGTTAATCTCCCTCTGCTGCCTCTACAGCCAGGAGGAAATTTCTATAGCAAAATTTGGAGCAGAAACTCAATATTCAAGAGCTCTGAACAGTTCTGGGGAGTTGACTTGGCTATAGAGGGTCTCCAGAGACAGCTTCCCTGGGCTGCAGGTATCCCTGCATTATATCCCATGATTTTTTTTTTTTTTTTTCTATTTAAGAAAATAAATTCTAATAAATCAAAACAAATAGCAGTCATGCAAAGGACAAAAATGAACAAAAGGAGAAAGCTGCTGATCTCATGCTTCCCTGCAGAGAAAATGAGGAAAGGGTGGAGAATCGCCCAGGCTCTCTCTGATTATCCTGTGAGATAGGATGGGAACAATGAGGTGGTTGGTGTGAGCCTGAACAGAGCATTTTCTTTTTGGCACTTCAACAAATGTTGGCAGCAAATGTTTCTTTTCTAATGTCAACATTATGTGCACAGCTTCAAGGTAAGAGTTCCAAGTCACTCAAGTTAATTGATACATCAGGGATGCAGAACTGGAACACAATGTCCTTGATGCTACTTAAAAGAATTGCAGAACTACATGTTGCCTTTGCAGGAGGGACTCGAAAAATCTGAATGCACTACAAAAGTGCTAGAAATGGGGAGGTTCACTGCCTGTCTCAGATCGATTGGAAAACTCTGAAATTTTGTCTTCTGCTCTACTTTTGATGATTAAATACTTTCCTGCCTCCCAGGATGGATCTACTTTTGTCTTATACAGAGCTGTCCTTTTGCTGGCTGTAGGAATGTTTTCATACAGAAGAAGTGAGTACTTTTTGGTCTGAATTTCCAGCTGTCTGCTGCAATGCAGCCTCAAGGCTTCAAAAACAAGGAGTTTGAATTTGATGTGGGATGTTGTCAGTGCAAAGACAAACCCCTCTGCTCAGCAGAGAGAATGCTGCTCACCAGTAGCTGTTGCTCATGGGATGTATCACCTGCTCACAAACTCAGGCTGCAGCTGAGCATCCATCTGTGATGAAGGCATTACAGATGCTCAGGCCACATCCTCTTCACCCTTACCTTGCACTTGTAGGCTCCTCTCCTCAGCCCCTGTCCTTCCATGGCCATGCAGGTGGAGCAACGGCAGAGCCACCCATTGCCACGGGCAGCACTGGCAGGGACGGGGCAGAGGGAGCAGGATGGGGAGTGGATGTGCAGACAGGCACCACCTAAATACAGGGTCCAGAGAAAAGTGCCAGGGCAGCCAGCCTGGCCTCCAGCTGCCACTCCAGAACTGAACAGGTCTCCCACAGACTGTGTCACATCTGTCAGCCTGCTTTTCTTGGGAAATACCCAGGAGTGTGACAGGGGACAAGATGTGTTCACTTGAACAAACCAAGCCCTATGGCTCAAAAAATAATGGTTGCTAACAGAACACTTTTTTTTATCCTGTAAAATATTGTCTGCCAAAACTATTTGGTGTAAAAACACGTTGCTCATGTTCCAGTTGAAAGTGCCCTGACTGAGGAAAATTCTTCTCTGAGAGTCCAGGTTTTATGAGAATCTAGAGAGGCTCTTCAGAGCCCCCAAACCCCTGACTCTGCCCCCAGAAGTGACAGCTCTGCACAAACTTTACAAAGCCATGGTCTGCTCTGCATCGCTGCAGGGGCATTGCTGCAGTTTACCTTATCCAACAAAGGCAGTATTTGTCCTGCTACAGTCAGGTAGGGAAGACTTGTAAGACTTGTCCTAACAGTATTTTTATAATCACACACTTCCTGTGCACAATGGTCACTGGGTGTAACTGTAAATAAGGATTGCTTTCATCTTCAAGTTCAAAATGGTGAGGTTTCTCCTTTGCTTATGTAGTGATTATGCTCTGAGACACAGGGGGGTGACAGCTGCCAAGGCCAGCCAAGGGTTTGGGGTTCCTCAGAGGGTGGCTTCGATTGAAATATCTTCTATCTCACTGCTATGCTACTTTTACAGCATAATTCACCCTTGCAAATCAAAACTGACTTCATTACAGTGTACCCACATAGTGAAATCTGTAATATCTTTAGTGCTTGAAACACAGAGCACTTTCCAAGTTTTGACACCAGTTTCCAGGTTTTAACATCAGTTATTGTTCTCATGTGAGCAATACCCCTGCATTTATTTCACTGCAAGATGTAGCAAAGGTAAGGAACTAATCCAGCACTACAAAGGGAAATCTTGTGACATGTTCAGTTGAAGCTCAGAAGATCCTGCCTGCCATTCATACCTCTCATTTATTCAATCCAGTTCTTTCTTTATGCAAGCTTTATGTTCTGCATATACCAATCACAATATTAAAAAGTGAAGAAAGGGTGACAGCTGCCTGTCTTATTCATTTATAAACAACATAACAGGATGTGGCAACCTCCATGGCTCAGAGGGGAGGACAGGGGCTACAAGGGAGATGCCTTCAGACCCTCTGGAAGCCAGGCTGTGAGCCCACTCTCCAAAGGCAACCAAGGCTCCTTGGTCTCTGTACGCTGAGATATCCCAACATGAAGTGATTTGATTCGAAAGGCGAGTTCCAGAGCTCAGAGGGAGCTGCAATCTAGCACAGCTTGTCACTCCTTAAAAGTTACAGCTTGTCTCCATGACCAACAAGAGCTCCCAGGCCAAGGCCAGGAAACTCTGATTCTTCCATGAATCAGCCCTTGCTTCTGAAATCTCCTCTGGCTTTGGTTTTTAGTGAATTCAAATGCAGTAAAATCCCTTCCCGAGGGATGTGGGCTTGTTCCTTTGACAAACAGCTGCTCTTGTCCCTTTGCCTCAGCACGACTCTGCTCCCATTGACCTTGGACCATGATCACCTTCCTCCCCCAGAGTTTAGCAAAATGGGTACTTAAACAGGGAATCCTTAAGCTGTAAAGACCTTTCTGAAATGAGACAAAATTAGGATTGATATCAGCAACTGTATATACTCTTGATATCAGCAACTGTATATACTCTCTGCTGGCCTCAAACCATATTTAACTTTTAACAGGGTTTGCTATGAGGTTTGTAGCCAGATTAACTTTAAAAATGCAACAAGAATCCATAAAAACATCTTAAGACCTCTGATTTCTGAATAAATATATGCCAAATAAGCTAGTTTTGAATGCTGCTTTCACAGTAATTAATTTTTAACCTTAATCTTTACTCACTCTAAGATATAGTTTATTTTTCAGACGTATATGCTAATTTTCAAAGAAATTGGTCATATATGGTGAGCAAAATTCATGTATAATGTCAATGTAGGCAGCACGCTGGTATAATTTTCTTCTGTTTTTCTAGTGTATCTTACACAATTTTTTTTTGGTGGCACAAAATAATTCCATGCTACATTAGCTATATAAGAATTGCTTACAGAAAACGAAGCCACAGTTTTGAATGCTTAAGATCAGCACCAGGTGTGCATGAGAATCATAATTAGATAATATTAACTTGTCCACTAAGTGCCCTGGATTCACCAACAGTTAGTTAGATGGTCAAGCCTTAACAAAGAGCAGCATGTGACTGAATTAGTGATTTTTGAAAGGCAATCAGCAGCTGGAATGGAACCCATCCAGAATGAAATCCTGCTCTGTTATGCTGCTGGCATGCTGGCAATCAGCACAGCTGCTGATTTCACAGAAATAAGAAATTAAATAGACCCTGTGCCAGTGCTTAGTCACCCTCAGTGAAAAAGTGTTCCCTGGTGTTCAGAGAGAGCCTCCCGTGTTTCAGTTTGTGCCTCGGGTCCTGCCTCTGGGCACCAGGACCCACTGCACTGTGCAGGCCACTGGAACACTTTGGCTCTGGCAGAAGCTGAGCCAGTGCCAAACACTGCCCCAGAGCCTATGGGCTACCTGTGAAAGAAGCACATTAGAGCTTTTACTGCTGAATAAATTCATGGAAAATGTGTGCAGATCTCCATCCCAATGAGTGTCCCATCACTGCAGGCCAGGTTGGCCCAACTGGCACTGTCTGACCTGCTGTGGCTGCTCCTGACCTGTGCCTGCCACCTGCTTTGTTGAGTGTGCTTGGAGCAAAATCTTTCTAAAAACTGCTTTGCTGTGGACTGGGAGCTCACAAGTCTCTTACCTCACACCCTCACAGATGAGTGATTTTAGCTGTCTTGTTAGTCCTGACTTCTTGCCTTATTTAGTTCAGCCAGCCAAGCTATAGAGCTGTATACAAGCTGCTTCCAATTAAAAATTAAACTGAAATCAAGAGCAAGAATGCTCTAAGAAATAACACAAGACAAAGAACAGCAACAGGCAGGAGGGAAAACAGAGTCACCTGCTTTATCTAGTGATGTCTCAGTGCAAGGGCAGGGAGATGAGAGGGGAGAAGGCCTGGCCTGTCCATGGTGGCTGCTCTGAGGGACACCAGCAGTCAGGCTTAGGAAGCAGAACAAGGAAAGGTGCAAGTTTAGGAAGATTTCAGGTCAAATCTGTACAAGGATGATTTCTGTGGGACTGGCTCATGCTGCCAACTCATCCAAGATGGACACAGCTGCACTGACACTGTGAATAGACTTCTAATGATGCATGCTGCTGCTTTCTCTGGTCAGCATGTTCCATTTTTCAAGCCTAAAATTCTAAGCAACTACTGCTTTATCTTAAAGCTTGATTACAGTTGAGTAATCTGATACACACTATTCATGTTATTCCTGAGGGGAACAAATAGATTACTCAAAGGCACACTAGGAAACTTTTGGAGTCTCAGTGTGATGGTTTTGGCTTGAGGTAGAGATAATTTTCTCCACAGTTGCCAGTGCAGGACTGTGTTTCAGCTTTGTGCACAAGGGATGTTTCTGTTATTGCTGGGTGGGGCTTGCACCGTGTCAAGGCCTTTTCTGCCTCTCGCCAGGGAGAAGGCTGGGGGTGCACCAGGAGCTGGGAGGGGACACTGCCAGGACAGCTGAGCCCTCCTGACCCAAGGGATATTCCAGGCCATACGATGTCAGCTCAGGGTATAAAGCTGGGGGAAGAAGGTGGAACATTCTGAATGATGGTGTTTGCCTTCCCAAGTCACCATTATGTGAGATGGAGCCCTGCTGTCCTGGAGATGGCTGGCTGCCCCATGGGGAAGTGGTGACTGGATTCCTGGGTTTGCTTTACTTGGGTGTGCAGCTTTTGCTTTACCTGTTAAATTGTCTTTACCTCGATCCAAGAATTTTCTCACTTTTACTTTTCCAGTTCTCTCCCTCATCCCACCCTGGGGGTGAGTGACTGAGTGCCTGTGCGGGGCTGAGTGGCCTGATGGGGTTAAACCACAACACTCAGTACAGAGTGTGCTGTGGGCTTTTCAGGAACCTGAAGGCAGTGTCTGTCTGCTGGCCTGGCAGGCAAACTGGGCACAGCAGCAACTTGCTGAAGCAGGATTAGTCTGTGTCTCTCTGGGAAGCACTAAGAACACGGGAACCTTATCTGAGACTTGATTCAGTGGAAATTTCTTTTGTATTATTTGTACCTATTGTTACTGCTGCCCCTCCATGCCTCTGAGGCTGAAAGTGGCCATTGTCTCGAGGAAATGCCTCAAGGATGGCGTGGGTTTACTGAGCAGGTACCCACAAGCAGAAAGTGCTCACAGCAACAGTGCCTGAGCATCAATTTAGTTACAGGTTACTGCTGGAAGGGATGCCAAAAATCTCGGTACTTAATTGACTTTCTGTACAATGGCATCTGACCTGTAAAGAATCTGTAAAATCTGTATTTTTATTCTGTTTTAGCCAGAGGCTTTTAATCTACTGCTTTCCTTACTGTGAGGTGCTGTATGTAAAATTTGCTTTTTTAGTTTTGGGTCCAGCACTTCCAAAAGGATTTATGGGCTTTTGATACTTTATTGCATTTTGATACAATATTGCATTAATATGGGTTTGCTTTTTTGGTAAGGATTTTTACAAAAATCACACTGTATAGAAAAATAGAGCTAATTAAAACCCAAGTATTGTAAGAATTACTGGCACATCCCTAAAGGACCATCTTCCAGAAGCAAGAGAAGTGAACAGCAGCTTTGTGCCAGAGCATCAGCAGATGGATGATGTCGTTCCCAACTAACCGGTTTGTCTCTCTTCAGTTCCTGCTTTAAACTGTCATGAAAACATCAACTAGAAAAGTATTTCTGACAGCTACAGACTGATTTACACTGGTAATGCACTGAAAAAACCACAGAGGAAAGGACAGCAAGTCTACAGACTGCAGTGAAAAGGATTTTATGTGTGTCAATGCCTGTGGCTGATAATCCCTGAGGACCTGATATTACAGCATTGATGAAAGAGGATTGTTGTGAATACCTCATGTCTCATCAAACCTGTCTTCTACTGAGCCCAAAAAATGCTGGTCACAGCACTCACAACTCTGCCATAAGAAATCCTGAGCTGCTTTTACAGCAAGGTCTAACAGAGTGAGATGGGAATGATTTAAAATGTACACCTGGCACACTAAGCATCATCTCTGGCTGAATGGTACTGAAGTAATTATTTTTGTTTACTGTCCAGCACTGTGATCAGTGGAGGCCTGTTAGCACTGAGTAAGACTGAATACATAGGACTGAATTGCTTGAACAGACTCTAGGAAAATGGGAACCACAGTGGAACCCAGAGAAAAAGAACGTGTTAAGTCATTGCAGCCCCTTAGTGGAAAATCAGTAACAGCTCCAAGTTCTGCAACACTGACAGTGCTCTTCAGCTACTGACAGCATGGGCTCACAAAGTAAGCAACCACAGTCCACAAACACCTCTGCAACCACAGTTCCAAAAGGTAAGGAGAACACCATTCTTATCTGCACTTAGTCTAGATTTGAGGACATGCCTTTTACAAAAATGGCTATAATCAGGCTCCAGCAAGATGGGAGACTGCTTGCCTGCCACCTCCAGCAGGAAAGTCACAAATCAGTGGTATATGATTAGGATGACTTTTATCCAAGTATTTGAAAATGTTTATACTAAGAAGCAGGAAAAAAAAAAACCCCAAACCAGCTGTGAATCAGAAACATAGGGGGCTTTGCTAGTTTCATCAAAGCACCACTTCTACAATTTTTAGCTTCTTCACAATTTGCCCATTACTACCACTTCTTAAACACCAGTTCTAGGCAATACCTGGATTTGGATTAACACACAGTTTATAAACTGGAATGGAAATTGCTCCTTATATCCCTGACTGCCACAATAATTCCAGATCTGGTAGAGCTCCCTACCATGGGAAAGCATTACACCCTCTTTCAGTGTCTTCAGAGTGTAATTCTTCCAGCAGATGTGTTGAAACAGGACATGAAGAGAAGACTATAAAGTTTTAACAGGACTTGTGATGTGGGTGGTTTTGCTGCTGCATGTGTCAGGAGATGAGGCACATGAGGATGTGGCACATCTAACTAATAATTCAAGATGGTGAAGAAAAAACAGTTAATGCTAAAATACTTGCTTTCCCTAATCCATACTGAAAAAATAGCCTCCATTACACTGAAGAGTTGCAGCCAAGTTCCTGGTGCTGCTCTACACATCTCAATCAGCATTTTCTTCTCGTTGTTTTAGACCACCCCCTAATGGCGAGGCTCAGGCTGGGCCTGCCCGGCTGCTGCGTGCTGGGGAACGCCACAGGCAGAGCTCACAGCCCCAGCTCAGCAAGGGACAGACGCTTGTGCCAGGGGCAAACCTTCCCTTCCTTTCCCCTTCCCTGACGCCTGGGACAGCTCTTGGTCCAGCTGCGTGGCACTAACAGGCTAAGGCAGAGCTGCTCTCATGCATCACTGCTGCACTTCTGGCAGCAGGGCTACTTGGTAATTTTTTTGCAGAATTGAACTGTGTGACCTGGATCAGCGCTAACAGGCCTCACTCACTAATTGCTTAGGACATTCTTATCCTAGAGCCTCACTCCTGTAGATTACTGAAGCTTAGTACTTACTCTAAAATAACTCGCTTTATCTGTGACACTGCAGAGCAATCTCCCAGAACAATGGCAGGCTGGCTTCTGTTCCTTGCCTCGTCCTTCTCACACGGATCAAGCAGTGCAGTTGCTACTCCCTTGTCAGTCCAGGCTTCTCTCCCACTACTGGTGAAGAAATTAGTTCCCTCAGAAATGGGCTCTCTCTCCCCTTCTCCTGCTGTGTGGATTTTTTTACTTACTTATTGGAAACCTTTGGAAAAAAAAAGGTGTCAGTACTCCTGCTTTGACTACCTTTTCTAAGAAAAGCTGTGTTAGTCCCAGTGAAATGCCAAGAAGCCTGGCACACTCACTCCCCAGGACTCACACATGGACAACAGTGGTGAAGTTCTATCCCCATAGTGAGCTGTGCATAAAAACAAGTAGAAAATGTTAACACAAAATAATCAGTGAAATGCAACCAGCACTACCCCAAAGTACAGGATTTAAATCTGCACCATCCTC
>VXAC01002175.1:238945-284452 GCA_013399225.1 Rhipidura dahli
GCTTTAACTAAAATTCTGCTCTGAAAATCCCCCATTGACAAGAGGAGAATGATATGACTGGAGATTTCTGCAATTCATACTTCTAAGGCTTTGAAAATTTCATTAATTGACTGACCCATCTTTTTTTTTGTTGTTAAGAGGGAGCAGAGGCAACGCCTGCCACACTCACCTGCAGTGTCCCTTCTAAACACTTTACAGAATGGCTATGATGTAGATTCAGGCGAAAGCCACTTTCCTGTTGGTTAGTTTCAAGGTTCTATGGCAACAGTTGACAATTAGAGATGAACCCTGGTGGGAAACAATGAGGGATAAATCATAGCACAGACAAATCCCTCACCTGTGATGTGTTGGCAGAGGAATTACTATTTGCTTGCTGTTGATGAATTTGTGCAAGCTGCTGTTTCTGCATTAGTGCCAGTTGCTGTTGATGTTGCTGGTATTGTTCGGCTGTAAATGCTGAACAAAATATAAAACGAGAAAATACTATATCAAAATATGTAGGAGTTGTGTATATAAACACATCTACTTTATAAACATAACCCCCCCCAAAAAAACCCCTACCACAGCAAGTTTCTAAGAGCCTTAATGCACCTTTGTGTCAAAAAGACTGACATCCTCCTAGAAATTTTTGTTCAAACTACACCTTCTCTCTTTGTTTAGTATATAGGCTTTAACTGAATTTAGCTCAAGATACTAAAAAGGGAGGGGGAGAAAGGAACCAAAATGCAATCAAGCCCACCAAAAACTCTTTAAAAACAGATTAAAAATAATGATTAGGTAGAAATGGCATCACTGTTTTTACCTTGTGAAATGGCAGTATCTGCATTATTAGTGAAATAGGTTTATATGCCAAACTTGGCAACTGCAATGCAAGCCTCACTGACAGCATTATGAAAGCAGCAAGGGCCTACAATTAAGATTTATGTTCTAGTTGAAAACATTAGGTTCAGTGTGCTCACCACTGTGCAGACTATGGCTGTACAGTTGTTTTTGTTTGTAACTACGCACACACAAGTAACTACATCAATACCGAATTTCACAGAACTATATCCTTCTCTTTAAAATCTTTAAGAGGTTACTCAGTAGTCAGTGCATCACAAGTCAGGCAGAATTTTATCCACTTAACCCACAGGTATAAAACTGACAAAGCATTAATCATACAGATCAACAAGGGGATGCCGAATGGTGCAGCAGAATCACTATTTCATTAACTACCTTCAGTGCAAGGATTTTTAGTTTACATTTCCAAAACAAAATGAAGGCTCAGATTTCAATTTACAAACTGAATAAAGGTTAGAGTGTGAATAATGCCCTTGCAAAGGATACACCTTTCAGATTTTCCTTCAATTTTATGATCAGATTGTACAAATCTTCCCAAATATGTGCTGTAGATAATACTTGTACTTCAAAAATGCAGTGGAAGTCATGCTTTTGAGGAAGTTCACTACTGCTTGGCAACAAGTCACTACCACACTTAAATCCTGTTCACAAATTGAAATCTTTAAGAATCTTTTGTTAATCCACTCCTTCAGGCTTGCTTGCCTGCACAAAAAATGTCTGCATCAAAACTATAACAATGTCCCACTTCTCGCTACAGCAGGATTCTGAACAGCAATTATACCTTATGTAAAATTTGAATAAAAAGTCAGTATAAGTGGCTTCAATATTTGGAAACATCAGAGCAAGCACAACTGATCATGCACTTTCCTGGTGTACTTGTCTTTTTTTGGTGTTTAAATATTGTTCAAACTACTTCTAGTATGTATTAGAAATGGCACTGGAATTATTACCAGCATTTTCCTATCTGAACGCTTGACAGTCTAAAATTTTACTTGGTTGTTACGTTCAGGTTATCTTTTTTTCTAAGTAACATCTTTGAGCAAGTAAGGATGTAGCACTTATTTATACTGCCATAAGCAACAATTTTCTTTCAAATACTTCTACAGTTAAAAATCACTGCAATATTTTAGAGTTATTCCTAGGGGAATAGCTTAAAAGTAGTAACCTCACTCATAAATGTCCTTACTAAAAAAACCCCCCAAACCACACAAATTAGAATTCATTGACCAAATACTCAAGGAGATGACTTTTTAATTTATATTAAAAAAAAATTTACAACTACTTTAGATTTTTTTTAAGCTGCCATCCAACACAAGTTAGAGCAAGAAAGCTTTAGCACACAAAGATTAACATGTAGAAAGCTGAACAGCTGTAACAGAGGGAGGAAAATGGATATACTGTTCTGGTACTGCGAGATACACAATTTATTGTTTTTTCAAACCCTAAAATTTAGAATCAACATAAGTTTAGCCAACATAGTGTGAATGATATTGAAGGTTCCATTTATTTACTCATGGTGTGATTTATTGGGGTGACCTGTGCAAGGACAGCAGGGACGTGATGATACTGATGGGTCCCTTCCAACTCATAGATTATATTCTATGATTCTATCAACAAGGTATTTTATTCTGTAGTATAACACTGTAAATATACTGCTTAGGAATAGATTGCATAAGTGATGTAAAGAAAGACAACACACAGAATTACGAAGAAAAAGGGCAAGAAGGGATGTCGTACCACCGTCTCTGACTATGATTAAAGCTTCCACCATCATAAGCACCTTACTTGTGCCCATTTAAATAAAATATATTAAGAGTTCATTTCAGTTTTCAAGTCCTAAATATATTTAAGATTCTAGCTATAAAACAGATGAGGTAAACACAGTCACCTGTGTTGGTTTAACCACCTCCAAAATACTTACTTCTTTTGGAACAACAGCAAATGAAGCTTATGGAGACAAGCTATATTTAGGAAAGACTATGCTAAAAAACCAATGGCTGGAAGAACTCTCCCTTCTTTCCAAAAGTGACATTTAGAAAAGCTGTATTTTTGAAATTGTACATCAGTTCATTTCTTTTTAAGCAGCTTGTAACCCTCAGAGTCGTATGCTTCCCACCAGTATGGAAAGTTATACAGCTGTCAAAGGAAACAAGTGACAGAACAACCCTACTACCACCATCACCTTCATCTATATTCCAACTGCTTCTCCTCCACTTAAAAATACTACCTGGAAAATACACTCAAGAACAACTAATTTCATTTTTTTTTCAATTTAGGTTAAACACTCAGCAATGTTTTTGCTGCTTCCCTTATTAGAAGTCTAACTGACTCTTCAAAATACAACTTACAACACTATCAGAGATTTACTGTGAAATCCTGCATCAGTTGCCTCTAGGTTAGAAACACAACACTGGTCATATAAAGGGCTGCTGCAAGCTACAACCTCCTAAAATACTCAAGATTGATATTCCTTTTCCATTCCATAGACAGACATGCTAATATACCAGAACGGGTTACAGATTGTAATTACATAAGCCAGGTCTTCCCTCTCCATGCTAACACTACAATGAAGGTTTTAATGGAAGCATTACTGCTACTGTGAACTATCCAAATCAAACTTTCTTCTGAAGACCTGTGAACTAGGACAGCCTACTTTATTCCTGTTCTGTTAAAAGCCACCATGTACTTTGTTAACATGACCACTGGGTTTCTTCCCCTCCTACTCTCAGAGTACAGTTTACATTACATTTTAGTTTAAAAGCTAAGCATATTGATTGTGAGATATAAGTTGCTTCTGAAAACCATCATTCCCATGCATGAAAAAAACCCATTTGTATGTACTTTACATGAAAGTACTTTCACCTATTTAACCTTAGATATTAATTTCCTGTGGCACCCAAATGTGACTGGAACTGGGGAGATCATGCACGCTCAGCACAGCAAAGCCATGGGTGTCCTGCCTGACTGTGCCTCTACATCTGCAGGCACAGTCCTGAGCTTCTCAAAGAGCAAGTCTAAGTTCAGCTGTCTTTTTTTTAAAGAACCAACTCAAACAGAATGCTTTGCTGCACAAAAATGTGTTACATGGCTTGCAGAGAACAATTTTTGCTTGTCTGCAATGCAGTATTGATGCAACTAGATGGGTCCCAAACTCAGCACTGTGCTAACATCACTTTTTCTAAAAAAAACCAGTGAGTATCCCCAACAATCTTCTTCCAAAAATTTTATTCTCTCTTCTCAGTTTTGTTCTAAAAAAAAAGAAAGGACACAGCAGAAAACCTTTCATGTGTGTCAAAAGAAAAAATGGTATATGTAGAAGAAGTAGCAAAAATGAATGTCATTCCCTTTTTGTCATACACTGCTCTTTATCTGCCTGGAAAAAATTGAGCAGGCAAGCAGCAAGCCCAAACCTCTTCTGAACACTTAAAGCAGTAACCACATTTCTGCTAACTTAGGAGACTACTGCTACACAACACTACACAAAGTTACAGACTCCTGACATTACTAGAGACCTTCAAGGGTTTAAGAAACATTAGTAAAACAACAGAAAGCTGAACAACAGGTTGACATTCTAAAAAGGGACAAAATCCAACATTCAGTGGTTAAAGATGACACATGAGATTTTAAGAAAGGTCCTTGCTTCAGCAGCCCCAAACAGGGATGCAGTGCTTACAGAATCTTCTCAAACAGCACGTTCAGACCTCAGTGGCCATGGTTCCATGACAGAGTAATGACTATTTAATAGCACAGGACTTATCTCATTAAACAGTGACAAAACACACAGTTTAATTCACTACACAGTGATGGGTAAAGGGGGAAATCTCAACCACCACCACTAACACACAATAAATAAGAACATTATTGTAATATATGTTGCAAAATAATTCATGCTAAAACAGAAGCCACAGCATCTTCTACAGAAGCCAGAAGAAAATACAAAGACCAGCCAAATCATTTCAGAGTATCTCAACTGTCTTTCACAGCTAACAGCTGTACCTTGCCACAAAACTTCTAATATACTTTCTAAGAAACTTTGAGTAATTTATGCAAGTCACTTGACTCTTAAGTTAACCTAGCCCAACTCCTTTTCTAAAGTTAAACATGAGAAACCTTTAAGGCACAACTCTGCCTGGAATTATTTATATCTCAACATGGTTAGCAGAAGATGGGCAGCTCTTTACCAAGAGACTTGTCTACACGAATGCTCCTTATTTTTTTGCAGCACACTGTATCAAGTGGTAACATTTCAGTTGAGACAACCTTCAGATTTGAAGTTAGTACATGGTGTTATGCTATTACCCTGTTCATTTAGCAGCTTGGGACAACACAAACAAATATTCTGCAACTGTACTGGTACTGTACTTTGGCAGCAAGGAAATGTTTTCTGGCTTAGAGACTGCAAAAAGGAATGGAAGGAAGGCAGAACAAAAACTTCAGGAGTTTCCAGCTATGAGTACAAGAAAGAAACACTGTACATTACTGATACTGACTGACAGGACTGCTCAATATCTCCTTAGTGACAGCTACAAATCTTGTTTTATCAAAAACTGAGTTATTGCACACTGCACTATGAATGTGTTTTCCTACATTCATTTATATGAGTATTTGTACTATTTGGGATAATTATATATCTATTTTTTTTTCTCAAACTAAGCCACTGAGTATCATTTTTCAATTGCATGATTCTGTCTACACATCAACCAAATTCTGTGGGATGCTTTTTGGAGCTCACAGTAACAGTGACACTTGTCAATGGACTTTTCCAAGATCCACAGCTTGCATTTTTATACTGCAATACAAAACTATTCTAACAGTGCTCACTGGATGTACCACAGCATTTAACACGTACTAGTCTTACAATGCTGTAGCTTACATTTAGCTTCTCTGAAAACACAAGTCCTTCCCAAAAGTGGCCAAAACCAGTGACAAGTGTCTGTGCGGGGGGGCTGGCTGTGCAATCTGTAAGAACAGATGGGTCTTTTTATGATAAACAGCCACAGCCTCCCCTCCCAGCTACTACTGCAAGTTTTACTGAGAGGTCACTCACTTGTTGTTACTCTACTACCCTCAAGTAGGAAAATACAGACTTTTAAGAAATTGACCATAATAACCAGCTTCCTAAAAAAGTGAGGGAGCATACCCCAGAAAATGCATGTGTAAGCTCCTGGTCCCACTACTGGCATTCCTTTTCATTTCCTGAATGGAAGATGCTCACTAGACTGCCAAGGAAACTGAGCAAGCTTTCTGGAGTAAACACAATGACCTATCTAGGTAAGCTTTTTTTTTTCTTTAATGAAGTTAAAAAAAAATTGATACTGAGAGACTCAAACAGCATAATTAAACCTTTTGGCAAGTGTTTCACTCCTGTTAAATCTTAAGAATCAGATATTTAAATTAAAGCAGCTTAAAAGCTGTTTTATAACAAGTTAAGTATTTGTCCTCAAGAGTAGAAATGATATTTCAATGGGAAAACTGAAGCATTAAGATTACATTAGGTTCAAAGAACCTCTCTAATCCATTTATAGAATACTACATTTCCTGATCCTTTCTGTGGAGGCGATAACCATTAAAAAGGCAGTTTTGATCAGGTAGTAGAAGAAAGATCCCTTAACTAAAGCCTCCAAACTTTTTCAGAAATTCAGTAAACTACAGAACTGCTAATGCGTGTGGAAACATGATGTGTCACGTCACAAAGTCTTCTTAAGGGAAATACATGAGAGCATCACATCCCTGCTGTATAAGACAACAATTAGGGGTTACTAATGCCAAGGTGCATGCAAAGCAAACATTGATCACAATGCTGAGTAATCCAGAACATCACATTTTAAAATCTCTACCTTATGAGAGATGTTATCTGGCTTACACTGCCTGGTTAAAGATTTTCTACTGTATAGCAAGTTCTCACCAGTGAATTCAGAAGATTGGAGAGACTTAGAGCCATCAGTGTGATTTAGTATTTGATGCACCAGACCCAAAGATGTTTCACTTTCTGAAAAGAAGTTCAAGATTGGTTTTACTTAAACATGGCATTATTAGACACTATGAGAACATGAATCATTATGCCTTGATTACTACTACAACAGCCTTTTATTTCAGCCAAAAAGAACTTAAGTGCAAAACTCCACCAGAACTGTAGAAATTATACACTAGATATAATGTCTATGTATGCACTCCTTACTTGGTAGCAGAAGACAGACAAAAAATAATTAATAACGATTTTTTACTAGCGTTGAATAAAAGCTAAAAAACTTGCTATGCGCTTATATTTGTCTGCCTCTTAAAATGAGTTTCCACCAAAACGTCACATGCCAGTTAGGGTACACAGTTTACTGTGCAGTTAAAAATGTGACCATCTTTGCAGTGGATGCAAAGTGTAACAGTTCCACAAGCCCAGAGATACACCACTTCGGAGCAAAGTTTTACTCCAACTGAATTGAAACTGAATGAGAACATCTGGCCAGACTACAAAGTCTTAAGTTCTCTGGAAGTGGTCAGGTGTTTAAGAAAGTATTGACTCTTCCCCCATCCACGGTCTCATTTCCTAGACTAAAGAGGCTTTTCCTTTTAGTATTTTCTCCTTCAACTAAGTTTAGGATGGGCTATAAACACCTATTACTCTCAATGCCATTGTTTTTCAACTAGGATCTCAACACAGCAGCTACAGATGGGCCAAGATTATTAAATTCCAATGATAACTGGAAGTGGCCATTACAGATTTCAGTACTTTTTATCACTAAGTTTATCATGTAATGTGAAAGCAGCATTTCAAAAAAGTGAAAACAGTAACACAGAGCAGCGTTGAGAATACTACGGCCACAAGGGTTAAATAACATCTGAACAGCCAGTGATGGCATGGAAACCATGACTAAGTCTTTCTACATTGCTATGAGGAATTGCCACGTGTTGAGGAGCTTCCTCCTCTGGGAAAGGGTTGTCTAAAGTCTCGTGTGAGGTGTAACACCTTAATGACAACATGACAAAACAATACAGAATCATAGAACGGTTTGGGCTGGAAGAGACCTTAAAGATCCTCTAGTTCCAAACCCTCTGCCATGGGCAGGGACACCTTCACCTAAAGCAGGTTCTCAGCCCCATCCAACCTGGCCTTCAACACTTCCAGGGATGGGGCTTCTCTGGGCAACCTGTTCCGGTGCCTCACTACCCTCATAGTAAAGAATTTATTTCTAATATCTCACCTAAACCTATTCTCTTTCCGTTTTAATCAATTCCCCCTTGTTCTGTCATTACATACTCTTGTGAAAAGTCCCTCTCCATCTTTCTTGTAGTCTCCTTTCAGATACTGAAAGGTCCCAATGAAGCCACCCCAAAACCTTCTCTTCTCCAGGCTGAACGAGTACAGATCCATCAATCAACATTACATATGTGGGAAATGGAAGCACAGCTCACTACCCTGCTAGATCCTCAAACTTATAAAAAGCAGATTAGGAGGTCAAAAAAAGGCATTTAAGTTTATTGGGAAAAACGTTATTTCTGTGGAATTCCCACAGTAGAAGTTACTGAACAGCAATGCACAATTTGCATCACACCACCTAAATGTCTAGGTTGCAAGAAAACACAAGGCATTTGACTATATTCTGGATACCCACACCTTTTCATATGCAGTTTTATCTACAATCCCAAACACAAAACCTTAAAGTTTTCAGTAAGGCTTCTTCTCAAAATATGATTTCCCAACTCAGTGAGCACGTTCAAGTTAACCACCATCCTCTTTAGCCTTGCCAGCTTTTAGACACTGTTTTCAAAGTGACCCAGCTTCTGGGTGATGAAGGCAGAAAGGAACAGAATGCAAGACTGTTGCCTGCCCTTACTGAAGAGCCTGGAAACCAGTGCTCCAATATTTCACTAGTGACAGGTATCTCTGCTCTGCTTCCTGAACACATGGCTGAAACAGAATGATCCATGTGTGCAGCTTTAAGTGTCTCTAACTTTTGTTTATGAGATCCACACATTCAAAAATGTGAATGCAACCTATTTAATACAAAGTCTCCAGCAGAGAGCACATTCTCTCCAGTGATTCAGTCCAAGGACTATCTGCCTGGCAGAACCAAATCAGTCCAACAAACACTTCAGATCAATACTCATGCCTACTATAAACTCCATCTCTGAAGATTATGACCGAGAAACCTGACACTGCCAGCAATGCAGGCTCCTTTACTGAAGTAATTTTGCTAGCAATACAGGCTCCTTTTCTGTAGTAATTCTGCTGCTGAACAAGTTAATTCTCCCCCAAAATAATTCTTTAATATTCCTGCTTCCTTTTTAGTGGTGTTCTGAATAACATGTCAAGACCTTTTAATCAGGTCTTTTTTCAAGAGGGCAAAGGATACTTTTTCATAATTCTTCAGTATGATCAGAAGGAACCACCTTCTACACAAGTGATGCTACTTGGTCACTTGATCCTGCTGCCAAAGTCTAGCCTTCAGCACACCACAAGTGTTCAGGTAACTTGTAAGGGATTTTAAGACACCCCTTCTCAGTTTACACACAAAATGTCAGAGCAACAACTTCCACAGATCTTTAATACTAAGCATTCTGAAAGTCAGATTCAGAATATACTGTCTTTCTTTACGATCAAAGGCACTTCAAAATGTTTATACAATGCCCAGCTCTGGGGAAACACCTCTCTGATCTTCAGGATGAAAATGAATATTACCTATAGCTAGAGAATGGTATGTTAAAGCACAGCTTTTGTAACAGATCCTCTCATTAGCAGAAGACCTGAGATACCATCTCAACTTCATGGCTCTGCTGGCCAAGTGTAACAGACCTGAGAAAAGTATCTTCCACAGCAGTTGTTCCATGTCAGCAGCATGTCTGGATCATGCAAGACAGAAAAAGCTCAAGACTTTCTTAGTGGGCAAACAAGAAAAAACTTATGTGATGGCACACAGTAAGTATGGCAACATGACCACCTCTGGTGGTCACTACAGAATCCCAGGATGAACATCTTAAAAGTAAGCAATACTGTTTGACCACAATTCACAGTTGCAGTGAAAAGATATATCTTTTTTTTTTAAAAAGAGATCTATTAATAAGTGCTTTCTTACAAAAGACCAATTGCCCCTTCAAAAACCTAAAAGGCAAAGAAAAATAAACCTAGAACATCCACACCCATGACAAACTCCCAGCTTTAAAAACAACTCAGAAAAACGAACAGGGAAACCCTACTGGGTTGTTAAGATGCAGTAGTAACTACTAGAAAAACTTCAGTATGGCTGTTAGATACCTGATGTTCTTTACAGTATTTGCTACAGAAAGTATAAAGACATAACTCAGCAGCTGCAGCCCCCACTGGCAAGCACTTTGGAAGGAGTCAGACTCATACATGATACATGCAAACACCCCTGTGATCTGTGTAGACAATGTATCTCACAGAATCCTTTTAGAAATGTAAAAAAAACCAACCCACTAAAACCAGACAGGCACCAAGATGAAGTAGACTGTGCTCCTTACGAACACCTACACCTGAACAGGTGATCAGCAGTACACCACATATACACAGACTCCTGTATCTCCAACGCAAAAAGAATCACAATTAAGATTATTTAAAATTATATGGACACCATCTACCTAGTTATATTAATAGCAAGTGACTATCCAAGGACTCTGGTAACCCATTTAAAGTGTATCTATGAATTCAGACAGCAATACTTTTTTATTGAACATTTCATTGCTGTATCAAATCCTAAAAAAAACTAAGAAACTAAAATTCACATTTGTATTTTGAAAAGCTTAGAATACTGACTTAAATATTTTTCATATATACTAGATCATCTGCACAGAATTCCAAGCACAAATGAATGTAATATACCCGGTACTTACATGCATGGGTTACTTTCCCAAAGGCTTCAAAATGCAACCACACAATTAAAACCTTCTATGGGACTCATCAACATAAAAACCAATTCCATTTAATTCCTACATGATGCAGATAAATATCCTTACTATCTATTTTGGGAAAAAGCACTCTAAAAGGATTTGTGTGTTTATTTACACAGACACACACAGAGACATGAGCTTTGAAATCCATCAGCCAATTTTTCAAGACTATGCGATTTTTATATGTAAAAGCACTGTCCATTAATATTTTTCAGTGTATTTACAGTCTATTCAACACACATTAGTTTTGTTTTCATACTTGTAATCTGGCTAACCTTTATCACAATTCAGACTGGCCACCAGGCAGAGAATGCCTTCATTCAGTTGCACTTGGTTTATTGATTGAAACCCAGTAAAAGGGCAGAATTTAAACACCAAAAGCCACACTAAGATCACGAACCAGAAGAATTATCAGTTTTAGCCCTAGTACACTTCCAGCAAGAAGAATCATCGAAGAAGAAAGGGGCATGGGGGGGGCAAGAACCTACTCTAGGATAGCATGGAGAGGAAGCATGAAATAAAGCAGCAGAACAAAGCTGCTCACTAACTCTACAAATGCAAGGAGAAAGAATTTTCAGGAAAAAAACTCAAAACATGATACAGGAGGGAAGGCACATAATACAGTGGCAAACAGAAAATTAAAGTTATCTGATACCAGCATAACAGTCTTTAAAGCAAATCATCAAAACAACCCTCAACTCGCTTAGTTTATTAGGTATATGCATGTCCTAGGTTACAATGCAAGATGTAACCAATAGTTTGTATTCTATTATCATCTCCACAAGCTGTTAAAACAGGTGGGATAGTGTTCATCATCTCCTACCATGACTCATCCTTGATAACGCCCTCAGTGGGCAATCAAGGACCCACCACACCACTCACAGAATTAAATCACCCATTGTGAGATGCTCTGCCCAGGGGTGAGGAGCCAAGCATTCCCACCTGGATATAACCTGCGGTTTGGAACAGCACAAGCAGCCCTACCTACTGGATTCTCAGAGAAGAGCGACCACTGAACCTTCAGGTGAAGACCAGACCCTTCTACAGGATCACCACTTCAACAGAACCACTTCATCTGGACTGCTGACACCACCCTGACCAACAGGGTGTCAGGTTGCATCCTGACTCTGTCAGTGTTCTTGTATTATTGCATTTATTTTAATTTTCCTATTAAAGTATAATTCTGACTTGTGATCTCCCACTGGTTTGGTTTCATACTAGTACAATGCACCTCAACTCACCACACCTACATTTATCCAGGTCTTCTGACTGACTTCCAAAGCCATAATTCAAAGTGGCAAGGAAAATATGATTCTAGAGACTCCTTACAAAACCATGGCGAACTTAAGGGTTTTTAAATAAAAAATTACACCACTTTAACCTTCTATAAAAATAGCTCATGAATTTTGAAGAGTTAGTAAGTTCCATTTTAACCATGTAAATACCAATCTTCTAGTGTGAAGAACCCTATGGCAAGAGTGATGCTATCCAGTAGTGTTCCCATTAAAAACCACCACCACATCATGTTTTTTCAGCGTCAGATCCTCAAATCTGTAATTAGGTTCTGTAAAATGTAATCTGCCACTTGCTGACAAGATGTAGAGATGATTAGTCCAAGAGTTTTGCTAAGCATAAGGAGATGCATCAGTGAGGGTGGGCTGGGTACTTCTTAGCTAGGAAATGGCATTTAAGTTCATTTAAGTTCAAGTAAGAATTCATAGCATGCTAGGATTTTAAATGCAAGCATTTTACCTAAACATTTCCCATCACTGCCACACCTTATACTAGAAAAAATTTGGTCCTTAATCAACATTTTATATCAACATTTCAATTAATGTATTTTTAATTTCAAAAATCCAAATCTTCAGTCAACTTAAACCCTATACAATACTATATTTTCAACTTTTATATTTTTAAAATTGGAATTATATACCACTGTAGCATTTGTATCAATCTCAGATGCAGTACACTACTGTTAGCAATAAACACAAATAAATTCAGTGTAGCAAAAAGGAGATACATGTGAAGATGGGCTGTTACCATCCAAATAGACTACACAGTAAAGTATGGATGACCTAATAATATTTTGGATTTTCTGACATGAGCTTAAAACTTCTAGAAGCAAGTTTGTTAAAATAAACGTACCAATATGTGCTGAACCACTGCTACTTTTACTTTGTATAGAGGTACTGCATGTCTGGGTCCCGGGTTGTGCTGTGCCTGTTCGATTTAAACCCCTGTATAATTTCCTACAGGAGAGTTCATCATTGTCACTGTCATGTAGGGATGGTGTCCGAGGCCTAAAATGCCGCCATCTACATGATTTGATATTGACTAGTATCTGACTGAGGTCTTTTGAGAAAGATTTGTCCGAGGTATTTGTTTCTGAGGTATTGGCAAATTGACTGATTGAAGAGTGCTGTGATGAGGAAAACCTTTCCAAATCCAGGTGATGAAATGCATTATCGTAGTCCGAATGCGCTCTGTCTAGTAGTACCCTAAAACCAGGAGAACAATGCACAATTATACAGTGGCAAGAAAATACCAAGAAAGTTATTGGTTTGACACGTGTGCTTGTGGATGACAAAGGGATAAAAAAGCTACACAAAAGTGTTCTAGAACAAGCAAACATACACACACAATGCACGACCATCTATTACTCCACAGTAAGTCGTACATTTAGGTATATTCTAGCTTCTACTGTCTGAAGAGCTGAGCTACAACATCACATATATATTAAATACACTGCAGCAACATAGAACTAAAACAAAAAGACCTAGAGAATAGCACTGATTAAGTAAAAACTGATTCATATGTCCTCCTAAAGTAACTTCACTTCCAAAGCCTTACTCCCATATATACTGACTATACCTACAACCATCCCAATACAGTAGGGATGCCACACATTAACTTCCAAATCCCCTTGCAAACATCCCAGTAAGAGTCATCTTACTGATTGGCCAAGCTGGCTTACTAATACATGAAGAGGTGTTAAGCATAAATTTGAAAGGCAAATCACATTCTTACTATTAGTAAAAATTTAATACAAATATACTATTTTCTTAAAAACATCATATACACTCAACCATTTATAAATCGTTTTCAGTAAAGATTCTTAAAAGCAAAATGCCTGAAATAAGTAATTAAATTACTTGGTATTTTTCACAAGTTTGAAGTTTAGGTTACTGTAATTTCTAAGCATCTCTCCCAAAATCACCAAATACAGCCTAAACTCTGAAAAGCATTTTTTGCAAAATACAATTTTTGCTATCTTGAAACGCTACTATTTGAGGACAGCTATGCAAATAATTAAAAAAAAATACCAATCACAACTGAAGATATTAATGTATTCTTATGTATTCATGTCAAAAAAATGGGAGTGCAAGCAATAAACCCCTGCTGAAACTATTTAAGAAAACATTACTAAAATAGCTTCCACTAGTGCAAAACAAAAATGGAAACATCAGCCAGCTAATCTTCCTGTGATGTCTCCATTTTTTTATTTTGTGGTTTTTTTAGACTTTGTTCTTCTTAGCACCTTATTTTTTTTTTAGTTTTTTTTTTTTTTAGTTTTATTTTTATAAACAGCAACAATTACACAGCACTCACCTTCCACCACGGCCAACCCGTCTTCGTGCAAACCCAATACATCTCTGGGGTATAGTGAGGGTGGTTAAGCAGTATCTGTAACGCACATCTCCTGATCTTCCCTCCTTAGGGCTACTCCACGGCCAGTTGCCAGGTTGATCTAAATGAGGCTTAAAATAATTTTAAACAATTAAACACAACATGTTTTCCCACTATGACACTCAGTCTCACGATGCATAAGGAAATTCTACTTACAGCATAGTACTGACAGCCTGCTTTCCTACGGAAGGCAAAAGGACCATCAGGATCATTTTCTTCCTCAGCCTCCGAAGAACCAGACAAAACCTTCAAAGAGGGAATGGGGTAAGGGTGGTGTAAAAAGAGAGATATTAGAAAATTCCTGAGTTTTACTTCTACTCTTTCACAAAGAGCAGCACAAAACTGTAGGGGTCGTACCTGGGAGAGAGGTTCATCATCTGAGCTGGGAAAATCATACTGATTCAAATCTTTAGCATTAAAGACTGGCAGTGCAGAAGGACTTGTCTGTTGAGGAGTAGCAGCAGCAGATGAAGGTAAGACTTTTGGCTTCTTCTCATACTTTCTTTTGGGTCTAATAACATCAGGTTTATCTTGCTGCAAGAAAAATAAAAAGCAGCGTAAAATTACACACAGAAGAAAATTATATTAAAACAGGCATTTAAATGAACTCCTGTGTAAGCAAGCTAATAACATGAACTCATCTCTCTACCATCTTCACAGTAAAACATGCAGTCATTTCAGAGTGCCTGTATTTCATTTCCAGTAATTGAAACATTGAACAGACAAGGTGGAAACAAGCACTGTTTGCTCCATCTGTGCTAGGTAACTCACTAGCAATTAAGGTTAACAGTACTACTTTGGAGAAGTAGACCAAAATATATATGATGATGTACATGAGGAAACTTTTTTACTTCCTTGCATTTTCAATTGATAGCCATTTATGCAGTGTTAGGGTATTACTAAGTACCAAGCAGTGCTCTGAAGGCAAAAACAGACTTCTCAAAGATACCTATAATCTTGCAAAGGTCTCTAAAAATTAAACAGATTTCCCCATACAATGCAAAGCCAAGTTTAAGTGCATTTCCCAAGTTTCCAAGCTGTAAGACACTGATCCAACATCACTAAAAGCAAGTACACCCCAGCAATTGCAATGGTGATGCTTTACTATCAGTGGAAGAATTCACCGATTCAAGCCACCTTGTCAAATTCAGAACAGCCTCTGATAGACAACCAAGTTGTCTTGGTTTAAAATTCAAATTATACCTCAGCAGTTATCCTGTGTTACCTGACCTATTTAACATGCTCAGTTGTTCGCACTGTAGCTATGCTTTGTATGACACAAAATTAAAGCCTGCAGGGAGAAAAGTACTTGTCAGCTGCCTAAATCAGATTATTTGACACTTTAGTTAAATATGAAACCAAATACAAACAGCAGAGGGAAAATTATCAGTGGGTTATGTTTTAGAAACAAAACAAATCCCAACCCTCCATATTAACTACATAACTCAGAACAATACATGGCATTCACATAATTAGTTCTATCTTTGCACAACATCTAGATAATAAATGCAGTTTTGTTCAGGACATCCTAACTTTACGAACAGTAGTAAAAAAAATTTTTTCTGTTCCCCTGAGTAAGAACACAACTGCACGTGTCCTTTTATCTGTAGTTTGTCTGTACTTCCTTTATTTCTGTCTTGAGAAATGCTGGTAGTCTGTTATCCTTGAAATTCCAACAGAACAAAGCCATTTTATTTCCCTGCAGCTTTGCTACCCTATTGCCAGTTCCATAAAGCTTCCTCCCTCTTCCAATCCTAAAATGGTGTATTTTGTATATTCACAGCATGAACAGTAACTTGGTTACTGACATTACTTACTTTAACTTTATATTCTTTCAGTTCCATAGCTTCTTGGTGTTTAAAAGAACTGCTGTTAGTCACAGGAATGATGGGAATAGCATAGGTGGGTTTAAGTGGCTGCCGCTGTGCCATGACTTCAGACATGATCTCTCCACTGTAGTCACCCAAATTATACCTGAAATCACAATAAATTTTATTTGCTGGAATGTTTACAATGTCCATCTGGTAAAAATTGAGAAACATTGAGAAACACAAATTAATGCTTCCAACTCGGGGTAAAGGGACATCCAGGACATCAGCAAGAAGTACAAAAAGTATTATTCCAGAGAAGGAGACTAATAACATAGAAAATTCATTGCAATGAATGCTGACAGATAAAAAAGGACAACTACTCTGTAAAGCATCTCCAAAAGGTAATACTGTAAAGCAAAGAAGAGGAGAGGGTTATTACCCTCCCCCTTACTTGGAGACTGGTGACATTTAAAGACCATATATTTATCACTCAAAGTTTTAAACAGTGAAGCAGAATGCCCTCTTTTGTGTTATGAAGTATTTTCAATAAGGAGATCCATGAAACATTACACTTCAAGTCCTATGACAAATGCTGAGTTGAAGTGCACTTCTCTGCTCTGAGGGAGGTATTAGAGTCTTTACTCTATTCAATAGCTAGTTTTCTTTAAAAGTAACTGCAATAATCTTCACAATTTCTCCCCCGCTACGTTTCTGCTGAAAATTCTCAGGGCTTAAAAGAAGTGCCCTGGCAGAGCCAGTTCAGCTTGTCTCCCTAAAAATCCAGACTAGGTGCTGACTCAGAACATTTGCTTTCAAACATGGATATTTAGGCTAGAAAAGTCTGTTCAGATTCTAAGCATCAGCCTAAAGGTTATCTCCATACTGCAGTTGTGATCCTCAGTTGACTGAGAAAATGACACTTGGCAAAGCATTTGGTCCCTAGCACAGCTGACCAACAGGATGGCAAAAGAAGCACTAGCTGGAGATGACTCTCACATTTAATACTGTATGAAATGTCTATTTGTTTTCCTAATAAAAGGGTATTAGATCAAGCCTTTTTAGCAAAGAATAGAGATCATGAAGTCAAAGAAGATTGGTAATGATTGAAAATGGCATTAAAAATAGCTGGGATTTCCTTAATCTACATACTTAACACACAATTTCAAATTGCTTGAAACTATCATCTCTCTTCTGGTATAATATACAGAGTAGATACATACATTTGAAAGTGTCTACACATGTAATAAAACAATGTAGCTTAGTATGACAATAACCCTCCCTTAATAAGCAACTTTCTAGTGTTCTAGTTTTTCTCCATAGGCAAATATGAATATGCTATCCTGTAAATGTGAAACAGAGACTGAACTTAGCCACTGTTCAAATATTTGCAGCAATCCAAATGTAAAGTAGTTTCCAAAGCTTTCTGCGACAAATTTTCAATAAATATTACCTCTTTTCCATAATTTCCAGTGTTAAATGCAGCAACTCTCTCTTGCTTTTTTCCCTCCTTTTTATCATCTCCAGGATGGTTACTGCACGACTCAGATCTCGACGCAGCTTCAGCATCTTCTCATAAGAAGCTTCATCATTTTTTCGATTCTGTAGATGCATAAAATATGTGTTTCCTCACATCATTTAATTTAAATAATCTGAATTAAAGCAAGTTCTAAATATTTAGATATATTAAAAAAAAATCACATGCTAAACCAAAGAGAAGCATGTGCATGCTATCAATGATATACAGCTTGCCGACACCCTAAGTAGGTTTAACAGTAAATTTAGTGAAAAAGTGAATATAAACTTCCATTTAATAGTTGGACTGAAGCTGTTTTATGTTTTTTGCCCTTGTAAATTAAAAACATCCCATTTTTTATTATGTTATATTACATTGCAGAATTGTTTCTTTATATAAGCAACTTTCTGGAAGAGGGAGAAGAAAGAAAAGCTGAGGGAGGCACTGATATACTTACTTTCCGGGTCTGCATCTTTTCTGTTCGTCTTCTAAAAGCAACGTAAGGGTCATTTGTGCTGGAACCATCTCGTTTTTCCTGCTTCACTGCTGGGATAAGTGAGGGACCTCGACAATTTTTCCTCTTTTTAATCCAGTACTCATACACTTCTCTGATCAATTCATCATCTTCCTTCAGCAACAGCTTGGCCTCTTGCAGGCTGACTGGCTAAATGTAAAACCCAGCATGTCACTTTCATACAGTAATACAGAGTGTGTCTTTCAAATTCTTTATTCAAAGTACCATTGTACCTGCTGACCGCTGCCTTTTTCTAGTCTGTCTATCATCTCCTCAAATTGCAAAGGAGAGATGTCCATTCTTTTCTTCAATTTATTCACAAAGATCTCATCTTCCGAATCCAAGTCATAATCTGGCTGCTCAGCATCCAAACTAAAAGCTAAACGATACAGTGAAAGTAAAGTTAGTTTTACTACAAAAATGTTTTGTTCTAATAGTGTCCAGAGCACACATCGCACTTCTCAAAAGAAAACCAAAATTATTTATTTTCATGTTGTAGCAATGCTACTTCCACATTGATGTAAATATCAAGGTCTTTGAAAAACACCTACCCTGTTAAAAATCAGGCATAAAAGTTGACATCTACTTGTTATGGTTTTGTTAAGCAATGAAAACTTAGTGGTCAAACCACCTAACAGCTTTCTGCCTCAATGCTTCTGTAAGAAATTTTTAGATTCATTAGAATCTTCAATGCTGCCAAGCATTCTACAGCTCTGTGTATTGTATGATCAGCAGTTAAGATTTCAGCCCAAACACACATCAAAGGTAGTCCTAGTAAAATATGTGCAGATTGTATTACAATGATCTTACACATATTCTCATCAGCGATTTTTGTGATGTACATGAGTCGGACTACACTGGCCCAGTACGATCTACCCTGCATAGCAAAGCATCTTCAAATACAAGTAATGTTTTGCAGAATGCAAACAACTGTTTTCCACAGTATCCTACAAAAACACATCACTCTGCACTTGCAACACGACTCCCTAGTTCTCATGCTTCATTCAAATTGCGGTGGTAAGGGACACAAATTTCTTCCCAAGTCCACATGTGAAAATACATACCCAGTTTTTAATAAACAAATAGGCAAAATACAATACAGCTTAAAATTCACAGATTGTTAGAACTGCTAGATAAAGAAAGTAAGAATGAAAAGTATAACCTTAATATCAGCATGGAAGACTGCTAGTAGGAAGGAAGAACTTTTTCACAATGAGGGTGGTGAAACACTAGAACAGATTGCCCAGAAAACTGGTGGATGTCCATCCCTGGAAACATTCAAGGTCAGGCTGGACCAGGCTCTGAGAAACTTGGTAAAGTTGAACGCCCCTCATTGCAGGGGGCTTGGTTATAGATGATCTTTAAAAGGTCCCTTCTAACTCACAGTAGTCTGCAACTCGTATTTTAAGCCATTACTGAGGCTCAGACTGATATATAGAAGTCTCGCATTTAACCAAAGTTAACTGGGCATGAGATATGTTTACACAGCATAGATACTACTTCTTAAATTCTGCTCATTACACTATGCAACAGAATTCTGCAGCGGACTGTATTTTTCATAATTTTTTCTAAAGTTATCTGAAGTAACGTGGTGCTCACATGAAGGGTCATATCCATGTCAAACAGCTTCTATCTTCCAACAAAAACAAAACCACAACAAATTTGCAAGTCATCAGTGATATCAAAACGCATCTGCTTTTAGATGTAGAATACTTCCACCAGGCATAGGCAAATACTGCTACTGTCATTTCTGGTTGGCTTCCCAATCCACTCTACTGCCATTTTATCTTGGTTATACTTCAGGGACAGGTATTCCGTTTCTTAGCTATGTATTATGTATTTTCCTCCTTAAGTAGATTTGTGTCTATCCTTGCTAACAAATCTAAATTTCCTTGCAAACTGTTATTATGGTAACTTCTTCAGCAAGTACTGCATATTTTTCAACATGTTGAAAAAAATGAATTCTCAGAACTCAGTTTTGATAGGAGCTCAACAGACATTTATGAATAATGTCTTAACTACTAGCAAAATTAAATTCTCAATGTAGACTTCAATGAATGAGTTACTTTACTTACGCTGTATGTGAATCAGCTGCTTTGGCATTTTAAATTCTCCAGGATATATAGATTCATAGTATGCAATATTACTTTCTGCTTCTGGAACTGGTATAACCATGTTATCCCTCTTCTCTCCATAGACTTGTTGTGCTGAGATAGCCCGCTGCAGATGATGTTCCTACAAATAAAAAGGTGAAACAAAAACCTGAGAAAATATTTCCAGAACTCAGACTTGCTTAAGTTGAAGGCGGTGTATTTCTCTGCAAATGCTCTCACTGCAAAGGCCTGAGCTGCGCCATCGATGGTCGCATCCGAAGTGCGCTGCCAAGGCCGGAGAGTTCCCCGGCAGGTGGCGCTGTTCCCCCCGCATACCCCTTCCCACCCCGCAGCTTCCCAACTCCTCCAGTGGTGTCGGCGCTCCAGGCACACCGAGACACACAAACCGTACTTCACTGTTTCGGGAAAGACACTTAGGATTGATTAGACACACAGATTTTAACAAGAAGCTGCAGACAGATATTGACTCTGGTACTATTCAGTACTTGTCTTGACCATTTATTTCCAGTGATGTCAGAAAACTAGAAAGGAGGCCTTGCCATCAATGCCAATGAACAGCAACTATTTTTACCTAGTCCATGATTGCTGGACATTCTCATTTATTGCAGTGCTTCCCATTATTCTCCCTTTCCTCCTCCTAATTCACCAAAAAACAGCAAAAACGCAATCTATTCTCCCCATAGCTCTGTCAAGATAGTGAGCAGCATCAGCAGGGTTCATATGGTTACTAAGAAAAGCCATACAGCAACGTGTGCACGTATTTAAGTGGTTTACTGACAAAACAGCAAGGATTTTTTTTCCTTATTAGCAACGCTAGTTTCTCAAGTTTCTATTCTCCTCCTCCGCAGGTGCTCAGTAAACCCTAGTGCTACAATAGTTAGGCCAATGCATCTCTCAGTGAGATACTATAAACCAGATTACTGAAATACTCGAAAGCAAGAACTGCAGAAGAAGGGCAGCAGTGACAGTTGGTTTTAACACTGAATGTGTGATGTTCATTCATATGATCTCATTACATCTTTGGCTGACTTCAATTTAATTCCTTTGGTACAAAAGGGGCAATTAATACTTCTGTCTAAACTTTAAAAAAAGATAAATCATCAAGAAGATTATAAAACAGACTTTATTGTAAACTGTGAAGCTGATGCAGCCTGAAATTCAAATGTGTTCTAGCATGTAATTCTGCTAAAAGAATTCACAGGATTTAAGCCTTTCTTCCAACAAGACAGACATTATTTCACATCTGTCTCTGGTTAAAAAGCTTCTTCACAGAAATACACTACTAATGAGAATAAGGCAAAGTAGAGTTGCAAGTAGAACTCACTGCACTAGTTTTGACTTGCAGTATTTGTTAAGTCCAGGCACACATGTCACGTAGGAGGTGTGGCAGCATTCTATCCTGGGCATGGACAAAGTATTTCTTTTCTACCTTTACTGAAGTACGGCTGTCAAACACCTCAATATTTTGTAATCTGGAATAATTCTTCAGGAGTACACAGCTACAACTTGTTGCCTAACAGGGAACTAAGCTTTATCGCCATATAGCACAGTAGGATTCTGCGTCAAATGCATAATAATAGCCAATGTTTCTTTAGTAACAGCAAAAGCTTACTGGTCTTACAGTATTAAGGGCATATTTATCCCAACTTGTGTTTCTAAACACCAAAAAATGATTTATTTCAGAGAAGAAAGTGACATCACACACTAAATTAAGATTTCAGTTTCTTTGGTCCACCTCTGATATGGACACAGCTAATAAGTACCAGTAGCCTATACTTCTTTACTAACAGGTTTTAGTAATCTGTATTTAAAGGCATCTTAACAGTATTCTTGAAACAGAAGCATAAATCATGGTTTTACTTTCCTTTCATCCCAATTACAAAAATACTCAGTATGTGAGCATAGAGTCTTAGCAGAGCCACCTATTATGAAAAGCAACCGGATACAATTTCCCCCACTGTAAAAGGTTTATCTCCTATTCACATCAACTTCAATTCTGCTTCAGAGACACTCTACTAAATGGAAGAAACTAAGTAGACAGGCAACTTCTCCTTACACCTCCATGCATCAAAGTTTTCACTTACTGGACAAATTCACAAGGGAAACTTTGCCCCCAACTTCAGTATCTCAGCTGGTGGCTCAGCATCTCTCTCTCTATCCTGGTAATACATATAAATCACGTGCAACTGTTAACTCTGAAAGCGGTAATTTTTAACAAGAAAGCATGTTAAATATCTACTATTAACTAATCCACTACAGCTTACAGTTTCTATTCTGCAGTCATTCTCCACTGTGATTGCACAGCTGATTACTCCCACCAAGATGCAACACCTCATTCATCTGGATCCACAGCTTTCCTTTTAAAAATGCAGAGGGTTTCCTCAATTCGTCAGAATGATTTTAAATTCAAATCTTAATCAAATTTTTTGTCTGCTCTTCATGTTATGGGAAGATTTATATGTATATACTGTAGTTCCAGTCACTCCTGAAAACACCACCATGCATTTAAAGACAGACCACCTAGGAAATTCAACAAATTTTCATCTTGTCTGTCCATCTATTGCTCAATACAGTTTTCCAAGCAGATTTATTTCCACTACACAATGGCTCCCATTCACTGTATAACAGAACAGTATAAAAAAAGCCTTTTTTATGCCACTATCCATTAGGTTCCATGACCTGCCACAAAAATAAGTTCGACTGGGTTAACTGGGGTTTGTTCTTGAAAACCTCTTATTAGTTGTTCATAGAGATTATCTTCCAGGTGATCAGTGGGGCTAAATAATTAACTATATCCCAGGAACTGCATGTAACATGACTTGTTTGTAACCCTCTAGCTTCCACCTTTTTAACAGTCTGTTGACTGTTATGAGGTTTTGGGTTGGGATTTCTGAAGGGATTTTATGTTTTGGGGTGGTTTGTTGGTTTTGTTTTTTTTTTTTTTTTTTTAAGCATAGTTTAGCGGCTTTTCTCCTTTTCCTCAAACATCATCTACCCCTCTGAAGTTCTCAAATAATTGTATATTTATTCCAGACTGTTTCTTTAATTTCCCGGCATGAATTTTAGATAGGTTAGTCAAGCTCAAGGGCTGTAATATGTCTTGTTAGAAGGAAACTTATCTAACAGCCACCAACCCAAGGTTCAGTCTTGTGCCCCTTGCTGTCATTATTCACATTACCACAGCCTCATGTCAGACTGAATCTATGATGACAGCTTAGGAAACCAAATCCACAAAAAGCCATCACTCTCATGTTATTTCCCCTGAAAACAATTAGAAACAATTAGTCTTCTGAAAAATTGGCTCCCTGAACTGCTAGGGTGTGTGTATGCAAAGCAGTGGGGAAATGCAGAAGAGAGAAAGATGATTCACTTTGACAGCAGCTAGCCATTACACTGGCTTAACTGCTTCACTAAATTTAAAATCTTTTTAAAATGAATACCAAGGACAAAACCCCCCCACTAACTCCTGAAACATTTCAACCATCTCAGTATCAAGTACTGTCAAGAAAAGCTTCCTCTTACTACAAATATTCACAGAATATTCTCATCATATTCTGCACCTTCATTGCTAGATGGATCTTGTCTTCTTCCTTCTTTTACATCTTTCATTTAAATATTAATTGTTCACATATTATTGGTTCATATTTACCCATTTCCACTTTCAGTGTACTCACATTTCCTTCTTAATGTACCCTTCTGATTGAAACAACATTGAAATAGATGCATTTGTTTCACAAAAAACCTCAGCCTGAACTGCCTAACACCACAGCAGAGTGCTTCAAATTTTCCTCCTTTTCTATCCCAGCTTGTTTCCCTTGCATCTTTCAGACATACTATTTCACAACGTGTACTTACTGAAGGTAGTTTATTCTCACTGAAACTGCTTTGCACTTTTACATTTAACTATTTTCAATCTATTAGTTATGCTTATATCCAGGAAACCTTTCATTTTCAGTTGCTTTCTCTGCCTGATATAAAATGCTACTGGAATTACAGCTTTGGGAGTGCTGTGATGCTAATTTGATCCAGTTGTGTCAGAACAATGGTACTGTCCCTCGAACTTCATTCCTTTTACATTTTACTAATGCTCAGCCAAGCATGTGTTAAAAGCTATTTAAAGAGTTCATACAAGAAAACCCAAAAAATCTGCTCCATCTTCCCAGCCCCCACATTAATTTTCCATCAGGTTAGCATCCTACAGTGGCTCATCATGTCATCTGACAATCCCAACAAAAAAGGGATGCAGTGGGAGCACTCAGCTCAGAGACAGAGGATGCCTCAGGAAAGAAGCAGCTTCATTACTTTTTGTAACACTCAGGCAGAAACATGAACTGAGGGGCAGGCACTGATCTCTTTCCTCTGGTGACAAGTGACAGGACCTGAGGGAACAGCCAAAAGCTGTGCCAAGAGAGGTTTACCTTGGATATTACAAAAAGGGTCTTCACCCAGAGTAGGCTTCCCAGGGAAGCAGTCACAGCACCAGCCTGACAAGAGTTCAAGAAGTGTTTGGACAACACTCTTGGGCACATGGTGTGACTGCTGTGGTTGTGCTGTGCAGGGTCAGGAGCTGGACTCGATGATCCTTGTGGGTCCCTTCCAACTTTCTTCCTTAGTTTTCCTCTAACTAAGGGAGTTTACAGGAAAAGCTCACCAAAACAGCAACTCTTTTTCTGACTATGTGGAGTGTAACAAAGCATGATGTACTTGAGATATTCTCTAAGCAAAATTATGCATTGGTATAATTCATCATTCTGTGGCCTTCCTCCCTAATAATTTTAGCACAGCAAGTTTGTCCCTTGGATTCACTCTTATTGCACACTAGTATCACCATATGTGTTCCAAAACATCAAATAGTGAAAGGACAATCTAAAGCCAGTTGGCAGCAACAAAGGCACTAGGAAAATCAAAACACAGCAGAGCAGTTCTCATTACAGCCTGAAGGAACCAGAACTTGCTGTCAGTGCTGTTTTGTGGTGGGGCAGTAGGACCTCTCTCAAACTATAACTGCAAGGACAATTCTTTGTCCTAAGTTCAGTATTTGCATGCTTGATGCACCTCTAGCACACTACATTCAAAACATCTGAATTACAATAACTAGAACACAAAAGAAAAGAGACTGTGATTGTGGCTCAATCTGACTACCAGCAGGCACTCCTGTCTGCAAGCAGAAACAAGCAGAAGCACAGCAACTGAAAGCAAGCAGTATTTGACTTCTTTCACATTTTGATACTACTTCTTAAATTTTTGGCAATGTAACTGTGGGATTTTATGTTAGTTACAGTTTCTAAAAGAAAACTGGCACTTACAGAGACCACAAAGGTTTCTTTGACAAAGTTTCTACTGTGCAGTACCCTCTGGAGACCATATTCCAAGTAAGATAACCACAGCACAAGGCATTAAAATACTTAAGTGACATAACCCTGTCATTACAACTGAACAGACCAAAGGGACAGAATCCATATTCTCCTTTTAAAAAGACAATTGAAAACATGTTACTGCAGGAGCAATGAGTGCATCTTCTCAAGAAAAAAAGGAACAATCCACTGTTTTGATTGTTTCCTCAAATAACTTCTGGAATTATTTCAGTGCTCCTAGAAATAATAATTTAAGGTACATTTGCTTATGGAAATTACCAAAAGAAGCAGTTCTCAAGTCCAATGTGCAGAACAGAAAGCCTCCCAATACTACAAGCCTACCTTAAGTAAGGGAGTGGGGGGAAGCAAAAGGTGGGGTGGACAAGTAGAAAGTCTTTAAAAGTACTGGTACTTAAAAAAACACACAGGACTGAATTCAAGCCTGCGCAGGTCAGAACCACATCTTTGCTGCTTAAACAAAACCTAAACAAAAACGCATTACCACTGATTGTGTCATTACTGGGAACTAAAGCAAACCACTGCCCTTCTACTGGTCTCTGCATAACTGCTGATTTACACCAGCATGACTGGGCAAAATCCTCTCACCACCCATCCCTGACAGAAGTACTTTCCCAAGGCTACCACTTTACAGCACTCGCAGTGTTTAAGGTATAAGAACTAAAAGGGATACCAGTTTCCATGCACAGTTGTCAGACAGAAGCATTAGGTTCACAACAGTTACACTGAAACAGATTAATGCTGACACACAATCAAGGCCATACAAACTCAGAGACCTGTCTTTTTTGACATGCATTTTACTTTCTAGCAGCTTATGGTCCAAAACAACCCTCTGAACACACACAAAAAATCCAACAAAACTGCAGCTCGTATGAAACACAAACACATTATAGATCAAATAAGAAAACATTAGGAACTGGAAAAATCAGAAGTTGTTCATCATGTCATCCAGAGGTGGCGAAATGGTACATGAGCAACCTTATTCCAGGCTTGTAATGTAAAGACTTCTGGCTGCTAATTCACAGGGATGGATGCAGGTTCTCACATCAGCAGTATTTACTGGTAGGAGGTCAGTGGCGGAAAACACAGTGAAACATGGTATTTACTGGTAGGAGACCCTGCCACGGACCAAGACCTTTCAGGCTAACTCACTCCATAACACACAGTAGGGATTGCTGAAGCAGTTCTATAACCTACTGCACACAAGTTGTCTCCAACTTCCACCTTTGCTTGTTCAGTGACCTGCAGGATACATATCCTGTCTCTCAACCATTTAAGGATCTCAGTAACCCGCATGATCAGGGAAAACAGCCTCCTGGAAGCATGACGGTCAAGTTACACTAGAGAAAATTTGTCTACAGATTCCATTCAATAAATCTGTGCACAATGAAGACAGAAAGGAATAAAACACCTGAACTGGATCATTCTCTTCACCTTCTCCTCCTGTTATCAGATCTTAGCTGTCCTGTAATTTACTAATCAGACACAATTTAAATCCAAGATTAGGAGGAATATGAAGAGTAGTATCAGAGAATTATGTGCAAAACAAAGAGAACTGTGGTTTTTTTTAATGCCATGCCTTATTCTGCACTCACATATTCCTTCTCCCTTCCTAGAACCAGTTCAGGCATTGGAATTATGTTTCTGTGGGACTCGGGGCAGTTCCATGCCACCATAACAGAGCAAGCTCACCCAGGGACAAGCAAGCACCACCAGTACCACAAGAAAATGTACAGAACACACAGCCAGAACACAGAAGCCATCTCAGATCAATGTCAACTGTTCAGAGATACTTCCTTTGCATTACTCTTACCTTTAGGGCAGAAAGTGGCTTCTAGTATGACTGAAAGCAAAAAATGCTCAGTTGTTCCTGAACAGCAGCTTCACAGGTTATTACAGAAGCACTTATCACAATAACATACCACATACTTCTGCTTTTAGTTCCTCACATGCATATGCAGTCACACCTAACTACTTGCAAAACAGCAAAAACATTCTGACAAGTTTATTACAGAACTTGTTTCCAAACAACTGCTCCTGAAAAGTTCCAAACCTGACTGAAGTCATACTTACGAGGGCAATCTGAGTCTGCCTTGCAATACACAGAAGTCTTCAATGGGTATTCTGGCACAAGATCTGGGTTACACTGATCCTTGACTGAGCCCCAGTAAATAGCAGCTGATAGATCTGGCCTTTGATAATAGCAAGGCAATAGTTTCACTGGTAAGCGTAACTGCAGCTCTGACCGTCTTGAACTCAAGTACAAGAATATCATGTAAGTGTTATCAACAGTTTAAATCTGGTCACAAGAAGCACACATAATCAAAACAGGACAGAAATGGTGGGTGAGCAAAGCAGCCTTCCTTGCTCAACCTATGATGGGTCCTAAGGAAGACAACAGATCACTTACCAGTCCCTCACCTGGCCCATAAGCAACTGTAGCCCTCCTATTATGACTCTCAGTATATATGGACACACAACGATCACCTACTTGTATCAAGTGACGCTGCCTGCAGATTTACCCAAGCCACACGGCTTTAGATCTTCCCTTCTAAAGCTCTTCTGACAAGATCTCTCAATGGTCTGAATCATTCTATGCAGTAGAGAAAATGTTTTCTTGCTATTACAGCAGAGCCTAAAACTGTCCCTTCATGGAAGAAAACTATGGAGATCACTTCTGTTTATCAACTTATGTCAGTCTCTTGAGTAGTTAAGAAGGATTCTACTGTAATCACTACATCTCTGCCAAAAATGGCAATTTAAAATAGTTGCATGGGTTTAAATTGCAATTACTCAGTGCAAAATGGGATCTAATTTACATCTAAAAATGCATGGGTTTGTAATTAACCAAGTATCAAAAAACTCTTGGTAATTATTAGACTTTTACCTAGAACACTGGTCAGAAATTAGGTCAGCCACACCATCTTAAGCATTATCATAAACTACTTTCCCCATGTTCAAACCAGACATTTCTAAGAGCATGGAAGGAGTCTGTCCTTTCACTGGAAGAAATCTTGTTTCTGTATTTGTGGACTCCCAGCAGCAAATTATTTACAACTCCTCAGAAATTTTCACCTGCTACGCTTGTTCGGTGAATGGTGGTAGACAGGTGGAGGGCACACAGGACATTTGACCCAGAAATCTAACCTTAGTACTAGAGCTCATGACAACACTAGAAGAAATGGAGAGTGATTTGTTATCCTGCTACCAGAAGACTAAAATCAGTTTCATGTTCTAAATTACTGTGCAAAACATACCGGCAGAGATGAAGAAATGAATGAGGCTGGCTCAAAACATGCCAGAGAGGATAACATACACAACCTAGGAACCCTAGGAATCAGGAAAATTCTAGTACTTAACACATATATTAATTATACAGTATAGTTCACAAACATAATATAGCACCTCTATCTTTCCATGCATGGGTCCCTTTCAGACCACCAAAAAAGACTTGTTTGCCTGCCAAATTTCCACTGCCCAACATGCATTCAGAAGCACAGGACTCAGTATCAATTTCAAGTATTTTGTTTAGGAACTGTAAAAGATCAAAACTGGCAGAAGGCACTAACCATCTCATCAGGTTGGTGATAGCCATGCCCATCTTTTCCTCTGTAATCATTCTGGCTCTCATTAACTCTTCAGCCTCAGCAGCCTTGTAACCCACTGACCAGAGAGAAGGGAAGTTACTCTTAGGCAAGTCGTCTTCTTGTGAGATAATTCACAGGAAATGCAAAGACCAGGACAAACTCTAGGAAAACACTGGAACTGCCTCGTCATTACAAACATTTAAACCAGCTCAGCTCATCTCACACCACTTTGCCACACCAGACTTAACTGCAACCTTGTCCAAGAGCCCCTTCCTTACCTTATGCTGCTGTTCCCACTGTATGCTCTCATTTGAGACTGCAATGCATGAAAACTACTTCAGTCATCTATAATAAACAAAGTAATTTCCCCTTAAAGGATTCTAAAGAACATACTAAGATGCTTTTAATATAGTATGTAAATAGTCCAGGGCACGACCTCCACATTGAAATCAGACTGTAACACAAAGTGAACTGAGATTTTACACAGTTTACAAAAATACAGCTTTCAGGATAGTCTACAACTGAATCAGAACAGCTCTTGTAACTTAACCTTTACTTTTCAGAGTTTTCAGCTATAATGCCATTTAGAAAAGCTTGAATAAAGCTTTAGAGCAAAACTATTCTCCCCTCCTATGTGAAATATTGAAGTGGAACTTCAAGATAATTTCATCAGTTGACTAATTGTATCAAGTCCACAAGTTAAAAAGATATCACTTTATCTATCTTGCTACTTGCTTAAAACATTAATGTGCATTAACAATACTTTGTTAACTCAAATTAACAATACTTTGTTAACTCAAATAATTTGGATGGCAAAAGCTTACACCTGGATTCCAGCATTTTTATTAGTTACAGGGACTTGATACTCCCGTCAACAGTGCTCAGCACTGAGCAGCGTCATCTGAATAACAAGCAACATGGTAGCTCAACTTTGCAGCAAACAAGTCTCTGTTCTGTTTCACTATTCTTCCACATGTAGATACACTCAGGATCGTCTGTTCCAACACAGACATGAGCCTCAAGTATTCCAGTTTTAAATTGTCACCGAATACTATACACAGCACCGGGTGAAGTCAAAGGCTAAGCTAAGAACCTGCATTTCCACAGAGAGCAGAATTAGAAAGAAGTCAACTCAGCTGAGTGAAATTTTTTACATTTCTCTCCAAGTTTTTTACATAAGCTATGAAAAAACAGTATGCCTATCACTCCTTTCATAGGCTTTGTTCTTCAGACCAGGTTTTCAAATGACCCTTAATAAACCGACCCATCTCTCCCTTTGCTGTTTAGACACCTCTCAATCTGGATCCACCAATCAACCTGGCAGCAGTACACAGTGCAATCAAGACAGGTAAGACAAACGAACAAAGTCTTAAGAGTCTGAGCAGCAACGCCAGCTTCCCAGCATTAACTCTACCAAGGACTCAGAAACATTCCCTTTCACAGGCCACCATTCACAAGCTGCAAAAATCAAGTTTCCCAGATCTACATGTGATCAAAGAGTCTGAAGAAAAAACAAGTCTAAGAACATGATCTAGTTGGTTTGGGGTTTTTCTTAGAAGTATTAAAAACAGATCTTGAAAACTTTACCTACCTAGAGCTACTGCTTTTCCCTTCGCAATTTGCAGCAAGACTCCAAAACTCAACGTTACCATATGGCTTGACTCTCATATCTCTGAACACCAAATTTCACAGCTATTCCAGGATTTTACATAAACAAATATCCAATCTGGTTGACTGGGGCAGCCTAAATGTCAGGCATCATTAGTAACCAAACTCTTCAGAGAATGCAGAAACATTTATGAACATTAACTGAAAGATAAGTGTGCATTTTATCAGAGTACCACTTTGCCTAGCACCATCTCACAATGGAGCCCATGGGCATCATCACCAAGGAGAGTAAAAAAGCACAAAACCCACAGCCATACTTTCACAGCTGTTCTCTCTGAGCCAGAAGGTATCAGAAGCTGGGAGTCTCATTTTGGTCTTTATGTTTTGCAGTCCAATGATTTCTTTCCTCTATAAACTTTTTAGGCCAGTATGCTCTATTCAACTCTAATGTTAAAGAGGCTTGAAAGAAACTCAATACATGTGCAACTTGATATTTTGTCCATTTACCTTTCCCCTCAACTGAAAACAGTAATAAAATAAAGATAAATCAGTGAGTGAATGGGGTTTACACAGGATCTCTAACACACAAAACTAAACCACCTGTACCTCCCCTAAGACTGCTTCATTTACAACATTCCTGTCAGGTTTAACTACCTCTTCTGTAAAGAACAGTTTCATTACCTCAAGCAGACATTCACATTAAAAAGTAATAGAATTTAATTGATGTTTCTACTGAACATTATATGATAACATGGGGATAGAAAAACATTAAAACCATTAACAAGAAAACCAAGTATCAATGTTTGTCTTAGTTCATTCATTCATGAGTTGAGGCTCAGCATCTCATGTCAGATAACCAAAAAAGAAATTGGCATTACAACCTAAACAATCTAAAAGCACCTTCTCAGAAGTCATATGTGCATTCCACATAAAAAGCTCATATATGACAGTTCAGTTAAAAAAATTCAAAGTAAAGAAGCTTCTAAAGCATTGTTTTAAGCTATCAAGCTTATTTATGATTTCAAAAATAAACAAACCTTTTTAACATTAACCACTGCAATGCTATGGGGAAGAAAAAGTCTACAGAAAAAGTGTACAGTGCACCATAGCCGTGACTAAAAGCAAATCTGTTAAACAAGCCCTTTCACAGACTTCACAATATCTTCATTTAAGTACTTTACTCCTCTGCAAACCACACAATGGAAATAAATTGCTATATAGTGCTGAGCAGAAACGTGAGCTGCATAAGCACACACAGGATGGCAGAGTATACCTAACCCTGTCTTTGAATAATTGTAAGTGCCAATGGTATCAAAGCTCCTATTTTGTATTCTCCAAATTACAATTTTTGTTATAAGGAAAAAAAAGGTCACTGCAGCTTGTAACTTAGTAAAAGGAGCTTTTTAATATACCAAGACCACAAGATATCATGAAAGATGATAAAGACATTTGAAAAAACTGAAGTAACACCCCACTAAGTATAAACGCCAGCAATAACATAATCACGAATTATACTACGTGAGTAAGGCATCTAGTAAAGAAGAAACTTGCTTTAACAGTTACTGGAATTGCTCTAGCCAACAAAATTTTGTCAAAGTATATTCATGAAAATTCAAGTAAAACCTACCCATACTTTTCAACTCAACACTCTGAGCTTCTGTATTTGCAACATCAACAGATCAGTTTCAGGTCCGATGCCACAAAGGTGGGAAAGTGCTTCTCCAACAGTGACAGGTACAATACTGAATAACTTAAAACAGACTTCCCAATGAGCTTATATATGTATTTTCTGCTATAGATGTCAGTCTCCAGTTTGCAAATCTGCACGTTTAGACACTTTGCTTGATTTAGAATAAACACTGATACATCTCAGTGCTAAGATGCTACCTAGAGTAGAGGCCTGTATTAGGCTGAAAAGCTTAAGACAAAACACCAACTTAAAAGTTACCCACCCAATCAGTAAAGTACAGTTTGGATGATCAACTCCAATGAGTCAGACACCAGCTACTCATAATGCTTTGTAATCCCCATTTATTTAGACCGCCTTTAAAAATGCAAGACAGACTAGATATCAAATTCACCACCTTCTACCTGCAATTATGTTCAAACCTGTTTCTAAGGTATAAACACTCAGCAACAAAGTCATACAGAGTATTATGATACGAAATACCTATCTGCAACAACAGAGGAGGGCAGGAAAGAAAGAAGAACAGAAGTGAATGGTAAAGGCTTCCTCTAATGACGAGCATTTCCTTAATACTTGTAAGCTCAATGTATTTTAAGTGACATTGTTATTCTCTCCAGGCACATAGTTAGAGTTAAGTGTCTGACTGGGACAAAACATGACTGCCCAATGTCATGCTCAAGGAGAGTCAGCTGAATCCCATCACTCCAATCCCAACACAGAGGTGCCTGCTTTTCCACTACATGTGCTGCTCACTGTTACTGATGCTCAATGGGCCATTCCCGGCTGCAGGGGAATCAAGTTACAGTGGCATGAATATACAAGATTTGATGTATCTACAAAATATTTAAGCATATTAAGCACAACAGACAGTCTCGAGACTGCTTTGTGCCCTTCTCAAACGCTGAGTCTGAGAACACAGCCCTCATATCAGCAGAGAAACACAGTTACAGGACTTCAGGAAATACCCTTATGCCAGACCTGTCCTTCTCACAATTTGGTGCCATGCAAATTACCAGACACTGTGAGATATTTGTACTTGTCATAAATTCATTACATCCCTTCTGCTCAATGACTATTTTACCTACATTACCATCAATGAGTATATTTATAAAGGATTATTTAGCACATTGTGTTTTGAAAAATATCAACTTTACACTGAACACATTCCCAGAGAATAAAATTCAGAGCTGCCTAACATGTTATGCTTTTAAATTACCAACTGCAGCTCCAGTTTCACACTGCTTACCACTTTAAATGGCTTTATTTGGCTTACAGTAACTGCAAGTCAAAGTAAGGTGAGGTTCCCTCAATACCTGGAAATGATACTTTGGCCAAAAGCTGAGTCAGGACCTCAAAATCCAATTCCACCTGTACAGACAATGCCATCTGCTGAAGTGCTGGGCTTACCTCCTTCAAACTCTGCAATAAATCCCATCTAACGCTCTTAGGTAATGTGAATGTGTAATTGATATTTAACGAACATGCAAGAGTGAATTGTGAAACAATTCAGAGGTAACTTATCAGCCAGTATTTAACCCTATGAACTTCTGAAGAGAAATTACACTACAGCCTAAATTGTGCACACACACTCTCCCTGGAAATGGTGGGAATAAACTACAGAAACAAAACAAACATCCATCCAGTATAAACACAGATGTAAACTCTAAATACACACCTGACCACAGTGCAAAACAATTGGGGATAAGACACTCTCTCCAGCAAAATTATTGCTGAATCTTCCCCTTCCCTCTACAAACTAAAACAAGTGCTTCTTATAGAGTGTTCTTCCTGAGCACAGGTCAAGTAAGAAGTCATACTTATTTTGCTGAGACAAGACAATGATTTTCCTGAGAAAATTAGCACTGGAAAACATTCAAACTATTATTTTCCAGAAAATAACACCAGTAAAATCACAAATTAATACAAGCCAAAATAAAATGACAGATACCTCCCTACTTTAATTCTTAAAATTACTGAGTTAAGCCAACTTCTGGATACAACATTTAAAAATAATCAAGTTACTAAACCATGAACAGAGACCTTTTTAACCTAATGAAATGAATGAATTATGAAAAGATCAATGACTTAGTTTTACAGTTTTGTTTTTTTGATAGGCTCTCATTCACCAATAAGACTGTCTATGAATATTTTTCTTACTGCTTCTGGATGGTTTCAGAATTTCATACTATCCTGCCACATAATACCAAAACTGTTACACCTTCTGATGGGATGTGTTCCATAACCCACCCATGACAGCAATTCTTGAAAGTTAAAGCTAGTAGATGTTTGTTACTTTCTTCATTAACAGAAACTTACTAGGACCACTTCAGTACTTCTCTTTCCTCACCAGAATCCCCAATAAGGTTTTGTCTTTATTTCTAGGACATTCTGTGGCTGACATCCCAATCACTTAAAGACAGCTAAAGCCCTCAAAGAAAACATTTCACAACTACCAGCACAAGGTCCTTCTGTAGTGAAGTACAGACACTATAAAAAACCAGGCCAGACGTAAGGACTTAAGCATTAACTGCACCAAACCTCATTTCTTCTGTTCTAGTCCAAAACATGCCAATTTTTTTTTTCAATATTCTAAATTTCTTCTCAAGACAAGACACCTCAAAGGAAATAATTCTCCTTCAGAGGAAGGCTGAGAGCATGAACATGCAACAGAAATTTCTGTTGATCACTCTTATCCTACAGCTTTGGTAAAGATTTATTAGACAGAGGTGCTTTGTAAACATGCATGTTTCACTGATTTCCCACACACACTTCCTTCTCACAGAACAAACCTTACATTACTGACAAAGAAAGGGAAGCTGTTTTACTTCAGTTTTAGTAGCTCAAGTTCCTTCAACTCATACATACAGCAAGAGCATAAATTCTTGTCTATTGACTTGAAGTTCTTATTATGAGAAACATAAGTTCCCCAAGAGGGACTGAATTAAACTACCCTTAATCCTTATACTTGAAGAGTCTCATTTTGTACTTGGCCTACTTCAAGACCACAGCATCTTCATCAGAAAACAAAGCAAGTACACTGATACTAATAATGATACTAATAACTTGTTCTTCTAACTGAACAAGATAAATAGCAAGAGAAGGGCAAGCAAGGTCATCATCTGTGGCAAAGAACACATGAAAGCAAAAAAAATCGTTGAGAACCAGAAAACAGTATGTAAATGCATGTGTAATTATCTGGAAGATCCAACATTTCTGTATAAGTAAACTACTTAAAGGGTTCTGTACATAATACAAAACGTTCTGCAGGACTCAGACTTGTTGGCTCTTACCTGTAGTCTTACTCCTGGTTTCCAAAAAAACCACCCTCTTGTCTTGAATTCACCTATTTTAATGAGGTATAGCAGATCTAGGTTACTGAATTATAAGTATTTTAAGTCCCATCACAATACTGCAAAATCTCATTCTGAAGCCAGTTCTATTTTCTACCACTCTTTTCAGAATTCTTTCTTGTATTTAAGTACTGAGAAAAATCAAGTACAAAAAGGGCACACAGGACATGTCCTGCTGTAATAGTAATACAGGATTGGAGGTGGGGGGGTATAGTCTCACCTCACAGTGAAAAAGTTTCATTTCTTAAGCAAAAATGAGGGCACAGGGGAAATAAGAAATCCAATTTTATCACCAGTGTTTAATGAAACTTAAGAAGGAGAACAAAACTAGATAATTTAGAAATACAAGAGAATGGGACACTTCAAATAATTAAATCCTGGGAAATGCCTGGAAGAATAGATGTTACCTACTATGTAGGCAGAGTGACATGGGGAATAATAATGGCACAAAAAGTAAAAGAAAAAAGAAAAATCAAGTCATGTAAAATGCTTCCATATCTATGCCGAGAAAGGCATTTTCTAATTACAGATCAATAGAGTCCGGAAAAGCAACATGCACCCTTCTTCCCCTTCCTACACATCTTTAACTCACAAATTACTACACTTTCACAATAACACACCCTGGCAAAAAATCCTTGAGTTCTGAAAAGGAAAATCTGGAAAAAGAAGCCTATGGAGAATTCACCTTTGCATGCTAACACCTTCCTAGCATCCATGCTATGAATTGAACATCTGACCAATGAAAAAACTGAAGACTACAGTTCTTAAAATCATAACAGAAAACAAACACCAGCACTAAACGTGTATATAGGGCAGCCTGTACTGCCAATCTCTCTCCTCAAATGTAAGCTTTGTAAGTCTTCCAAGGCAGGCTGCAAGATCTGTGATTTCTGTTTACAACTTGGAAGGAGCCTTGAAGCCTTGAAACTGATATAAAGTATGAACTCAAACAAATGCTGGAAAGCAATCCTTTCCAAACAGACCCTCTTGAAATCTTCCAATTCAAAAAGTGTTAATTTCTTAATTCCTGATTAAATATAAAGGAAACAAATCTTTAAGTATGGTACTTAAACCTTAAGAGGATCATTTCCTCTCTCACTCGAACTATCTATCTGTGCTTGAAGAAACTGACAGACAAGAAATTTTTCAAACTTTTATTCCATCCTCAATTAATGCAATTCACCTTCACACATCTGTTTACCCAGAACAGGGTTAGTCCTTGAAATCACAGAAAGATGAATACACAGAAATACACACACATACTAGTGGATGGAGAAGCAGAGCATACTCACTAAACAGGAAGAGTACATCTACAACACAAAAGCAACAGCCAGCATTTTCTGCCTGGTACATCAGTTATTTGATGTGCTCCTTGATACTAACCCTAGTGTTTCCTCTTACAAGTACAATGTGGAAAAATAGTATAAAAAAACCAAGTCACTTACTACATACACCTACAGCCTGCCAATTACAATATTCTGTTCCAGTAGAGCAGGTGCCCACACACATAGACTGACATGTCTGTACGTAGGACATACTCAGTCCTAGAAAACAGAAACTTGAAAATGTAATGCATTAACTTGTAGGCATTAAAAATTCAAACTAAATACCTTTACAGATTGATAAATAATTGCATATACATTTCTGAGGAATATAATCACATAATCAGGGCACAATTATTATGACTGAAACAAGCAAAGTGGTCTACTCAATGAAAATATTAGCAGATTTAAGGGCTTGCTACACTGCATATTCTTCCTACCTGAAACAAATTAATACTAGGCAGGTTCCTATAAACAACTAAAATTTTATTTGAATAAATACAGAATGTTAGCTATTAAAATAAAAAGGAAACTAAGGACACATCACCATGCTTCTTAAACATTAAGGTTACTGAACTATTGCCCCTACCATTATTCTTCTGCATACAATTAATACCCAATCCTTTGCTGAAATGCATTATATGATGGATCAAAGCTGAGAAAGTCAGGAAGGTAACATTTTGGGGTTCCTCCTTAAGGTCAGCTGTGAAAATTCCTAGAGGGTAAAGCCTTTCCATGCAAGTCTGACTTGAAAATGATTTACAGTTCACCTTGACAAACTCTTCTCCTTCAAATCCCTGTCAGTTGTATTACTTGTGCTCTCAAGAATACTGCTGACAAAGTTTTATGTGTGGGCATTCCCCTTTCCCTGGCTCAGTATAAACAATTTGAGACAGACTTTTAAACTCTTCCAACTGTTAAATATCCTCACTGCAAGTAAGTGAGTACTAAGTAAATATAACCTTTTTTGCCTCAAGTGTGAACATGGACAACTGGTCTCACTGTAATTCATTCTGCTATGCAGAAAGCCACTGCTGTTACTTGACTACTCTGTGTGCGATTATTGAGAAGTCCACAACAGGGTAAAATAAGTTGAGAATGCATACAGCAAACAGATTCCATAAGAGCAGTCTAAACATAGCTTTTCTGGAACACCCTTCTTAGAGGAACTATACTGCTTGCTTTTGTATACATATATAACTCACAGAATAGAATCAAAGAATATCCAGAGTTGGAAGTTTACATCAAGTTCAACTCCTGGCTCTGCCCAGAACAATCTCAAGAATTACACCATGTGCCTGAGAACATGGTCCAGATGCTTCTTCAACTCTGCCAGGCTTGGTGCTGTGAGCACTTCCATGGGGAGCCTGCTCCAGTGCCCAACACACTCTGAAAGAAGAAGCTTTTGCTAATATCCACCCTAAACATTACTTGACACAGCTGCATGCCATTAAGATGATTGAAAATGTCTTAACTATCCTACTTTAAAAGGCAAAACCTCTTTCAATATTAGTATTATGGACAATAATCAAACTGAAGTTTGCCAATTCATATCCTCCATAATTTCAGAAGAGAATTTGAACCTCCTGGAGAAGCCTCTGACACGCATAATCAACTCCTACTATTTTCTGGAAGTTTATTTTCAGAGTTCCTTTAGAGCACGACATACGCACTGTTACCATTATTACATGCTTAACTGACAGCATATAGGGAACATTACCTTATCAAACCACTTCCGTGGTAGTTCCCTGCTCACAGTCTCAAGTTAGTGCCTGACTTCCCTATGGTATAACAATAGATACCTATCACGACTCCTAAACTTTTACAGAAAACTGTCAGCTTCCAGGAAGTTGTCAAATCCCAAAGGCATAACCTACATGTCTTCTTCCTAGGTAGAAGCCCATCTCAATTTTGTTAGAGTGAACAAAATTCACTCAATCTCATTCTAGACAAAGATAAATTGCACCAACCTGTAATGGAAGTCTATGCCCCCACCATGCCTTTGACTTTAGAGGGAACACTGCTGCCATCAGTGAGTTTCATATCACAGGATTAAAAACATTTTTCAGGTAGCTGAAGGCAATGCATTACTTGCTCACTACAGAAGCTACTCCTCACCATCTGCAAGATTTCCTAACTTGCATGAATGTTCATTCAGGTGCACAGAATACCTTACAAACATCAAACAGAACAGAAAGCTTTGGTAAAACTGAAGATGGAATATGCAGGATGTCATCACTATTACTCTTACATTTGAAATTTGGCCCCACTTGTCAAGAGCTGCCACATTTTTTCACTCAAAATTCTCTGGCTAAGCATTTCAAACCTTTTTCATACAGGTATACCTAAAGTAAGTGACTGAGCTCAGTACCAAACTAAAAGGTAAAATTAAGGTCATATCATGAGCTCACAGAAAAATCTCTTCCAGCTATGAACTGAGGTGTCTGTAGACTGTTGCTTTAGACGGAACTGCAAAAAGCTCTTGTTTCTATGTTCTCCTCCTACCAAACATGCAGGTTCTTGGAAATCTAATCTACAAGTTCAGTGTATTTAAAATTATGCACAAAAAAATTGTTAGACTGGCATACAAAATCAATGCCTTTGCTATGAGTGAGCAGAAAACATGCATGAAGGGGAGCACAACATAAACAAGAAGCAATACTCTTCCAGTTTACAGAACTCATGAATCAAAAACTACACAAAAGGAGCTATCTCTACTCTCATTTACTTCAAAATCCTTTAATGTTTCAGTTGTCCTTTTCTAAAAGGAGATCACTAAAGGAATTCAGTTGTTCTACTTAAGATTTCAGGACTTGTACAGCTGGAGAGGGGGGCACAGATTATCTTCTGTTAGTAAGCAAAAAGCTTTACAGAGTTTCCTAACACTACATCAAAGGAAAAAAAAAAAACAACCCAGACTGGGAACTAATGATTCAGTTACAGTACCTGCTGTGATTTTACATTCATGTAATTCTGATTGCCCCAACAAGACTCTAAAATACTCAATATCCTTGAATCATGCTTCAGTAAGGCAGTGGTTACTGTAAGTGTACTTAAGGCACCATGTACACAATAAGAAATACACACTTTTATGGAAGCACTCGTAGAATGCAGTTTCTTAAGCTGGCAAGAATGTAATAAACAAAAAAGACTGGAGAACCTTATGTGAAATTTCCTGTAAGCTAACACTGTTCATACACTGACTCACTACACCTCAGCTGCATGCTTACTTCATACATTTTGAATTCATTAGGGCTTAGATGATAACATATGGGTGCCTTTTTGTACATTCCTTACCAACTTTTACCCTTGATAAGCTAAAACCAGCTGTTTCAGCAGCAAAAGACCCTGGATATGGTAGCCTCCCAATGCCTGCGGTATGGATTTGGGAGGAGAAAGATATTTTTCTCTGGAGATATGGCTTGGAAGAGATCTGTGCTAGCAGTGCCCAAGGCAGTTCCATGGAAAGGATGTGATCCTAGAGCCTATCCAAACTGCGTAAATGAAAATTTACCATGTAGTACTTTGTTAAATTAAGACACGTCGTATTAGAGAATATGTTTGTAGTGTTCAGAAGCATTTGGATGAACATTAGCTTATCTTCCCCAGGTCTTCTAAAGCATTTAGCAAATACTGACAGGTCATGCTGAAGGGGGAAAATTACATCTAATAATGAAATTTTAACATATAAGCTTTTCTTAAACATCCCCAAAGACAGAGCAGGAAAGACAATACAACTGTGGATTTAAAGAGATCAAAAGCAAAGTTTCAACTATTTCAAGAGTTTGCTCAAACACCAGGTAACAGAGTATGACAGTATCCAGAAATGATAATTACACCTATAGACTTAATTCCACCCCCTGTGCAAGCTGTCAGTTACACCATGACACATATACAAAGGAAAACAGTAAGAATTGAGCAAACAGCTGTACAGATTATAATTCTGGACTCTGGGTGCTTAATTCTTCTATTTGTAACTAGTAACACTAACTAACATTAGAAATCAAGCTTTAATTTTAAACTGTGAACCACAAGAACACAACTCCACATAGTGCATCACTGTCACTAATCTAGTAGGACAAGCAAGCAGCTACTTCAGAGCTAAGAGGAAGACAAGGATTCATCACCAGATCAGGATCTCAGTCAGAAGAGGGAGTTAGGAATAATTCAGTAAAGCAATAGCACTCTCTCTCTCCTACCTCAACACCAAGGACAGAGACACTAGCGTTTAAAAAAACTTTACCTGAGAAAGTGCATTTAACCTATACAAACTTGAACACACAGAAGACAAAAATCAAAACTAACATCCAAAGCCTTAGCAGACCATAGTACTATCAGCATTTACATGAAGATAAACTCACTCAGGGAATAAATGAAAAAACTCCCCTCCACAAACGCATGATAATTCCCACAACCCTAGAGCTGTTATTAACTCTGGAAATGTCATCAACACAGACAAATCTTTCTATTAGGTAATTAATTTCTCAGATCTATACTAAGGGACTTAATTAAAAGTATCTCTGCTCACACTGATCTTTGCTAGGGCACTGCTTAAACTAAGAAATGTTAACTTCCCAACATTTTAAAAAGACTTATTAATGTTGGCATGGTGTCCTTCAAACATATGGCTTTGCACCTTCTCTTTCACTCTCTTAAAAAACCCCAGAACCCAAACAACTATACTCATAATAATTTTCCATAAGGATGTATTTTTTAAATTATCCATGAAGTCTCAACACTCCTTCCTCCCCCCCTAAATTTCAATTTTTTTGTCTAAGATAATCTAGAGGTTAGGTAAGTAGAGTGTGTGTTTTCCTCTTTCCTTTCAAAAAATGCAAGGAAAACAAGTGTAGTTTCCCTTGGTTTAGTTGGAGGCCGTCAAATCTAGGCTACCTGTAGAGCTACACATACTTTCTTTCTGAAATGTTACTGAACACGTTCAAAAAGCTTCATCTGTCATATTTTTTAATTTTTTAACTTGCTTAACTAAAGTTACCTCTGCTCTGCTTTTCCAGCTGTCTCCTTTCAGTCTAGAATCTGCCTCCTCAAAAACAGAAAACGACAGGGTACACAAATTAACACCTTTTAAAAAGTCCCACATAAATGCTAAACAAATCCACTCCACCTACTTGTTTCTTCACTGTTATCAATGGACTTGATAGCCAAATCTGCATTACTGTATTATTAGCAGTGGTCTGTTGTCTGGTTCTCAAAATTACAGCATTGAGGATCTGTATTATTCAAAAACAGCATTCTGAAATAATATAGGAGTATTTAATGTTATGTAAGAAGCTCCACTACATTTTGAAGGATTTTTTTTTAGATGTGTATGTCTCATGGCACTTTTCACTTTCTTAGATTTAGCAACAGACTTGGCAACAGCCACAACGTGTTTACCTCAGAAACCTGGCAGCTAAACCATGTTTCAGAACACAGGATCAGCTGGTAACTTCCAATACCACTGTCTACATGTCAAAGAGGTTTTTTAACTCATCTTTTACCTCCAAACAAAACCACTGACTGAAGCCATGGCTTGAAGCAAGACAGACTCCACTTGCAACAGAATTAACATCATTTAAGGCCCTTAGGTGTCACTTCCTTTAAAAGGGTTACTATAATCCTGGTATCAACTGCGTATTTTACAACTCCCATAGACTCAACAAGGTTGTTTTTCCTTCAGAAGACTTAGAGAGTAACACTTCTAAACTGAAATTTCCTGTTGTAATAATGAAGATACGCTATTTTCACTATTCACTTCTTTGTAGGAACAGGATGGGAGAAAGATAAGATGAAAGTGAAGCAAAATAAGATTCCTTTTTGTGCATCAAAACAGTAATTAGTCATTTAAATATCTTGTGACTTGATGCCTGAATATTAAATCTCTTTGATTGCATTTTTCCCAAGGGAAAGTTATTTAGTCGAGAGCTCTTAGCTCCAAATATCTGTTCATTTAAAATTGCATTTATGTGAAACTCAAACCAATGTTAGAATTCTATTTATAAAAAGTTAAAAACGCTTTTTCAAACTAGTTGAAGACACCCTCCCCTCCAGAATCTTATGGACACTTTGCCATCTGTTTGTAATAAAAAACATCTATAATTTTTTGTAAGCATTAAGGAGAAAACCCTCCAGCTCAAGTCTTCAGCTACGTAACACAAACTACTGACTCTCCAAAATCCTGCATGGCGTGAAGTTTGGGAAACAGAACACAGTAGGGTATTAAACCTATTGAGGTTTGCCACAATTTAAGTCACAGAACTGTGCTCTCTGTACTGAAGAAAAAGCTTTTCAGGGCAACAAGAGGGAAAGAAGAAAATTTAACAAGTTTGCAGAAACAATAAGGAGCAAGAGTTTAATATCAAGTATTTTACATAAGAAGGTCAAAAAAAGATTCAGAACGACACCTGTGTTTACTGATAGCAAACAAGTTTCTTTTGGAGGTGTGTGTTTGTGTACACGCATTCAAAACAAATGCGGGAGCAAACTTTAGCTGTGGGAAGTGTCTACTTACACCTAGAGCTAACCCTCAAAGCTAAATTTAGGAAACAAAAGCATCCCGTTAACCACAAAGAAGTCTTATAATTAATGTTTAAAATCTTTTTTTTGCCCATGACTACTTTTACTTAGCTAGGACATACATCTCTGGGTTTAGGGAGACTATACAGACAGCCCATGTAATTTTCTAGCCTGAAAACTTGTAACTGCCAGGCAAACAGTAAAAGAGAAAGACAGCAACTTGACATTTCTACATAAATAAATGCATGCATGGACTCTCACTCTGCTGAACTGAGAAATGAACTCAGCAAGCATCATAACAAACAACAAAATTTAAAATTCTGGTACAAGAGGAAATTAAAAGGTGCTTTCTCTCATATTCAAAAGCTACAGGCATCACTTCAGAATATAACTACTGTGCCCAACAGAAACACAAACATCCTAAGCACTGCTACCTACAGCTTAAATACTCCTCAATGGATACCTTGTTGAAGTTTTAAGCATCTTCACAAAAATAAACACCACCAAAACAACCTGATAAAACCCAACCTACCTATTAGAAAAATTTAAAAAACAGCCACAAAAACACTACACTTCACAATATACATTTCAGAAGATGTTTAAAGCAACTTATGACTTGCAGAAGACTTAGAAATAACGAATGCTGTTAAAATGGTAGGGAGTTACGCTAAAAAAAGCCTCCGAGAGTGGTTACTCTATGGACAGCAACATGCAAAGTGCATTACTCTCTAGAAACCTTTCTGCCCAAAGACATTTCATAAAAATTCATGCAATCCGTTAGCTAAGAGAAATAGTGCCACAATGACGAAACTCCATTTAAAGATGATACCTCTCTTAATACAAATGTAACTCCAAGTTTGCTACATCTAGAACTGCAAACAGAAACTTTACAGCCCATCACCTTCAAAGGACAATGGAAGTCTTCAACAGCTAGAAAAACTCAGGACTATGAAACTGTTACAGAATCACCGAATATTCTGAGTTGCAATGGACCCACAAGGATCACTGAGTTCAACTCTTAAGTGAATGGTCTATAAGAGGATCGAACCCACAACCCTGGCATTATTAGCACCCTGCTCTAACCAACTGAGCTAGTGTCACCTTTGTTCTTAGCACCAAATTTCAAAACCTGCTTACATAACTGTATTTCTACAGTACTTCCCTATTTGCTGTGCTTAATGCACAGATGGGGAGAACTGATTATACTACGGAAATAATTAAAGATTTACAACACTGCAAACAACGCACTTCACAGCATAGTCTTCAACAATAACAGTTACCAAGTGTTTTACCTTCAGCAATAACAGCTACTGATTGTTTTACCTATCTTGGAAAGTAATGAGTGAATGATTAAATGACCCTGAAGTTCAAAATGGTTTAAAGTTTCATCCTCCACTGAGACAGCAAAACCGAGCAGGAAGCGATAGACTTTTACCCTCCAACAGGGATTTCCTTACTCTGAGTAGTGCTTCAAAACTGACTTTCGTAGGGACTATCACAACTTTACTTAAACCGCGCCTGTTTGAAGGCACTTGCAGGGTTTTCAGGTAAACCCAAACACAAACCCTTCCTGTCTCTGGCAGGGGAAAAGGAAAAGGCACGGGCCCCGCCGGCCACCGCGCGCTCCCGCTGCCGCGCGCCCCCCGCGGCGCCGTCCGGCTCGGCAGCGCCCCCCGGCGGGGCAGC
>VXAC01002176.1:0-11906 GCA_013399225.1 Rhipidura dahli
AAGGCTCCAAAGGTGTGGAAACCCACGAGGTGTGGGGCCCTCACCGTTTTTGCTGATGTCCAGCTCACGGAGGTTGACCAGGCTGGCGATGGACGTTGGGAGGCTGGACAGGTCATTGTCGGGGATGCTCAGCTTCCTCAGGGCTTGGCAGTTGAACAGTTGCTGTTCCAGGGGTTTTCATGGAGAAAATAAAATAAAAAAAACCCCAATTTGGGATCACTGATGGCACAGAAACACCCCACAAACCCCCTCCTGCCGCAGCAGAATTCCATCCTGCCAGGGGTTTTTCTGGGAAGGAATCCCCCCAGTTGTGGGGGGTGAATCAAACAGGTCAGGGGTACCAGGAATGCTCAGGGAGAATCCAAACCTGCAAATTCACTGCAGCAGCTTCCTGTAATTCTGATCTCACTGCACCACATAAACTCTAACTGTTTATATATTTAATATGGACCACAAAAACTCCCGTATTTTTGTGCCTCCTGGTAAATTATTTGACTTAATAATTAAATTTCATGGCAGATTTTATCATATTGCATCTCCATCCAGAATTAAATGAATTGTCCTCAAGATCCATAAATGCTTTGGCATTATCCAAAGGACACTTTTTTGAAACCCCTGCCCAAAATTCAGGACTCAGTTCTAATTTTTCCCTCCCATTCCAGTTTTATGGAAGTGGGTTCCCAGTTCTCAGCAGGAAATTCAGGGATTTCCAGACCACACCCGCCCTTTCCTGGCGCTTCCCGAGGGTTCCTCGGATTCCAGAGCTGTTCCCACCATGTTCAGTCCTTTTCCCAGACCCCTCTGTCAGGATGAAGCCCATGAACTCTCTGGGAATGCAGAAGAATTGGATTGCCTGGATGGAAAACCCAACTGAGTATCCAAGGAAGAACAAATGAGCACGGGAATGGCAGGAAAATTCCAGGGTGTTGCTTCCCTTTTTCATTCTGAAACATTTCCCTGGGGATCCTTTGGGAAAATCCTGCTCTTCCTTCAGCAGAACCGATTCTCAGGAAAAGGAGAGGGAATTCTGTGAGCACCAAATGCTCAGGATGAGGAATAAAAAAACCCTCATCCCATGCTGGGATTGCTCTTCCCACCCCATCCACAGGGAATCTGCCTCTGGAAAACCAGCAATTCCTTCCCAGTGAACCCAGGAGCTTTTCCTCCCTTAAGGACACCCATCCTTTGGGACCAGGCTGGGAAGTGACACAACCAAGAGACTCCAGGGTTGCCTTTGGATCCCGGGAATGTCGCGTGGATCCAGGGAATCTGCCGAGTTCTGGGACACGGACGCTCCCGTGGCACGCCTGGGGCAGGAAATGGGATGGATGAAAGGAGAGGAATTCAGTGTTGCATGGAAAAGGGAACAGCCAGAGCACATTCCCAGCCTGAGGAAGGCTCAGAACTCGGAGTTCTCCCACCTGGACACTTCCAAGGCTCTGGAAGGGCTGAAGGGAGAAGCCCAATTAAAAATCTCCCCCCCTGGAGCGAGCTGGATCAGGAGGGAAACCAGACATGGAATGTGGGAATGTGACCCCAGCACCGCCTGGCTTCCACCCACAGGATGCTCAAGGGATCTTTCCCCAGTTCCCAGAGCTCCCTGGCCATCAGGAATTTGTTGGGATCCTCATTCCCTGTGTCCCTGCACAACTCTGACCAAACCCACAGCGAGCTGTGAGTTCCAAAACCAGGTTTTTATTCTGCACCCCCTGGGGAGAATTCCAGCCCACTCCTGTTTTTCTGGATGCTGATTCCACTTTCATCCAGATCAATTTGCTCTTTATTAGTCATCAATTCACTTGACTCACGCAAACAGGGGCCCTTTTTGCAGCAGGAGAATGAAGTCAAAGGCAAAAAAGAACAAAAAGACTTGGCTGGGTTTAGGCAAAAAGAGAGCAAGAAATGGAAAATAACCTTAAAGCCTTAAAAAAAACCAAGAAATGAAGAACTAAAAATCAGCAGGAAAAGAAATCATTGTTGGGACACATCAAATGTGGGGTAAAAATAAAAAGAAGATCAGGCAGAGTGAGTTAAATTCAATGGAAAATGATGGCCTGGGCTCTAGAGCAGCACCTGAAATAAAAGCAGAGCTGCACTGAACTGAGTTGTTTCCTCATTCTGTAATAAAACAGGATCAGGGGTTTTGATTCAAAAGAAATTTGTAATACCAGAGGCACAGAATATGTAGCAAAAAAACCCAGAAAATGGCCAAAATTTTCCTCTGGAAGGAATTCTTTGAAATCCCATTTACAGAGAGAGGGGTAGAATTTAATGTAGAACATGAAATTCTCAGTTCATAGGAAGTAACACCACGGCAGTTTCATGGGCAAAAAAAAAAAAAAGGCCTTTTCTCTCCTGGAACATGAATTCAGTGATGAAAAAAAAGCTCTGAGCTCTGCAGCAGAAACACCTGGAGCAGAAAATGTGATAAAGGAATTTATTTGGACAATTAATAAAGGCCTAAGACAAAACCTGATTAACACTGCCATTAATCCTCTCTTCCACATGGCCAAGATGATGTTAAACTCGATTCACCCTCCATGGAAATGATCACCTTCATCCCAACTGCAGCATTTTGGGCCTCTTCCCTTTGCTCCTCATTTTCTTTTTCCATATGGAATTGTGGCACCTTGCCCTGAGAGATTTGTTTTCCATCAAGCCCGAGTCTGAAACACTTCGAGAATTCCAAGAGGCCCGACCCAAATATCCCAAAAATCCCTCCCTAAATGAGACACTCCCAATATTCCTCAGTAGCAGAAGGAAAATAAAGCAATATATTATTATCAATTATCAGTTATCTATTATTATTATTATTTAATTTTTTAATTTTAATTTTAATTTTAATTTTAGACAATGAGACCTCAGGGCTTCCTGGGCAGGTTTTCCCCAGGATCCATTTGGGATTTCTGGGGATAGAACCCAGCTGGTTCTGTGCTGTGTCTCCAGGAGTGCTCAAGCAGCTCTCTAGAGCATTTTTCCATGAAAATAAAAGGATTTTGGCTGCAGCTGTGCAGAATTCCTCCATGGAGTGCGACCTCCCAGGCAGTGAATCCTCACATCCCAGCAAAGCAATTCCACGGCCCATTTTGGACTTTTGTAAATGGAATTTTGACCAAAATCTCTGTGCAGCAAAAATGGGGAATATGCTGGGAGGGGATGGAAAAGGGAGCAATGTTTAATTAAAGATCTGGAAGCAGCTCTCATGACTGTGGAGAAAAATTCCATGAAATCCTGGATCCCATCCCTCGGTGCTTCATTACGGAGCCAACACCTGCCACTAATTGGATTCTGCACCTTTCCCTCTTTGGTTTCCAGAACATTCCAGCTGCAGGGACTTTTGGTTCCTCCCAGCAAACTGGGAGCAGCAGGAGAACGATCCTGGGATCAAAGATCCCAGAGGAGGAGTTTCCCACTGGAAGGATGGCTTGGATGGTCTCCAAGTGTTGGATATTCCTGGCATTTCCCAACAGGGATAGAGGGCTGATCCTGACAGAGAGCACAGCCCTGGCATTCCCAGGAATATCCCACATGGATAAAGGGCTGATCCTGACAGAGAGCACAGCCCTGGCATTCCCAGGAATATCCCACAGGGATAGAGGGCTCAGAGAGCACAGCCCTGGCATTCCCAGGAATATCCCACAGGGATAAAGGGCTGATCCTGAAGGAGAGGATGGGATAAAGCCGGGAGAGGGAGGATCCAAAGGCAGGACTGACTCCTGATCAGGGCACGGACACCCCAGGAGTTGCCGGTGCCAGAATTTCTCTTGGAAATCTGCTTTTCCCAGTCCCAGGCTCCAGCAGCTGCCCGACTCCCGTGCTGTGAAGAAGGAGCAGGATCCCCTGCTCCTCCCAGTCCAGCACCAATTCCCAGGAATATCCCTGGAGCCCCCAGGAGCTCCGGCCAGGAGCAATCCCCATCCCAGATCCAGGCGCACATCCCAGCCCTCACCCCGCGGCTTTTCCCCCCTCACCCCCCGGGCACGGATTACCTTGGGAAGCTCCTCGATCTGGTTGGCATCGAGGTAAAGCTCTTCCAGGGTCCTCTCGAAGTTGAAAACTTCCTTTGGCACCTGCTGGAGGCCGCAGTGGGAATAATCCAGCACGGAGACGATCTCCTCTTCCCCACGGAAACACCGGCACGGCACCAGGCGGCCGATGATTTTCCTTTTGCTTGTCATCTCCAAGCAGCATACTGAGCGGGAAAAGGCAGGGAAAAGGCAGGGAAAAGGGGGGCTGTGACACCTGCAGCTCTCAGGGGTTGTTCTCTGGGTTGCAGCTCGTTTCCAAAGCGGTTTTCCCCCGGGATCTGCGGAGCCGGCACCGGGCGGTCCCTGCGGTGCCGCTCGGGGATGAAAAGGTGGGAATTGCCACAATCCAGCGGCTGTTCCCCGCCCCAGGATGGAAGGGAACACGCCAAGCCCAGCCACCAGCACGGCTTTTATGGGAAAATGAGCCCTGGGGAGCCACAGAATCCAAACCCAGCCACGGAAGCCCCGAGCCAAGGTGGGAAGCGAGTCCCGGCTGGGGCTCAGGTGGGGTCACCTGGCTCGGATTCCCTTGGGAAAAGGGGCTTTATCCCTGGATCCCCCACAGCAGCAGAGCTCCCAGGGGCAGCTGAGGGAAGCAGGAATGGAATCCTTGGCTGCAGAGCAATCCCAAACCATTCCTGCCCCTCCCGGGCCACCGCGCTCTGCTGGGAACGCCGAGAAGGGATTCGGCAAAATCCAATCCTTTCCCTGCACCAAACACACCCAGGGAATTCTCCCAAACCTCTCCCACCTCCAATCCCAGTGGATAACTCAGTGAGTAACTTTACACAGAGCCCTACTCCTCGTCACTGCACCAAAATCAAATTTGGGTGGAGGGAGCTCTCCAAAAGCAGCTTTGGAACACGTCAGGCAGCTCCCAAATCCATCCTGCACATCTCGAGGAGTTATCCAAACACTGAGGATCCATCAGGCTCTCCCAAAATGTGTTTCCCACAAAGACAAGGAGGGCTCAAGCCTCGACTCCCATTTTCCAAACCACTTCAAGGTTTTGAGTTATATTTAGGGAAAAAAAACAAACCCCAAATTGCACTAAATCAGTGCAAATAAAGCAGAATAAGGATTTTTCAGGAAGCAGCAGCATGGAAAGGCAGGACCTGGGCTACGATGGAAAGGAGTGGAATTTCATGCCCTGTGGGCTTGTGGTAATTAAACTTTTTATTAATTTCAGCATTATTAATTCCTACCTTGGACTAATTCCAGCTTTGGTAATTACACTTTCCTTGCCTACATCTTGTTCTCTCCTGATGCTCAGGGATCCTTTCCTTGCTCATGGAAAAGGATCAGCCCAGGAGCCACCTCCTGGCTGAGCTGAGGCCGGGACACAGCAGCTCCAGCCATTCCTGAATCCTGAAATTCTTCCTCACCCCTCTCCCTCTCCTCCTGGAAACACCAGAGCTTGGTGCTTTCCCCCCTTTTAGCTCTTGGGAAATCTGTAATTCCCCACTGCTGAGTCCTGCAGGTGACTGCCCCACGTCCCACAGGAGGATCAGACCCTCCAAAAGAGCTCAAAAATCAGATTATTTCCTGCACAAAGGCAGAGAAATGAGGAGAGCAGCAGAATTGGAAGCTGCTCCTTTCCAGCTCCAGCGAGCAGCTCCTGCTCAGTTCATTGCTTTCCAGATAAAATCCTTCACCTGAGGAAAATGGGAGCTCCCTGGAAATCAGTCCCAGGAAAATCCAATCCCTTTCCAATGAATGGATCTTTAGGGCAGGAAAAGAGGAATCCCTGCTCAGCAGGAGTCCCAGGAGAAGACATTTCCTTCTCCCCCTGGAAGGACAGGAAAAGCTGCTGCCTGTTCCCCCAGCTGGTTTGAAGGTGGGATGAAACAGCTCAGCAAATCCCAGCATTCCAAGGACCTTGGAACAACAGGGCAGGAGACAGAAGAATTTCTTTTTTTCCATCTCAGAATCTCTGTCCCCTGGAATGGGCCTGTGAGAACTCCAAGAATTCCCAGCTGCAGGGATCTGGCAGGGCCAGGAAGTCACAGAGAAATCCTGAGCATCCGGAACTGGGGAGTGGGAGGGGGAGCAGGGAAGCATTTCCAGAGGGGCTCAGAAAACAGGGAATATTCCCAGAGCAGCAGGGAATTGTCCCCAGGGCCTCCTTTGTCCCACATCTCACCCAAGGTTGTTTCCTTTGTCTGACCAGCAGCACAACCAACACCATTAACCTGGAATCCCTTCCCAGTGTCCCACCAGCATCTCCAGTAAAGAATCCAGCCTGAACCTCCCCTTCCTTAAAGCACGTCCCCCCGTGCTCCAAATCCCATAAAACAGGAGTTTGGGAAGCAGGAGCCGTTTCTGGAGCATCCAGCAGCATTCCTGGGAGCTGTTCCAGGGTAGCTGCTCCCCCCTTTGCCTTAAGAAAGGCACTGGGAGCTTCCCAGTTTGTTCCAATAGCCCAGAATTTGGATTTTTCTCTGCCAAAAGATGTTTGATAACCAGGACTACACATAAGGAACAGAACAAAGCTGAGCTTTAAGGCTGGAATTAAAAAGAGAACAACCCTCAAATTTCCTTCAGCCCAAAGCCTCTTCCCCATGGATATTCTCCTGGCACTGGCCAGACATCCACTTTTATTTCCTTTCTTCCCCTTTAATTAATTCTGTGGGCTGCCTGGCTGATTTCCACCGTGTCCACTTCCAGTCTGGGCCACTGCAGTAATTAGGGAACTTCAAAGCTCTCGCAGTCATCTTCATTTCCAGCACCCCCCAGCAATTAAAAACACAACCCTGGTGATAATTCAGAGCTTTGAAGCTCGGGGGGAAGATCCTCTCTGCACTCACAGCCCCCTGGAACCTTTCCACGTGGAACTTTTCCATGTGGAGCCTTTTCCAGAGCTTCTCCAGCTCCTCATGGAGCTTTTCCATGTCCTTGCCCAGTTCCCAAAAGTGCTGCTCACCTTTCTGGGAGCTCTGAGGGCTCCAGCTCTGCACGAAGCTTTGGGGGTTCTGAGCACTTTGTTTCTTTGCTCTGTGAGCTGTGGAGCTCTCCTCACCTCTGCCTCGTGCTCTTTATCCCAAACTTTTGTCTCCAACCACAATCCCATGGGAATTGTGCTGGTTGAAGCTCTTACCTCAGCCCCTGGCTGCTGCTTTGCATTTCCTGCCCATTTCCCCGTTCAGAAAAGGCCTCTCTGAGGAGGGGCAATCTGCTCATCCTCTGCCCAAAAAGCAGCACTGCCCCTCCCAAAAAACCTGCCTGGTTTCCCATGGAGATATCCCAGTGGGAAGGAGCATTCCCAGCTGGATCCTGCCCCTCTGCCCTGCCCAGCTCACACCCCACCTGCAGAGCTGCCCCAGCCCTGGGGCATGGGAAGGACCTGGAGCTGCTGGGGAGAGCCCAGAGGAGGCTCCAGGATGGTCAGAGGGGTGGAACAAGGGGGACAGGAGCCAGGGAATGGCTTCCCAGTGCCAGAGGGCAGAATTAGATGGGATATTGGGCAGGAATTGTTCCCTGGAAAGGTGGGGAGACCCTGGAATAGAATTCCCAGAGCAGCTGTGGCTGCCCCTGGATCCCTGGCAGTGCCCAAGGCCAGGCTGGACATTGGGGCTGGGAGCAGCCTGGGACAGTGGGAGGGGTCCCTGCCCATGGCTGAGGGTGGAATCTTTGATATCCCAAAAAAACCTCGGAGTGGATCAGTCACAGGTTGGACTCAATGACCTTGGAAGGCTTTTCCAGCCTCACTGATCCTGGGATTCCCCACTGGAAGTCACTCCATCTGCTGGAAGCTGCACTTTTCCCAACCCTGTTGGGAAGGAAGCAGCACCTTCTCCCAGTCTCTCCCCAGAGCCAGGTGAGGGAGGCGGGAATTTCCCTCTTCCTAACTGGAAACACAAAATCAGGGATTTATCCAGGCTGTAGAACTGGTAATAATCATCATTAATCTCCCTGAAAAGATTAAGAAACTCTGGCTCTGAAGTCACAATTACAGAATTATTAGGGAGCTTCCAAATGGGAATTGGTCTCATCAAAGAGAGGGGTGTGAAATATGATCTGAATTGTTTTCCTGCCCAGAAATTCCCAGATAAGCAGCACATCTCCCCCAGAAAGGCCGTTTAATGCACTTAATTGAATTCCCTTCATTATGTCCCCATTACAATGCTCTGTGTTCAGGTTCACATCCAGATTTGGCTAATCCTAAAATAAAATAACCAAGCGTGAAGAATCAGATTTCAGCCTTTGTCTCCCGGGAATGTTAACGAGGGGGAGTTTCCCTGGCTCTGCTGCAATTCCCGGGATAAAGAATCCCTTGGGACCTGAACACCTTGAGATGTGGGAAAGGTGCACAGGAGTAAAATTGAAGAATTATTTTTACAAAGAATCGATTTTGAATGCCCAGAGCTCACCCCTCTGGGATGCAAAGGCAAATCTTTTATCTTTCCTGATAGGAAATTCATCGATTCCAAAGGTTCCTACTGGCCTTGCCTTGGAACTCCCAAAGGAGCTTTTCTGAGTGTTTTTTGGATAATCCCAGATAATGATGATGACTCCAGCTGCAAAAGCAGTGGCTGGGCTTGGTTTGATGATTAAAAATCTGTGTCCTGTTCTCCCTACGGACAAATTTTTGCACGACCTCAAGGAAAAGCCCCCGGATTCTTTTTACAGAAGCGACAGAATTCCAGCAATTTGTTGCACATTAGTGGCACATGTTTGAAATTAATCATTATGCTCTTAATTGCTAGAAATTCCAATCACTCTGACAGCTCACCCTGCAGACATTTCAGCGGGAGAGAATCCCAAAAAAAAAAAACCAGGAGACATTTCTTTGGGAAGCGTGCTGCCTGGGAATCAGGGAATTTACATGTCTGCTTGGATCTTTGATGTCTCCCGGCTTTTATTTGAAGTAATCCTTTAGTTTAAGAGATGATCTGCTGTGAAATTTGGGATGAAATGGGCTTTATTTGCTGCTTTGTGGAGCAGTGGCTGGAAGTGCTCTCCGAAGGAACAGCTGGGAAAAAACATCATTTACCTGCTGAGAGCCCCACGGAATCCGAGCGGGATTCCAGCAGGAGCAGCAAAACTCCCAAGGATCCTGCAGGATCCCCAGTTGCTTCCCAGTGGTTTCCATCCCAATCCAGCTCGTTCTCCAGGCTGGAGCAGGGGGAGTGGGGGAATTCTGCTGAGGTGCCAGGGAAGGGGAGCGGGAGGCACACGCTGCAGCCAGGACAGGGAATTTCCATTGGGAGCCCCAGCTGTGGCTCCCAGTGAGAGCTGATCCCCTGGCATGGATGTGGAATCACAGAACCCTGGGAATTTTATGGCTGGAAAAGGTCTTTTAGATCAGTGAGCTCAGCAGAGGAAATCCGTGGCACTTCCTCGCTTCCTTCCCCTATCCTGGTTTTTAACTCTCCGATGCTTCCCGCTCTTCCCTGAGTTTTTCCAAGGTCAGTTCCCCCACTGAAGGAGATGGATTCAGAACTCAGAGCTCAGAGCTCAGCACAGCCTCTCTGGCTGGAATTAAATCCTCTCCTTGCTCTCAGGGGGGGATCTGGAAACGGGAGGCTCCCAACCCTTCCCACGGTGCCGTCGGAGTCGCTCCCAGAGCAGCCTCCCTTGGCCGTGGGAATGGGAGATCCCAGGGCAGCTCCAGGACATGATTGTGCCAGAAAGCCTTGGCTTGATCCATTTGGGGAAAGAAAAGCCCTTCCAGAGCTTTTCCTGCTTCAAAGAACAACAAAGGAGAGCTGTGCCGGGCCGGGAGCTGCACTGGGATGATCCCTGCGGGTCCCTCCTGGCTCAGGAGATCCATTCCAGGATTTTTGGGTGTGACACAGACCCAGCTCTTCCCTTTCTAACAACCAGGTGAAAATCAAACATTAATGCTGAGCCCTCTGTGGCTGCCAGCTCCTTATCCAAGGGCAGCTCCTTATCCAAGGACACCCCTTGGCTCAGGCTGGTCGCTCCCAAACCCCACGCAGAGGCCACTCCAGTATTCCAGCTGGAAGCCCTCCAGTGCCAGGGGTTTTCAGGAGCAGAGGTACCAACAAAAAATGTTCAAGCACACCACGGAAAAGCAGGATGCCTGCTTGGATGGCTGGAGAATCCAGGATCAGTGAGGTTGGAAAAGCCCTCCAGGATGATGGAGTCCAAGCTGTGCCCGATGCCCACCTCGTGCCACATCCTTGGCCACCTCCAGCCCTTTCCAGAGCCTGGCCACCCTTTCCCTGAGGAATTCCATCAGCAGAGGGCTCTAGAACTGCACTCTCCTAAGTATCCTGCTCCGTGATTAATCTGTCCCAGTTTTTTTTTAGGCAATTAACATTCTGTTCTTCTGGTACAAATGTTCTGTAAAAAAAAAACCTCTCACAGCTGAGCTGTCAAACACTGAAATTCAGTGCTTTGGAATGTCAGGTTTTTAACAAAGTCCCGGAGTTTGGAAAGTATAATCAGAACTTTAATGCCCAATTATGCAATCCTGGCAGTGATTTTCTCAGGGGGGAATTTTATGGCTCGTGCTGCAAAGCGGGATCAGCCACCAGAACTGCACCAAACTGTTCCACTCCAGGAATGAAAGGGGTGGATTCCTAAGGAGAGGGAGCAGCAGAGCTTTGGGAATGCAGGTGTGGACTTTGGCACACCCTTTCCATTCAGCCATAATGATTTCCTTTGGGATTTTTATTTTTTTTTACTATTTCCCTCGATTTATCCAAAGCTTTCCAACAAAACACGGATTTTCCTCGTCTCAGCTGCTTCAGTTCAGGCTAAGACTCCTCCCCAGAGCAATCACAACAAGTGCTGGATATCCAGAGCCACAGCCTAGAGCCAGAGATTAAAAAAACATGGACAAAACCCTTGGATAAATTTACCATCCACCCACCTGCTGGATTCAGCCTGAGCTGGATTCGGGCACCCAGAGCCTTTGGGCTTTTGTGGTTTTGACAGCAACTTATAAATAACCACCAAATTTCCATTTCCAGCCTGCTCTGGTGACTCCAGGAAAGGAGTTCAAGCCTGGCCCAAAGGCATGGAGCCTCTAATCCAGAGGGAAGGGAAACAGGGAATTTCCCATCCTGGGCTGAATGAGGATTTTAGGGACATTTTCTGCAGCGGTTATCAAACACTGAATTCTTTGGAGAACCACAAACCCCAAAGCAAAATCATCCAAATCATCCCAAATCATCTGAATAAAGCTGGAAGGGTCTGCCCAGATGTGCCTGGAATTACAGCTGCAATACTCCCAGCAAACCTGGAGTGTTGTTACAATCTCCTCCAAATCCCAGCTTACAAAGCTCAAGTGAATTCCAACAGGAGCTGCCAATTTCGTAATTTCCAGAGTAAAAACCTCCAAAAAGCAATAAAACCAAACCAAAATACACTGAATTATACCCATTAAAGTCCTTAGAGACTCCAAGACAACCCTGAATGGACTGATTTACTACAGGTAGTGAGCTCTTACAACTTGGAGATGATCCTGTTAATATTTAATTAAACACATCCCTTCTTTGAGCTCCTGAATGGCAAAATAAGAATTCCATCCCTCCACGGCCTAAACCAAACTCCACCCTATCAGGACTTCATTTAAAATAAGGAAAAGGATTTTCCTGAAACCAGAATTGTTTTGCAGCCTGACTGGGAATTCAGGATCCATGAGAGGAGTGGGGCAGCTCCATCCCTGGCAGTGCCCCAGGCCAGGCTGGAAGGGGCTTGGAGCAGCCTGGGATGGTGAGAGGTGTCCCTGCCCATGGAATGGGATGGGATTTGAGGCATTCCAGGATCCTGGGGCTGAGCTGTAAATGCTGCAGGGATTTCAATGCCCAGAATTCCCAGAATTCTCTGACAGCTTCCCAGTGTTGTCATGCAAGGGAGGCACTTGCAGAAAACTCTTCTGCAGGAGCCACTGCAAAAAAAAAAAAA
>VXAC01002176.1:19665-30111 GCA_013399225.1 Rhipidura dahli
AAAAAAAAAAAAAAGGGCTACAATGTGGCTTCAAAAATGGGAGCTTTGTGCCGTCCCTGAGCCAACCCAGTCACGCCCTTTAGGAAAGGTGGATAATGAATACAAATTTATTGGACAGCAGGTGAGTTCTGCTGTCTCAACAGAACGGACACAACGGGGGCTTCTTACAGCAAATATTTCCTGGAATCACATCCCAGAATCCCAGACTGGTTTGGGTTGGGAGGGACCTCAGAGCCCACCCAGTGCCACCCCTGCCATGGCAGGGACACCTCCCACTGTCCCAGGCTGCTCCCAGCCCCAATGTCCAGCCTGGCCTTGGGCACTGCCAGGGATCCAGGGGCAGCCCCAGCTGCTCTGGGAATTCTATTCCAGGGTTCTCCCCACCTTCCCAGGGAACAATTCCCGCCCAAGATCCCACCCAGCCCTGCCCTCTGCCATTCCCTGGGTCCATCTGAACCCAAAGGACAAATTTCATCGATTTCCTTTTAGTGCTGACACAGAAACACAGCAATAAAACCCCTGCCACCCTTAAATATGCCAATGCCACAAAATGCCAGAGGGAGAGGGGGAAGGAGTCGGTGTGGATCTTATGAGAAATTCCCTGGTAATTTATTTTTAGGAACCCTCTCTCTGCCCTCCATGACAAATTAACATCAGCACCAGCAGAATGTCAGAGAAATGGCAGCAGCAGCTCCCATCCCTTCTCTCTGACTGGCAGCAGGTAAGAAAGGCACTTCAGGGAGCTCAGGTTCCCTTTTCCTCGGGTCCATCCTGCTGGGAACAGAGCTGCTCCCCGGTGCTCTGACCCAGCTCCCATCCAATGTGCCCATCCCTGCCCTGCTCCCCGGGCCAGCTGGGATATCTGGTCAGTGCCACAGCACAGCAGAGTCCCCGGGAGGGAGGGTGACAACCCCGGCAGCTGCTGCCACAGCCCAGCCCCTCCACGTGTCCCCGGATGCCCCCCGAGATCCCCCGGAGCACCCGCGGGGAGGGAGGGGACAGGAGGAGCCCTCCCGGCAGCTCCAACACTTTTCCTGCTGTTCTCTGCAGCAGCTGACAGGGAAGGTGCCGACTTTGACACCTTCCAGGGTCAGGGGAGAAACAGGCAGTGCCCCTCAGCTGGAAATAAAACAGGCCAGGACTTAAAATAACCACTGGACTGGCTTTGGCATGAGCAGAAAGCCCAAAGTTGGGCTTGGAGAAACAACTGGAAGCCCCTAAAACCTCCCAGCCGTGGGGTTTTTAAGTGAGAACAGCATTTTGCCCAAAATACAACTTGCCATGCCAACATTTTCCTGCAAGAGTTTTGGTTCCCGAGTGGGAGGTGTCCAAGTTTCCAGTCAGCTCCAGAAAATCCATTTGAACCCTTCTAGGACAGGGCACCAAAACCTCTCCTCAGGCAAATGTTCTGTATCCCCCAGCAGCCTCTGAATTCAGCACCTGCACCAGATGGCACTGAAATGTCTCCTCTGAGCACTCCTGGGTCGGTTTGGACAGAATTCTGCAGCCTTTGCTCCAACCCAAAAGACAGGAAAACGAGAAAGAACCCCCAGAATTTCCCTTGGAACTGAAATTCCAGTTGGCTCAGCTGCAGTTTCCAGGCAACCAAATCTCTCCTCTCAGGAGGATGTTCGGGCTGTGCCTCCTGCACCTTCCCCAGGGAAAGGCAGAGGATTCTGCCAGGGGTGGCCACAATCACGAGAGGAAAAGCAGGGATGTGGGAAGGAGGCAGTGCCACCAGCAGAGGGGACAGCGGTGACCCTGAAAGTGGAGATGGATCAGACGGAAAAAGGGGGAAAACTCCCCAGGCTGAGCTGGCTGAAGAACAGCTCCTGTTCTGGAGGCTTTCAGGGGGTCCTGGACGGTGGGGACAGACAGGAGAGGTCTCTGGGATCAGTTCTTAGAGCAGGAGGTTTGTTATTAAAGCCTGTGGGTGTGAGAGACCTGCCAGGGGCTGCCAGACACAGCCCAGAGCAGGGCAGAGACAGAGAGAGGGGGTCCCAGCCCCAAGGAAAGGGCGAGAGCTGAGAGTGCAGAGGATGCAGAGAATAAAGAGTGCAGAGAGTAAAGAGGGTAAAAAGAGAGCTTGGTTGCTGTTTACAATACAATAAATCACCTTCTGTGTTGAATATTCTGATTTTCCTTAACCAATCTAGAACAAGCTACACATTTACACACAGCCTATAAGAATCATTGCATTACCATACAGAGTTATATTTTAAACTCTAAAAACTGCCTTTTTCGGACCCTCTGCTGAACAGGCAGGGTCTGCTCTGCCCCTGGGACCTTTCTGCAAGCAGAGGGGATTGTTTCACCAAGAGTGGATTATCTCCAGTCGGCCATGCCATTGTTTTCTGGTTGTTTAGTAACTGTTTAATATCCCCAAGCTTCTCTTCATTTCAATCTCGCTCATAATTTCTGTGTTCTTGGCATAGAAAGTGCCAAGTGATCACATTCACAAGGCTTTCCTATTCCCTCTTCCCCAGCAGCACCGTTCCCTCGTTGTCCTCGCCCGGCTGAACTGCAGCTGCTCGGGGCAAGGCAGCACCAGGCACCGGAGCAGCGCCCGGACACGGACCGGGGACAATGACACGGCTCGGAGGGACCCGGGGAGCGCAGCAAAGGCTCCATTCAGGCTGCCAGAAGAAAGCTAAAAGCCCTGCCCGCATTGTCCCCCGCAACGCTGCTGCTTTGTGCCGCACCCCCGGGGCTGAAGGGCTCTCAGAGAGGCTTTTAAATTGAATTTATGGGGCTGCGGAGCGGAGGGTTTGAAAGCGTTTGGGTTGAAAGCGGTTTGAGAATCAGCCCCGGAGCTCCGCGCTGGGCTCCCCCGCCCCGCACGCTTTGTGTCCCACAAAACGCAACACTTTCCCTTCCAAAGGGGCTGGGAAGAGCTGGGAAGAGCTGGGGAATGGAGCAGTTCGGAGCTAAGGAGTGTCCCAAATAAGCTGCCCTCCCAACCTGGCGTTTACCCGTTTTTGTGAGCATAGTGAGAGCCGGGCTCTAAGGAGCTCTCTGAACATCAAGGTGAGTAAAAAATAAAATCCCCCAAGGATACAAAAGATCCGTGCAGGACACAGCCCGGGAATTCTCCCTCATAAATGTGGAATTAATGTGGTTTAATTCAGAATTTCTGCACCGAATCCCAGAATGCTCAAAGCTCCTCTGACAACACCTAAAAACAAAAGGGATTTTTCCTTCCTCGGCTGTAAAAACTCCAAACTTAAAAAAAAAAAAAAAATAAAAAACCAAAAAACCAAACCCCAACACAAATCAAAACCAAGCCAAATTATCCAGAACCGAGCCTGGGGAAAAAAAAATAAAAATCAATCAAATGCTTCCTGCAGCCAATTTATAAACAATTAAAAGAGTGTGGATATCCTGGAATTTATTCAGCCTGCTTAATTATGGATATTGCTGCTGTTGTGGCTGTAAAGGAGCAGCAGGAATTCAGCCTCACACGAGTAATTCCCAGTTCTGGGGGAACAGCAGAGCAATTCCAGCCTTTCCTGAAGGTTTGATGAGGAAAGGGGTAAAACAAGCAAACAGCACAATCAGCGTGCCCACTACAGGTGGGATAAATGGTCGAGGAGCTCTTGCTGGATGGAAATCCTGGTTATAAATATCCCTGGATATGGCCTAAGGAATTTTTTATTCCCTTTTTTGCTTTATCCCTCTTCCCCAGCACCTTCAGTCAGCACCTGGTTATTCCACAAAGACTTCCCTGATTTCCACTCGCTGAGGCCAGTCACTGAGGTGAAACCCATCCTGGGGATGCCCCCAGTGCCTGCTTGGAGAACACAATTCCCAATGGAATCCTGAGGAAAGGTTTCCTCCTCCTCCTCCTCGGAACACCCAGAGCACCTGCAGGCACATCCAGCCCGAGAGCCTGGAACATCCTCCTCACATTCCCACACAGAACATGGATTTTGTTGGAGACATTCCAAAGGTCCAAAGGCAAAACATTTCCTTCCCTTTTTTTTTTTTTTTAAATTCCTGACCCTGACTGGCAGCTTTTTTGGGATAAGCACAGGGCAGGCATCATCTTCCCAGAGATTCCAGGGTTGTGGCTGCACATTCCTGGTGATTCCTGGAGCACTCAGGGAATGTTTCCTGCTGGATGGAGGGAGCAGCACAGATGGGATTCGCTGGACAGCACCAGGAATTGCAGCAGATCTCCAAATGTGGCAGGGTCCTGTTCTTTCATAACCAAGCATTCCTTACATAACTCATTACTAATAATAGGGAATTGCTTTTTCCCCCCCACTTTTTGGATGTCTTACTCACACTCTGCAAATGGTTTCTCCCCCAGAGCTGTGGTGCAGGGAGAAATCCAAGGCCAGCCTGGTGCCCCATGGATGGATCCAGCCTGCCCCACAAACCTTGGGATGAAATGGCCTTTTGGGAGGAGCCTGCACGGAGCAGGGATATTCCCCACTGAATTCCCACCAGGAGCTCACACCTACACCGTGAAGGGCTACTCCACGTCATCCTAAGCATCCAAAAAACTTCCCAAACCTTCCCTGGATTGGCATTCCTGGCTCAGGAACTGCAGCTGCCCAGTCCCAGGTGAGGCTCTGACTGCCACAGGTCCCCCCTGGAACATTCCCATTCCCATTCCCATTCCCATTCCCATTCCCATTCCCATTCCCATTCCCATTCCCATTCCCTCCTCCTGCACAGCTTTGCTCTCTGCAGTGCCCTTTTCCTTTCCCCATCCCCTCTCCTGTTCTTTGGGACAGCTGGGATGAAGGGCACTGAACTCTCTGGAATGGGCATTTCCTACCGAATCAACACAAACTCCAAATCCCACTTCATTTCCAACAGCAACACTCCAAACTTGGGGGAAATGTGCAGCATTTCGGGCACCTGGGGACATGGGGAGTGCTGAGGAACCCAAAGATCTTGCAGGGCTTTTCCAACCTAAACAATTCCGTGGTTTTAACCCCGGAATCTCGGTGACAGTTCCAACAACTGAAATAATTCTGAGTCTGAGGGTTTGAAACATATTATAAAATAAATACATTTTAAAATATAAATGCGATCATTTTCTATTAATTTCCATCGTAAAAATGTTATTTTTTTTTGTTCTGGAATTCCTTTCCTGTGCATCCCCCAGACTTAACTCGGAATGACAGTAATGGGAATGGTAGGAGCCCTTTTTCAGGAGCAGAATGAACCTTTTTGCTGCTTTTTTTGGGTTGATTTGCTGGGTTTTTAGCCCCTGGTGATAACAGCTCTCCTGGCACAAAGGAGATTCCCATCCTACAAAATGCAGGGAAAGAAATTTGTCCCAAAAACTGCTGGATTTTTTTTTTTCCCCCCACCCCCCATCTCCTTCCCTGTTACTGATTTGCACCCAGGAATGTTGGGAATTTTCTGGGATATAAATCCAGCACCCTCGGGGATGTTTTCATGAGGGAAACACGAGGCACTTTCCCTGTCATCCCTGCAATTCCCATTAAAAATGGATGGCAGGGCCACAGGCACCGGGAGAGGCTGGATCCAGGGATATCCAGAGGGGCTGGATCCCGGGAATACCAGGAGGGGCTGGATCTGAGGGATACCAGGAGGGATTGGATCTGAGGGATATCCAGAGGGGCTGGATCCTGGGAATATCAGGAAAGGATGGATCTGAGGGATTCCAGGAGGGGCTGGATCCCATGGAAACCAGGAGAGGATGGATTTAAGGGATACCAGGAGGGGCTGGATCCCAGGGATACCAGGAAAGGATGGATCTGAGGCATACCAGGAGAGGATGGATCCCATGGATACCAGGAGAGATTTGGTTTTTGGGATGTGCCATTCCCAGCTCTCTGTCAGGCCTGGCTGCCTCTCACCCTGGATGCTCCCAGGGAGCTTTTCCAGGCGTGGGATTCCAGAGGGATTCCAGTTCCATGAGGGATCGAGTCAGGGAAGCCCAGGGTGGTGGGAAGGGACCCCCAAGGAGCAGGGAATCCAACTCCTGCCCTGCCCAGACCCCGAGCATCCCACGCTGTCCCCCAGAGCATTGTCCATCCCCAGCACTTCCAGCAGAGAATTCCAGCGGGGGCTCCAGGTTTCTGAGGGAATTTTTGGGATTTTATCACCCCTGCCAAGCCCAGTTTTACTCAGCAATGCCACTCAGTGCCCAGGGCTGCTCCTGCCTGCTGCTCCCAGCTGCTCCAAAGCTCCATGCAGCTCCTCCCACTCGGAATAATGGAATTCCTTCCTCAGCTTCCCCCTTTTCCCTCCATCCCAAACAGAACCAGACACGCCAAACACACATTTCTTTGTCACTGACAAGAAAAAACACAAAAAGAACCCAACCCAACTTTTCTTATCAACAGCCAGGAAAGCAAAGATGGAGCTCCTGGTTAAATATTAAAATCCTGCTTTGTTTCCATCCCAGGATGGGAACTGGAAACATTCCAAGGCTGGGCATACCCCTGTTCCTGCCACAGGGAATTCCACTCCAAGCTCCCAACATTCTCCCTATGTACAGCACGAGGCACGGCTGGAATTCCTGGGTTGGATCCAAGAGGGGAAGCCCTTCCCTCCCTCCCTGCCCTTGCTCTCAGCTGGGCATTTAGAAATGCAAAAATAAAATGAACCCATTTCCTGTTCCCTGCAAAGGTAAAAGGAACCCATTTCCCTTTTCCTGCAAAGGTAAAAGGAACCCCTTTCCCTTTTCCTGCAAAAATAAAAGGAACCCATTTCCCTCTCCCTGCAGCTTCCCCAGATCCCATTCCCAGCACAGCCCTTACTGAGCAAACTGCTCTGGAGCTGAAGCCACGTCCTGCTCCCCTCAGCACCACGAGAAATGCCACGGGAAGAACCCCTGGATGCAGAATTCAGGGAATTCCCAATCCCTGCTCCGTCGGGCAGCCCCCAGGAGGATCAGGAAGGGAATCCACTGGGATTCCTGCTGAACAGGAATCCACCTCCAGCTGAACAGGAGCGGCTGGTGGGGGAGAGAGAGTCTCAAATTAAATTAACTTGAATTAACCCAGAGCAGCAGCTTTACATCATTTTCCTTCGGATTTTCCCCAGATATCCGAGGGAAGGCAGCAAATCCTGTCCTGGTGTGTTGGGAGCACCTCAGCCAAGTCCAGCATTCCCTGAGAGACTTTTCCAGAGGCCCTGAAGAGCACTGGGGATTTCTCTGCCTTTCTCAAAATAGATTTCCTTATTCTGCAGATCTGGCAGTGGCTCAGGAGATGAGACAGTCACCAGCAGCTGGGGAAGTGTCAGTTTGGTCCAGTGCAAGGTGCACGAGCAGCCTCCAAAGCCACTTCCTTCCAGAGGAATTTAATTCCAAAAAATTCCAGAGGTATTTAATTTCTGTTAATTCAGAAAAATTCCAGAGTTACTTAATTCAGAAAAATTCCAGAGGTATTTAATTTCCATTAATACAGAAAAATTTCAGAGTTATTTAATTCAGAAAAATTCCAGACTTGTTTAATTCAGAAAAATTCCAGAGGTATTTAATACAGAAAAATTCAAGAAGGATTTAAATCAGAAAAATTCCAGACTTATTTAGTTCAGAAAAAAAGTTCCAGAAGTTTTTAATTCAGAAAAAAAATTCCAGACTTATTTAATTCAAAAAAAATCTGTTTTCCAGACAATTGAATTGCCAAAAAGTTCCCAGCCTCAGGTGGCAGCTCCCTTTCCCTGACTGCTGAGTTTGGGTGAATTATTTCTCTTGGAAATGGGCAAAGAGGGCGAGCCAGCCTGTTTATATTTGTAAATAATGATGATTTCCCTGTGGCACCCTGAGATATTGTCCCTTTTTACTGCTGGGGCGTGCATCCCGATTTATGGAGTGTTAAATCCTCCCTGGAAAAGCAGGAGGTGGCCTGGGGTGGTTCCCAGCACACCAAAGCCACGCTGGCAGGGATTGCACACCAGAGAGGAGCAGGTTTTGCACATTTTGCAGGAATTTCCCTGCTTCCCAAACGGGAGCTGGAAGTGCTCAGGCCAAAGGGGTGCCCTGCTGATCATTGCTGGGATTTTGGGGAGAAATTCGGAAATAAAATCACCAGTCCCTTCCTGGAGCAGTGAACGTGTTGGTGCCTCCACAGATGGTTCTAACCATGGATTAATGAGAATTTATAGGAATTGCTGGGGGTTTATTTCATCAGGGACCACCAGGACAATCCAGATATTCCCTATTTTCTACAGTGCCTGCTTTCCCAAAAACCTTTGGGATTGTAACTCTCTGGAGTTTCTGTTCTAAGGGCCATGCAAGCTGGCCACAGGCACAACTAAAATGAGAAATTTGTGACAAATTGCACTTCCCTGGCAAAGGGAGCGAGGAGGGAGCTGATGGAATTCGGGATAATGGGAATAGCCACAGCCTGACGCTGCTCCTGCACAGCCTGAGGAATCAGCAGCACGTTTTGGGGAGAATTACAGCAGATTTAGGCAAAAAATGCCTCCTGTGCTGTCGGGGGGGGGTGAGGGATCCCTGAGCCCCCAGCAGGAGCTGCAGGCAGGGAACTGCACTGCAGGGCTTGGAATTCCAAAGGAAAAGTTGGGCAAAGAGGCCAAATTGGGGGTGGGAACCTCGGAGTGAGAACAAATCCAGGGAGCAGCTCCCAGCCTTTGGTCACTGCGGCTCTTCCCAAAAATCGGGCAGGGAATCGCTGCTGTGCCAGGAAAAGCAGGGACAGGACACAGGGATTGGGGTCCCAAAACTCCTGTGTGGGGGGTAAAAATCAGGGAATGGCTTCCCAGTGCCAGGGGGCAGGGATGGATGGGATACTGGGAAGGGATTCCTGGCTGGGAGGGTGGGGAGGGGCTGGGATGGAATTCCCAGAGCAGCTGGGGCTGCCCCTGGATCCCTGGCAGTGCCCAAGGCCAGGCTGGACATTGGGGCTGGGAGCAGCCTGGGACAGTGGGAGGTGTCCCTGCCCATGGGATGGGTGGGATTTAATGTCCCTTTAACCCAAACAAAATTTAAATTTAAGTTCCAGACCTCCAGGAAAGCCAAAGGGAGGAGTCCCAGCTGCCCCTGGGATGGAGCTGCAGAGGGATTTGGGAGAGCAGGGAGCAATTCCTGCTTGGGCTGCTCCAACATGTGGAATAAAAGGAGAATAAAAAGCACAGCCAGAGGTGGCCCAGTCCCTGGGGAAGGGCAGGGACATTTCCCAGAGCCTCACCCAGAAGCCCCCACAGCAACGTCCTCCACGCTGGGATAAATCCCAGGAAAGGCCCGTTTTGCACCAGCTCAGGTGTTGTAAAAAGCGAATTTGTTGCTAAAAATGCTGCAGGAGAACCCCAGGTGTGAGGTGTTGGCAGAAAAATCCCCAGAAATCCCCACTCAGGGGGGCAGGGACCAAGGGACAGCCAGCAGGGCCAGCAGAGGGCTGGGGAATGAAATAAAAGCACTTCCAGAGGCTCAGGGGGGCTCAGCTGGGTGCAGGCTCCTCACTGATCCCAAAAACACTTCCAGAGAGCTGGAAAGGGAATGGGAATATTCCAAGGTGTCCCCTCCAGGTTCCAGTCAGGATCTGTCCCTCCTCCCAGCGAGCTCCTCGTCCAGCAGGATGCAGGAGAGGGGCACTGCTGCCTCCCCTTCCATCCAGCCCTTTTTAATTCCATGAATTTTCCTCCCAGAGCGCCCCAGGAGCTGCTGACGCATCTCCAACCCTTTTTTTTTCTTTTTTTTTTTTCTTGGAGATTCATCAGCTAAAATAGATCCCACCTATAAGAATAGGAAGTTTAATGAGTTCACACTCCTATGATGTAAGGAGTTAAATTAAAAGCACCCAGCTCGTAAGATTTAATGACGAGCCTTTTATGGTCATTTGGCTTTTCCTGCAGGAAAACTTCCTCCTACCAAAACTGGGAAGGATATTTTTATAAACCTGTGGAACTGGAAGCAGTGTTGGAAATCATCACAAGGAACAAAGCTTTTCAGGGACAGAGTGCCTGAGGGTTTCTTCCTTCTGGAATTGTTGGAATTCTTACATTGGAGTTCATCCCAAATCCAGGGAGGAGGACAGGGACTTTTATTCCACTGGTGCCACTGTGAAATCCCTGCAGGAATGGGGACTCCACCACTTCCCCAGGCAATTCCACATCTTTTCCATGGGGAAATTCCTGCTGCTGATTCCACCCTGAGCCTGCCCTGGCCCAGCCTGAGGCCGTTCCCTCTCCTCCTGTCCCTGTTCCCTGGGATAAGATCCCAAATCCTCCCCCTCCTGTCAGGGAGCTGTGCAGAGCCACAAGGTCCCCCCTGAGCCTCCTTTGCTCCAGGCTGAAAGTGGGAAGCACAACCTCCATTTTTTAGGGTGAAAAGTCTCAGAATAAGTAAAATAACCAGGCTGGGGTTTAATCCTCCCCCTTCAGCAGGGTGACAAATCCCACACCCAACCACCAAGCACAGACACGTTCAGCTCACACCAAACAAAGGTCATTCTGCCCAAACTGGAAAGGGAAAAATCCCAAAAAAAAAAAAAA
>VXAC01002176.1:40688-55557 GCA_013399225.1 Rhipidura dahli
CCGGTCCCGCTGCGCTCCCGCGTTGCGCTCCGCGGCGGCGCAGGGGCGGTGAGGGGGGGGCGGGACGCGGCCGCGCCCCCCCTCCCCCTGCGGGGAGGATGCTGTGCGGGGGATGCGGTGCGGGGTGTGCGGGGGATGCGGTGAGGGGGATGCTGTGCGGGGGATGCGGTGCGGGGTGCGCGGCGCGCAGCGGTGCGCGCAGGCGATGCCGCCCATTGCCGCCCCGACGGGGCGCCCCGCCAGCGGAGCATCCCCGCAGCATCCCCCGGCCCCAAGGCTGGCCCCGGCCCCGCGCTCTGACAGCCCCCCGGCCGCAGCATCGCTCCCTTCCCGCGGCAGGAGCCATTTCCTCACCCCGGCCGAGGTGCGGGGCCGGGCAGCGCCAAGGGGCTCGCAGCCTCCGGGCAGCGGCGCGGGCAGTGACGGTGACAAGCTCAGTGTCCCCTCCGGGCTGGGGTGTCGCAGGCTACGGGCTAAAACCGCGGGCGTGATGGGGAGCGCCTGGCAGGGGCATCGTGCCCGCGGGTGAGGCTGCTCTGGCTGCTCTCCATCCCCGGGAGCGTCACCCACTGCGGGACAGAGCAGGACACACACGGGGGTGTCCCACCCTGCCCTGTGTCTGTGTGTGACCTGGAGCGATCCCGGCGACCCTCCAGGGGTTCAGGGAAACACGGAATGCGTTGGGTTGGGTTGGGTTGGGTTGGGTTGAGTTGGGTTGGGTTGGGCGCTCGCCTCGTTCCACCCCCGCCATGGGCAGGGACACCTCTCACCACATCACTGCCCGCGAGGCTGGGCTCCTGGTGCTCCTCAGAGCAGCTGAGGCAGCAGCAATTCCCGGTGCTGCTCAGCCTTCGGATCCCACTCTTTGTTCCCAAAGGCAGCAAACCCCAGCCCCGGTCCCACCGTGTCCCATTCCCGGCCAGCCCGGGGGCAGCGCTCCCGCCCCCGGCTCCGGGGCAGTGCCGCAGTGACACGGTGCCTTCGCAGCTCTGCCTGGGTGAGGTCAGCACCTCGCTCTTCCAGCTCTGTGGAATCTGCCTGGCAGCAGAGAGGGAGAGCATTTATAGGAGCTAGAAGAGGATCACAGGAGGGTTTATGGCAGCAGCGAGCTCTCCAGGCTGTTCCACGGGAATAATCCCGTGGCACTGATGACCTCTCCTCTTCCTGTCGCTGGGGGAGGAATTCCTGCTCTGGGGATGCTCCCAGTCTCTCCCATTCTCTCCATCTCCAAGTGGGAACTGAAATTAGGCCCAGAAAAGTTTTGCTCCATCAGCATTTTTGCAGTACTTGAAGTGGGCATCCCCTGGTTGGATGTTCCCAGAGCAGCTGGGGCTGCCCCTGGATCCCTGGCAGTGCCCAAGGCCAGGCTGGACATTGGGGCTGGGAGCAGCCTGGGACAGTGGGAGGTGTCCCTGCCATGGCAGGGGTGGCACTGGATGGGATTTAAGGTCCTTTCCAAACCAAACCAGTGATTCTGATCTCAGGGTGTCCTGTGTCAGCTGGGACAGGAGCAGCTCCTGGGAGGCAGGGGATGGAAATTTGTCTCCCAGGAGATCTGCAGTAGCACAAGACAGGAATTTTTTGTTACAACAGAGAGTTCTTTCCCTTCCTGATATTCCTGAAAAACACCAAGATTTTGAAGGGCACAAAGGAACTGGAAAAGCCCTGGAAGAGTCGAGCTCTTACAAAATGGAGACCTTTCATCCTGTAAAGGCAAATGGGGAGTGGGACAGGCACAGGGGGAGCTGCAGGAGGACAGGGGGAGGTGGGAACCTGCCCTGGGGGCCAGCAGCTGGGAAGGGCAAGGCTGGAGCTGTGGAACTTAAATCCCCAACTCCCACCACCTCACACCAGTTCCCAAGGACACCGACTCCAGTGGAGGCAGGAAAAGCAAGGCCAGCAAAGAGCAGGCCAGTACAGTGAAAAATGGGGATGCCAAGTGCTTCCCTGAACTCTGCTGGTGCAGAACTCTGGCTGACGAGTGGAACAAGTCCCAAAGCTGGGTTTCACACTGCTTTTCCATGCATTTCCCCTATAAGCTCCTACAAACAACCCCTTCCCTGCTGTGGGCTTGGCTAAGACAAGGTTTAGAATCATCAATTCCTTCAGCAAATTTCCTAGGAAAGCTGGATGTGTTCCCTGAAAGGGTTCTGCAGGTTTGGGCTCAGAGGGGTCTGGCCGAGTCCAGCTGGGAAGATGAGGGGTAAATCCAAGCATCACACAGATAACCCTGAAATAAAGTTATTTTTATCCCCCATTTTTCCAAGAGTCTGGACCTGGAGAGAAGGACACAGCTTTAAGGACATGGCTCCTTCTATTCCATAAATGCTGGAGCTGCACAGCTTTTTTTTTTTTTTTTTTTCCTTTAAAAATTCCCAACGTGTTTTTTTCCTGCTCTGGTTTTTCCAAGTCCTCTCAAGTGCTGCTTGATGTATTCCCAGCCATTTCTGGAGCCTTTCACTGTGGGATGGAGAGCAGGGAATGGGGGTGACAGGGGTGGGGCAGGAGGCACCTGGCAGGCTCTGCCCATAAAATCCAATGAGTTTGGGAATTTTGATTGAGGCAGAATTTAGGAGATGAAAAAACGAAGGGTGGAAAGGAAGGAAAATCTTCATGGAAACCCAAAAAGCAGCCGGGCAGGACCCTCCCTCCTCATCCCCAGGGTGCAATCGATGGATAATTGGGATTATCCATGAGGAATTGCTGGAGCTCTTCCATCTGGGTGACGCTTTGTGAGCTTCCCTCCCGGGCAGAGAGCTCCGAGGGGCTGGAGAAGCTCGGGAGTCACCTGAGCCTCTGGACCTTGGCGAGGGCTGGGGTTAAAAATGGGATGTGGGAGGAGAGAAGGAACATGGGACTCTCGGCACTGAGGGGAAGCCACCGAAATAACTTGGGGTATTTGCATCCCTGCACTGAAGGAAAATTGGGAGAAAGTTCATTTTTCTTGGAGTGATGACATCATCAAGCTGGACCTGCAAAAATGATAACCCCTCTTCAAAATGGAACAGCTCATTTCTTCCTTTAACACGGAAAGGATTCCATTTCCATCATCTGGAAGCACTTTAAAAACCAGTTATAAAATATATATATAAAAACTGTTATAAAATAAACCAGCCGGGGACCTTAAACCGCTCCCCCTTCCCTCTCCCACCGAAGGACAAAGGAATCCGGGAGAGGAGCTGGGACAATCCTAATCTCCTGCTCTGGGATGCAGCCCGGGATGGTGGGAGGTGTTCAATGAGATGAGCTTTAAGGTCCTTGTGACCAAGCCAGCCTGGGATTCCCTGATTCCACGGATATTCCGGGAGCCACTGGGATGTTCAGTGCCGGCCACGGGGGTCAGGAATGTTGTCAGAAGAATTCCTGATCCTCCCCTTTCCATTTTGTCTCCTCCGAGCCAAACGCCCGGGATCCGACGATGCACAAAGCCCTTCCCTCCTATTCCATTCCTCCTGGAGAAGCTGAGCTCTCCGGGAACACACAAAGTGTTTAAATCCCTTCCTGCAGCCTCACCGCAGCTCCCTGTCAGACAGGCAATTCCCTCTCCGTCCCCCACAATCCCGGCATGGCTCTCCCTGTCGGAGCCGCCCGTCTGAAGAGAAGCTGAAGGTCATTCCCAGCGTGGGATAAAGTGGGATAACGGGAATGGCTCTGCTGCAGAGCGTTCGCTGCCGGGGCTGCCAGAGTTGGTGGCTGTTCCGTCCGTGCAGAGCCGAGGGAAGGGAATTCGCTCCCTTCCTTTGCTGCAGTGGGCTGCACTCTGCAGCAACGTGTGGCAAAAATACATCGCAGGCACTGCAGCAGGAGCAAAGCCTCTCCGTGCGCTGCGCTGGATCCGCGCTGGAGCAGGTTCCCTCTACCCCCTCCTTCCCATCCTCCTGACCTTTAAGAGACGGGAATTTTCTTTGCCTCTAAAATGAAAATCCGGGCCGTGGCGGGGTGAGGTGGGAGGGAGGGGGAGCAGCCACGGGCGGCCCCCGGCCCCTGGGCGCTGTCAGTCCCAACGGGAAAAGGAAAACAGGGATAAATAAACCCCCCCTGTGCCAGCTGTGGGCTGCTGTGGCCGTGGGAAGGCACACGGAGCCTCGCTCCGCTGGGGTTTGTGCCGCTCACGGGCCAGTTCCCGGCGATGGAATCAGATGGGAATTGAAGGATCTGGAACATTTTCACGGCCCTTTCCCACCCGAGGGATTCCGGGATTCCAGGCTGGGCCGCGTGCTGGCGTGTGCGGAGCGCGGTGCGGGAGCGCGGGGAGCCGCACCGGGAGGAGCCGCACCGGGAGGAGCCGCACCGGGAGGAGCCGCACCGCTGCTCCCACGGAAATGCCACCCAGGACAGCTCCGGGGAAGCGGCCCCGAGCGAGCATTCCCTCTCGGAACAGCCTCCCCGCGGTGATCCCGCTGTCTCCTCCATCGGGGTTCCCTGGCGAGGTGGCTCCGGCTGTGACCATCCCGGGAGATCCTTGGAACACCTCCCGCAATTCCCCTCGCAGCTCCCGCCTTCCTGCCCCCCTCTGACCTTTCACAGCTCTGGAGCAGCCCCACATCCCTCCTGGCTCTCCGGGCTCTGGAATCTCGGCGGGTTTCCCCTCTGGGGTGGTTTTGGGGGAGCCGCAGTGCCCAGGCTCGGGGTCCCTCCGTGGGCAGGGCAGGGCAGGGCAGCCGGGCGGAGGCGGCCGCAGTTTGGCATGGATCCCAAAGGAGCGGCACTGGGAGAGCTCAGGGATAAAGCAGCACCTCCCTCTGCCCGGGGGTTCCCTTCTGGGGAGCCCTTTGCATGGGAGGGGCTGCTGGCACTGGGAGGGGCACACAGCGAAGGCTTTGCTGTCCCCAAACCCGCCAAGGAGCTTTGGGGACATGGGAGCCCGGGATGTGGGCACGTGTTTGATGCCATCTTCCATGTGGGAATGGATGAAACCCACAGGGGAAGGCTTCAGGGACTTGTCTCCAGCTCTTTATCAGCCCCAGGGCTCTCCTTTTCTCCCTGCTGTGCTCCCGAGGGATTTCCAGGAGTTTCTCTGCTGTGTCCTTGAGAAAGGAAAGGAATAATCGACGCCAAGCCAGGATGGAGGGAATTCTGCTGCTCTCTGCAAAGCCCAGGCAAAGGAATGCAATTCCATGACCTTCAGAGGATGGGGCACAGGGCTGGGTCCAGAGCAACTGATCCCATTTTTCCTGATATTTTCCATGAGGGAAGATCCCATGGCAGGAGGTGGCCTCAGCCACGTGGGATCCAGGCAGTGGGAAAACGGGTGGTTCTCCCAGATCCATGGGGATCTGCAAAAGCTGCTTCCCAAATCCGATCTGAGGAGGTTTGGATCCCCCTGGGAATGTGTTTGAGCAGAAACTGTTGGAGATTTGCTTTAAGCTGAAAGAGGGCAGGGACGGATGGGATATTGGGAAGGAATTCCTGGCTGGGAGGATGGGGAGGCCCTGGGATGGAATTCCCAGAGCAGCTGGGGCTGCCCCTGGATCCCTGGCAGTGCCCAAGGCCAGGCTGGACACTGGGACTGGGAGCAGCCTGGGACAGTGGGAGGTGTCCCTGCCATGGCAGGGGTGGCACTGGGGGGGATTTAAGTTCCCTCCCAACCCAGACCAGGCTGGAATTCCAGGATTTCTTTCCAGAATGCTCCTGGGGTAGAAGCAGACCCCTTAAGGAGGGAGGTTCCCCCTGAAGATCTCCTGTTCCTGCATCCACACCATGGCTGCCCCCAGGGACAGGGACACGATGCCCTCTCCAGGAGGGCACCACGAGCCGAGGGCTGCACAGCTTTGGCAGCTTTGGGGCTTTCCTCACCCAGCTGGAAGCGCTGAAGTTTGGTGTGGGCAGCTCCTGGCTCTGATCCCACCATCCCAAGTGCCCCATCCCGCTGGGTTTGGTGCCTGTTGGATCAGAGACTGAGTAAACTCTCGGGTTTTTTTTTTGGTTTATTACCCTCTTAGCATTTAAAAATAGAGCTGTTACTAAGCAATGGCAGCGAGCAGAAAGCCAGGCCTACCGAGGATCCTTCCTGGGAACAGGTATTTTTCCCAGCCCAAGCACTGTAAACATTGTGGGATGAGGGATTATGAATCAGAGCTTTCCCTCCCTCCCATCCCCACCGCTGCTCCCCCATTATCCCCAAAAACTGTGGCAGCAACATCAGATTTCCCAACCTTTCCAAACATCTTCCCAGAAAAAAAAAAACCAGGAAGAGAAGTGGGCTGATTTTGCCATGGAGTGGGGGAACCACGGGGTCCCAGCACATCCAGGGGGCTGTGAAACCCTTCCAGGGCTGGGAACTCCACCCATCCTCTGCTTTTCCAGCTCCTTTCCCTTCCCAGGGCTCAGCATCCCTGCACACAGCCAAGAGCAGCGCTGGTGGGCAAGGGAAGTGCATGGAATTAACAAGGAGATGAAGGGAAGTTGGAAAAGCAGCTGTAATTTTCCTACGTGGGGTTCAAATCCTTGCCAGCCCCAGCAGCTCTCCCGAATCCCTTATGGATTTATGGCAGGAGAAACTTTTGCAGTGGGTTTTTAGGACCAGCTTTGGGATGAAGTCTCTTCTGACAGGGTTGGAATAGGGCAGGAATTCTCGTTAAATACAAAAAGCGACATTTTCAATTAAGCAGGAGGAAGAGAGCAGCTGAGAATTGATAGGCCTGCTCCAGAAAATGGGGAGAAACATCAGAAAAAAATGGGAAGATGCAGCTGGAGAAGCCTGGGTATTAAAAATCACACTCATACATTCCAATTATCCAAAGGAATGATGGATTTGTCCCCACTCCAGGCTCTTTTGAGTCAAAATAATCGGGAATGCAGCAGTGGAGAGGCAGAGCTTGGCTTTCTCCACGTGCCATGTGGGATGGGGAGGCTCAGCCCATCCCAGCAGTTCTTTGGGAATCCAGGGCTCCTCTCATTTTAAGCAGCAGGATTTCAGGATTCCCGGCCCTCCGTTAAATGCAGGATTTGGGATTTGAGGCCGGAATTGGGGGGCTGGAGGAGCCACAGGTGCAGGGCTGGGAGGCAGCCAGGTGTGATGGCTCCGTGTGCTCCAGGAGCAGCACTGCCCTTGGGCTGGCTCATGGAATTACTGAGCAGGGAAAGGGGAGGAAAACTGGGATGACCCCAATTCCTGCATCTCCTTTTTTTGCCAGCCATGCAGGGATGGGGATTTTTTCCTGGGAAGCCCCTGAGTTCAACTGAAGAGGCTCCAGCTTAGGGGGGTGAATGCTCTCAGCCCTTCTGTTTGCTCTTCCCAAGGTCAGGAGAAGGCTTTGGTGGGATCCCCACCTCCCCTGGCTCAGGGAATGCTGTGTTCCCCCTTCCTGAGGCTCCCTGGATTTTCCTTCCCCCTCCACAGAGGACTCAGCCCTCCATAATTTATAACCAACCTTCCTGGTCCGTGCTCTAGGACAGACAACTGCAAAAAAACCCTAAAAAATTTATTTTCTTCGGGAAAAAAATAGCAAATGGCTGTGGAAGGAGCTGGTGCCGGGCAGGGGCTGCTCCCTGTTCCCAGCTGGAATGGGAATGCTCTGTGCAGGGAGCCGAGCCAAGGCAGGGGAGCACAGGGAGCAGGAGCCTCAGTTTCCACCTCCTCTTAGGTTTATCCAGCCCTTTCCTGGAATTCCATCCTGGGAATTGCAGGCTCTCTTAGGGAGGGAATCCCTCAGTGAGGGGGTGAATCCAGCGGGGCTCCCCCATCCTGCTGGGAATGGGGAGGATCCAGCCTGGCAGTGGAGCCCTGGGCAGTGAGGGTGGGATCCCCAAGTTCCACCTCCTTGTGAAACCATGGAATCCTGGATGGATTTGGGTTGGGAAGTGCCTCAAAGCCTCCCCAGTGCCCCCCCTGCCATGGCAGGGACACCTCCCACTGTCCCAGGCTGCTCCCAGCCCCCATGTCCAGCCTGGCCTTGGGCACTGCCAGGGATCCAGGGGCAGCCACAGCTGCTCTGGGAATTCCAGACCAGCCCCTCCCCACCCTGCCAGGGAACAATTCCTGCCCAAGATCCCATCCATCCCTGCCCTCTGGCACTGGGAAGCCATTCCCTGGCTCCTGTCCCTCCATTCCCTGTCCCCAGTCCCTCTGCAGCTCTCCTGGAGCTCCTTTAGGGAAACTGCAGGGGCTGAATCTCAAAAACTCCAAAGCAAAGGGACCCAGGAGGAGGAGGAGGATTTGTTTCCAAACACATGAGAGGGCATCAAGAGCCTTTTCTATCCCTTTCTTTTGCATGGAGAGAGCAGGAGCTGCCCAGTGCAGAGGATCTCTGAGGGCTGGAGACAGGAGATTCCCAGCAGGATCTCCACGGGACACGACTCCTGCAGTGGGATGTGATCCGTGCTCGGGATGTTTCAGAGCCTCCGTTTGTTTTTCGCCACGGGAGCTGCAGGAGCTGCAGGGAAGTGGGTTTGTTAAAATTCAGCTCAGCCCATCCTCCCTGACAACCGAGGGAGCCAGGGGAGGCTGCGAGAGCTCCATGCCGCTGAATCATCCGGCTCTCCCGCAGGAGAGACTCCTTCCCTTGGAACGGGCGGGGAAAGGACGGGAGAATCACGGCTGTTCCTCGTGATGGGCATCACAGCAGGGGGAAGGTGTGAATTCCTGCCTTCTCCCTCTGAGTCCCACTAAAGGCAGGTGGATGGATGGATGGATGGATGGATGGATGAATGGATGGATGGATGAATGGATGGATGGATGGATGGATGGAATTCCTGCTGTTCCCATGCTTGGAGAGGGCAAGAGTGTAGGCTTGGATCCAGCCCCGTGGGAGGAATTGCAACAGCAGCTCCATTCAGGAGCCCATGGATGGGATGGGATGGGATGGGATGGGATGGTCCGTGGTGGAAAGGATGGAATGCACAGGGATAAAGGTGTGTCCCTGCCCTTGTGGGTCTGCTCCGACTCCACTCCCCTGGAATCTCCGAGGCCAGCTTGGATGGATCTTGGAGCAGCCTGGGATAGGGGAAGGTGTCCCTGCCCATGGGGAGGGACAAGATGAGCTTTAAGACCCCTCCCAGCCCCAGCCATTCTGGGATTCTGGGATCCCGGCAGTGCCAATGGTGATTCCACCATTGATAAGATCCTTATTGAATAAGATCATTATTGAATAAGATCATTATTGATAAGATCATTATTTTGAAGTCTGGAATGATTCGCGTGCTCCAAGTTGAATATTTGAACAATTCCTTAATTTCAGTGGGTTGGTTGTGTGCCAACATCCCAGGAAAATCCATGGCTTAGCAAACAAACGTATAGAAGGAAGGGTTTGGAGAAGCTTTTCCTGGTGAATTATATTTACTGATTTTTCCCAGCCTCTCTGGTTTCCTTATGGATTCAAGAGGTGCTGATTTGGCAGAAAGCACCGGGAAAGGAGCAGGAATCTGCACCAGGGCCCGGTTGTTCCTGTAGGGAAGGAGGATGGAGGGTGGCCCAGGGTGGGATGTGCTCCTTGGGAATGTGAATCCATAAAGGCCGGGAATGGGATGAAGCACCCGGCCCTCGGCTCGGTGTAAATCCATTATCTCATCCTGGCCTAAAAATAACCGCTCCAAATTATTCCGAGCTCTGCACAGGCTGCTGCTTCCTCCTCACACTTACTCATAAAGCCTTTAATCAATATTAATGTTGGCAGGCCAGGCACGTTCCTGCCTTGTGCTGAGCAGCCCAGCACGGAGCCCTTCCCCAGGGATAGCGGGATCCTAGGGAAGGGATCCAGGCTGGGGGATCCTGGCTATGGGATCCTGGCTGTGGGATCCTGGCTCTGGGATCTTGGCTGTGGGATCCTGGCTCTGGGATCTTGGCTGTGGGATCCTGGCTCTGGGATCCTGGCTCTGGGATCCTGGCTCTGGGATCCTTGGCTCTGGGATCCTGGCTCTGGGATCCTTGGCTCTGGGATCCTGGCTGTGGGATCCTGGCTCTGGGATCCTTGGCTGTGGGATCCTGGCTCTGGGATCTTGGCTGTGGGATCCTGGCTGTGGGGCCATTCCCTGGGAAAAGCTCCTTTGTCCCTTCACCCCACATCAATTCCTGTCACACCCCACAAGGCTCTGGGACACCTCTCTCCCTTCCCTCACAGGAGGAGAATCCAGAGGGTCCAGCTCCCTCCTTTGACCACATTTTGGGAAGAGTTTGGTCGAATCCCTGGAAAAGTTTGGAGCTCCTCAAAGCCCCAGAGGTGGCACCTGTGTGGCCAGGTGGGTGTGAAGTCAGAGGTGCAATGCACCCACCCCCAGGGTGAACCAGGGTTCCATCCCTTCCCAAATTCCTCGTTGTTTCCCAGCTATAAATCACCAACTGGTACCTGCTCCGCTCCCCTGATCCAGCAGCAAGAGTTTAATACCACTATTAATCATCATTAATTATTCATGGAGTGCTCGTGCACTTAAGGAAATGAATGGCCTGGGACTGGCTGAGTGGCAGTGTTGGATTTCCAGTGGTTATCTCCCAGTTAATTGGGAGATGCTTCCCATGCACGCAGGAAAAGGCTGCGGCGCATTAATTTTTGATGGGAAAAAAATTCCAGAGATCAATTTAACATTAATATTAAACCGGCTGTGAATAAACATTGCATTAAAAGGAAACTGCATTTTTCACCTCAGCACATCTGTTTACCTTCCTGCTGCCCCCTTTGGAATAAAAGCATGAAAATCCCCTCAGCAGGGAGCAGTGCTGGGCTCCCTCATCCCGGGAATCCTGCTCCGGTGGGGCTGTTCCCAACACACAGTTCTGGGATGGGTGGGCTTGGAAGAGACCTCGAAGCCCTTGAGGTCATTCCAGCCCCGTGCCATGGGCAGGGACACTTCCACTGGACCAGGCTGAATTCACAGGGAACGATTCCTTCCCAGTATCCCACCCAGCCCTGCCCTCTGGCACTGGGAAGCCATTCTCTGGGTCCTGTCCCTCCAGCCCTTGTCCCCAGTCCCTCTGCAGCTCTCCTGGAGCTCCTTCAGGTCCTGGAAGGGGCTCAGAGCTCTCCCTGGAGGTTTTCCCACCAGCAGGAGCCGAACAGCTGCAATTCCAGCCCTTTCAGTGATGGAGGGAGCAGCAGCAGAAATCCAGGGATTTTCAGGACTCCGGGAGCCACGCTGGGATTGCAATGAGGGAAAAAGCTGTGGACAGCATTCCACGTGGGATGCTGATAAGGAAAACTTCATCTTTTCCCGAAGATCCAACCTAAACCTCCCCTCGTGTCCCGTCACTCATTCCCTGGGAGCAGAGCCCGATCCCCGCCCGGATCTCCTGTCAGGGAGCTGTGGAAACATCCGTGTTTTGGGGCTTTTTGGGGATGGATGCTGGGAATGACTCCCTGGAAACCGGAGCGACCAGGAGCACAAAAAAGCAACCCGTGCCCAGCCCGTGCCCTCGGCATTTCTGGGATGAGCTGGCTCGGGAGTTCTGCATGATAATGGGAAAATTAGAGACAGGAGCTGCCCCCAGGAGGGATCTCCAAAATAATCCAGGGATGAGGAGCAGCGCAGGAGGGGGCAGGAGCTGCTGATCCATCACCGGGAATCGCTGCAGATGAAGCATCTCCAGAAATGATAAACTGGGGAACGGGAGGAAGGAGGGGCTGTGGCACAGGATGGATGAGGATTGGGAACACCCGGAAAACGGGAAGAGCCTGAAATCCTGGCTGGATTCAGCAGGAGGAAAACGGGAAGAGCCCGAAATCCGAGTTGATTCAGCAGAAGGGAAACAGGAAGAGCCCGAAATCCGGGTTGATTCAGCAGGAAGAAAACGGGAAGAGCCCAGAATCTTGGCTGGATTCAGCGGGAGGAAAATGGGAAGAGCCCGAAATCCTGGCTGCTTCAGCAGGAGGATTGGATCCTGGAACAACTTCCCCATCCCAAAACCGATCCAAAGGGAGCTCCAGAGGCAGGGAGCTGCAGCCAGGGGCTGGTGGCCAGAGCTGCCACAGCTGGGGGTGCTGGGAATCCTGGAATGGCTTGGCTGGAAGGCACCTTCCCGCTCCTCCCTGTCCCAGGGGCAGGGACACTTCCCTGGGCTCCCGGCTTCCCCGGGCATCCTGCTCCGCTGCCTCCCTCTGGAAACCGGGAGAGCACCGCCCGCCCTTCCCGCCGGGATCCATTGAATTGCTTGGAATCCAGAACGGACCCATGCCAAGCATTCCAGCAAATCTGCATTTCTTCTCAACGGGAACGAGGAGCTGGGGAATGAAATCCCTCCTCGGGAGGAGCAGCAGCCGTGGCAGAGGTCAGAACAAAGACATTAAAAACCTGCCAGGGGAGAAAACGGGAACAGGGACCCGGATCAAACCCGAGGTCAGGGACAGAAACAGGGAAAGGGTTTAGAGGGGAAAAAATAACTTTATGGAGCATGGGGAGTGTGAAAAGTGGGAGTGAGGCAAGGGAGCAAAGGCCACCGTGTCACCAACCCCCCCGGGATGAGTCCGGGCTGTTCCAAGGGCAAAGGGATGCAGGGATGCAGGGATCAGATGCCTGGGCTGAACTTTAAATGTGTGGAAGTTCTGGGAAGTAGGGCAAGACATCAAATAAAGCCGTGCCCAGGTGAGCCCCACCCCAGGCTGCTGGGAAAGGAGCAAAAAGTCACCATTTCCCTGAAAAATTTCCCTGAAGGAGTGAAAAACCAGCTGAAATGGATGAACCCAGGCTTATCCCGGTTTTATCAGGCACAAGGAAGGCGTGACTGGAACTGCCCAGCTTTGCAGGCTCTTCCTTCCCCCCAAAACTTCTTCCTTCCCCCCAAAACTGAGTGGAAGAGCAAGATTCCTGCATTTCCAGGGGAAAATAAGCTGGGAATGATGAAGATGCCGCTGGGAATGACGGAGCTGCCTCTGGCAAGGCAGGGAAGTCATTCCAGAGGATCATTCCCAAACATCAGCAGTGTCTGGGAGCTCAGGGAGAGCAGGGAAGCCCCGGGAGGCTGAGGTGATGCCCAAAGGAAGGATCCTGCTCCAGCAGCCCATCCTCTGCCACGCTTTTCCTGCTTTTTCCTGGAATGTGGAACCAACCAGGCTTCCCCAGCAGCACCTTGGGTGCAGCCGCTGCAAAGAAATGCAACAGCTCACCCTGGAGTCCCTCCTTTTGGGGATTGGTTTTAGTGACAGATTCTGGCTTTTTCCTCCTTTTTTTTTACACCGGGCTTTTTNAGAATATCTATTTATATATACTTTTTTCTTTCCCTCTCCATCTGGAAAGCCCCCTTGAACTCATTCCATGAACCACATTCCCTGTTCCAGGGAATGAACCTCGCTTCCTTACTCGATCCAAGAAAATTTAAATTAAGCAGGAAGGGATTTGGAGGAGAGCAGCTTCTATATTTACACAGCACCGAGAGGTGCAAACACGAGGCTGAGCTTTTGCTGCTGCAAAACGGGGCAGATATTTCCAGTTTTATGAACAGTCCAGAGAATTCCTGCGGGAATATTTCCTGTATGGGTTTGTGCCTAAAAACACCCCTGTGATCCATGCAGGGATCGGGAATTTTGGGAGTTTGTCTGGGAATTTGCTCCACACACACACTCCCTGTCCTGGTTATAATCCGGCTCCGAGCTCCTCTCCTCTCAATAACTGGTATTTTGGGTTCCTTTTGCATCCCTGAGTTGGGAGTGGCTGGTGCTGAGCCGGCCTTTCCAAATGGGCTTCTTCCCTGGGATCCCTTCTCCCGTTAATGGCTCCCATGGAACTGGAGGGAAGGGAGGCGTCCCGGGGAAGCTGGACAGGCTGGAGAGGGGGAATTCTGTCCCTGTGCCCCGCTCAGGTGAGGCCCCACCTGCAGAGCTGCTGCAGCCCCCGGGTTCCAGCGCAGGGAGGACCTGGAGCTGCTGGAAAGAATCCGGAGGAGGCTCCGGAGCTGCTCCAGGGCTGGAGCCAGGCTGGGAGAGCTGGGGGTGCTCACCTGGACAGGAGAAGGCTCCAGGGAGAGCTCCGAGCCCCTTCCAGGGCCTGAAGGGGCTCCAGGAGAGCTGCAGAGGGACTGGAGACAAGGCCTGGAGGGACAGGACACAGGGAATGGTTTCCCGGTGCCAGAGGATGGAATTATATGGGATATTGGGAAGGAATTCCTGCCTATGAGGGTGGGCAGGGGCTGGGCTGGAATTCCCAGAGCAGCTGGGGCTGCCCCTGGATCCCTGGCAGTGCCCAAGGCCAGGCTGGACATTGGGGCTGGGAGCAGCCTGGGACAGTGGGAGGTGTCCCTGCCATGGCAGGGGTGGGATGGGATGGGATCTGAGGTCCCTCCCAGCTCCAGGTGCTCTGGGATTCCAGGATGACTCCCTGGCTGCTCCATCCCACATTCCTGCCCAGGGAGGGCACTCCGGGCTCCTTTCCCGAGCTCCTCCTGCCAGCTCTGCCCTCCCCAGGGCCGATAAATCCTCCTGCCCAGGTGCCCCTGGAGATGCCCCGAGATTCCCTGAGCTCCTCCACTCCCAAATCTTCCAGCGGGACATTTCCCCCGCTCCCACCCCGCAGCCGCGGGAGCAGGGAGGAGCTGACAAGCCGGAAAATCATCCCTGGGGAGAGCGAGCGCATTTGCTTATCTGCGAGATAAGGAGGAGCCGTGCCGCTGGAATTCCTTATCAGAGCGTGTGTTCGGCAGGAGCAGCCGAGTGCCTCCCGCCAGGGATAAATCCGAGCTCAATGCGATGCTCTGACCCACATTTTATGGATATGATGCCTCTTGTGCCGATAATGAGCACAGGAACCTTGATGTATTTGCACTTTCCCGGCGATATTTTTTCCCCGAATCCCTCCTTAGGATGCTACGGAGCATTGCGGGAAGGAGATGGATTTTCTTTAATTTCTGTGAAATATGGAACCCTCTGCCAGCATTTCAATTTTAAAAAAACTACCAGGGAACACTCTTGGATAGGAATCTTTCCCTTTTTTCTTTTTTTTTTTTTTTTTT
>VXAC01002178.1:0-66850 GCA_013399225.1 Rhipidura dahli
GAAGTGGTCACAGCACCAGGCTGGCAGAATTCAATAAGCATTTGGACAATGTTCTCAGGAACATGATGTGACTCTTAGGGTGTCCTGTGCAGGGCCAGGAGCTGGACTCATTGATTCTTGTGGGTTCCTTTCAGTTCAAGCTATTTTATGATTATCACAGAATCAAAGAACTGTTTTGATGGACTATCATCCTTCAGTAATGAACTCAATAAAAAGAGAAGAGCGAATTGCACTGTCACTTAACTGTGCTGGACACCTCACCTGGAGGGCACAGCTAACAGAAGAAGATAGCACAGATAACCTCTTAAATGAGCATAATAGTTACATGTCCTTTCTTTTTTGTATTCTCAGCACAGATCCTTCATTTTTTTTACTCTCAAACAGTGTTTTAAGGAGAAGAAAGCATAGAAAAAGCAAGTTTAATGAAAGAAAATATTTGATCACAAGATTAACAAGATTATTCATTGGGCCAGAATGTCAGAGGTGAAAGCACTTGTGTTCACAGCCAGTTTTGATGCTCCGCCTACTACAGTGTGTCTTGGATAAGCATAAACACACAGTCAACTATCTACCAAGTCCCTCCATTCTTAATGTATCTTCTGGAAGTATCTTACTTGGAAAGGGCTATGGTATTTCTGGTAATGGCACTACAGTGTCTGAAAATGCACCTCACCATTGTGCTTATGTGCTCATTGTGCTTCATTGTGCAGGAAATGAAGGCTCAGTTCTAGTGAAATTCCTGGAGAAGTACTATGAAATTCTCTACTCATGGCAAATGTGTTCTTCCTGATTAATGAGCTAATAATAAAACACCTTGATGATTTGGTCTTGAAAATCCCTAATTTTCCTAAAATTTGAAAATTCCTGGAGTCAAATCCCAGCTGATGCTCTGTGGTACCATTTGTTAACATCTTTTCTTCCCTGAAAAGACAACCACAAAAGTGGCAGCAGGTCTAGCTAAAAAGTTACTATTTCATTAATAAAACCAAATGTAATAATGTACATCAGATCCAAAATTATATTATTACTAAAATTACTTTATGTCATAAATAATATTTGTCCTGCATATAGTGCTGGTATACTTAACATTCTTAAATGTCTCATCAAGTAATCCTTATTAACGGCTGTCTATAGCTTTTTGCTTACTATTAGTAGTCAATTGACAAAGAGTCCCCTCCAACCAAACCATCTGTGCTGCTTTGCTGCTAAAATGAAAGTTGTGGAAACTTCACAGAGGAGGTAATTACCAAGCAGACTGAGTTACCTTAAAAGAAAGGAACAGGGGGGGAAAAGAAAGAAGATTCCAGTAGTCTGCACTAAAAGATAAATGAAAGATATGTTCTGCTGTTCTGCTTTTTAATGCTTCACTGAAATCCCTAAGCAGTATGCTACTGGCCCTTTTGATGTTTGCTTGTAGATCACAGCAAACAGAAAATGCATGCATAATTAGAATGATCAAGGCTCATTTGAACATTGAGACTGTTGTAGACAGAGACTGTGTAATACCAGCTTTTGTCTGTGACTACAAGTGTCTCATGAATACTTGAAGAACTGAGTTGCGTTCTTAGCACAGAAAAAAGAAAAAGTGCCTGTATTTGGTCCCTTCTTTGCTTCTTCTTTTTTTTTTTTTAACCTTTTCTTTTCCTCTAGTTATTGCTGCTAGTAATTATTTGAGAAGGAACATGTGCAGAAGCCAATGTGAAGGAATTAATGTGTAGGTAATGACTGCTGTGAGGCAGTCCCTAGAACTGATCATTCCTTCACAGGCCAGAGACTGTGGAATAATCTGCTCTAATGTTACTGGGTTGCTGGGTTGTCTGGTCGGTTGGTTTTTGCCAAGCTGGATCAGAAACAGTGAAAACACTGCTGGATTCCCAGCAGTGCAAATCCACTACAAATCACACTGACAAGAATATGGAAAGTTGTTTGCTGCTTTTGTGCTTTTGTTGTGAGTTCAGCTGGACTCCTATAGAATGAAATAACAGAAGTAAGCTGTGCTTTTTCCTAATGAATCCTATACAAGCTTTCTAGTCCCTAAGTAAAGTGCTTACATGTTCTGGGCAAGAAGGTAGTTCACTTACTCTTTTTATTTTTTTCTACCATCACTTGTTAGAACATAATGAAAATGTACTCATCTTGAGGGGAAATCTAAGAAATGAAAGCAAGGTGAAGTTTTAGGTGAAGCATTTCAGCTGTAGCCCTAAGGTAGCAGCATTTACAGGGATGAATCCTGTCAACACAGTGGGTTTCTTTCTGTTTATTTACAAAGTTTAAGTTTTAATTAACTTTTCAAAGTTAAGGAGAATTTGGGAGTTAAATAGTTTTGTTCCTCATACTATTATCTTCATCTTAGTAAAGATTTTTCAGATTAATGAGTTTTATAATACTAGACACGAATAGAAAATGTGATACATCTTCATGAACAAAACCCCAGAGAAGCTGGGGTCCTGCTGCAACCTCTGACTTGATAGCTCTGGGTAACACAAATTAAAGTTGTCTGTGAACCCAAGAATACATGACCTGGTTTCCTGAGGACCAGGCTGGTCCCTCACTTCTCTTACAGGGGTGACTCGACTTGCACTTATAACTCTCCCTTTCCAGGACAAGCTGTGGTTATCCTCATAGTGAATGTGGTCACTCCCATGACTGTTGCAGCTGGTATGGATCAGAAAATCCCTTTGAAACCTGTCTAAAGGACAGGGAATGGACACAGAAAAATTGCCTTCTGTTGCTGCATCCTACGAATGGAAGAGAGAGAACAAGGCCACATGGCTGAGCTGAAAATGTGAGGCTTCTGCAACTTCCCCTTCTCATCTGTTGCAACCAGAGTCTTCCTGTCCACAGCCCACAGCAACCAGATCATGTCTGCAGTATCTGCAGCTGACCTCCTTGAACACCACCAGCCTTCCTCACTCTCATCTGGCTTGTTCTTCTTCACTTCTGGCAATGCCAGGAAACCTTGTGCTTCTCAGGAGAAGGTATATTGCAAAACATTTTTTAATTTGTTTGGATGAATCCAGGAGAAATGTGCCATTAATGAACCCTTAGATGTAGTTAAGTCTGAAAGAACAGTTGATTTGGATCAAAATTGATCACTGCAAGTTTGCTGACTACACCAGTCTGCGTGGTGTGGCCAATGTGCTGGAGGGCAGGGATGCCACCCAAGGGACCTGGCCACCCTGGAGAGGTGGGCCTGAGCAAACCTCTGGAAGTTCAACAAGGCTGCATGGAAGGTCCCATACCTTGGTCAGAGCAATCCCAGGCATGGACACAGGCTGGTCAAAGAATAGATTGAGAGCCATTCAGGTAAGAAGGACTTGGGGATATTGTTGCATGAGAAGGTCACCATGACCCAGCCATGGGCACTCCCAGCCGAGAGAGCCAAATGTGTCCTGGGCTGCAGCCAAAGCAGCGTGGGCAGCAGGGCCTGGGAGGGGATTCTACCCCTCTGCTCTGCTCTGCTGAGACCCCACCTGCAGTGCTGCACCCAGCTCTGGGGTCCCCAAAATAAGAAGGATGTGGACCAGCTAGATTTGTTCCAGAGGAAGATCTCAAAGATGATCAGAGGGGTGGAGAACATTTCCAGTGAAGAAAGGCTGAAACTGTTGGGTTTGCTTAGCCTGGAGAAGAGAACACTGTGGGAAGACCTTATAGCTTCTTCCAGTACCTAAAGAGAGCTGCAAGAGAGCTGAAGAGGGACTTTTTTACAAGGGCATATAGTGACAGGATGAGAGGAAATGGCTTTAAATTCAGATTAGGTTCACATTAGATATTAGGAAGAAATTCTTTGCTAAGAGGGTGGTTAGGAACTAGAACAGGCTGCCCAGCAAAATGTCTGCCCCACGCCTGGAAGTGTTCAAGGCCAGGCTGGATGGAGCTTTGAGCAACCAGGTCTAGTGAGGGGTGTCCCTGCTCATGGCAAGGGGTTTTGTGCTGGATGTAAAATCCCTCAAACCATACTATGATTCTCTTGACTCCATGATTAGTAAGCTGATGAGTTTGCGGGAAAAAATGCAGTCAAAGCACTGTGGGGATATTAGACTGAACAGAATTTCATTAAAGGAATCTGGTATATGATCTTTCAGTCATATTTTCTTAGACCTTTTCATGTAGGCAGATGCATTATTATTAGGTAGAGCACTACTTACTGTAATGTCAGTTTGCTGTGTTGTCACCTGTGTACACACAGAGCTCTGTCACTGTCAGAGAAACTGATGTAGTCTCTAGAAATATATGAAGAATTAAGATTGGGTATATGCTCCTTGAGATAAAGGTGAGAGAAAAACATGCTGAGAACAATGGGAACAAAGCCAGTACCCTGCTCACATGAAATACAAAAGGAAAAATCAGCAAGTAGAAGGTGAGACAAGTACTGGAAGGCATATTCAGGATAGTTGTATTTTATTTACAGGATGATAACTAAAACAATTGAGAAACATTTCTTCTTGGGAAAAAGTGGATCAGGAGAGACTCTTGTCAGAAAGAAGAAACTGTGAACTCTCAGGTGCAGGCACCCAAATACACAACTTGCACTCAAAACCAGGCTCAAACATTCGGGCTGCCTCTCCTCTGCCATAGAAGTCAACAAGCTTATAACATAAAAAACCACCTTCAGCCAATTATCTGTTTAGAAGGCTGGAAATTAATAACTTAAATGGTAATGCCATGATGTCAGGACTTATCAAAATACCATAAATTACTGGGATCAATTCACTGCAGTTGCAGAATCGTTAAGGGCACACTTTACTCAACAAAAACCAGATGAATGAAAATTATTTGCCCTGGCTTCTGAAGGAAGAACCTAAATGATTACTTTCTCAATCACCTTCACTCTGATAATTTAGGAATGGACTCAAGAAAGCTTGATAGAGACAGATTTCTCAAAAGCCTTGTGGGAAACTGAAAGCTGGCTGTAAGAAAATTTTCAACTGGTTTCTCCACTAACAACAGAGAAAAAATGAACTTCAACCACTACCTTTTTGGCTGTCTGGCCATCAGGTGTCATTATGTAGGTGACCTAAAACCATGTAGTCTCGTTCTGATAGTAGAGGAAGTGATGTAGGTGTTTCAGGAATGCAGAGGGAACCTGAAGGATGTGCTGGGTAAAGAGTGGAGGGAAAGAAAGTTAATTATTGTTAACACATTGCAGAAGTATAGGCCACAAGCCATAAAAAATAAGGCTCATTTCCTTGTTCAGTTGAATTTCTTTTAAATGCAAAATAATAGGTACCAGAAGCAAAATAACAGTTCATCAGATGGTGCTCCAGTTGTAAGGCACTATATATAATGTGGAATGTCTGTAGCTTTTAGACTTTATCAGCACAGGTTTTTCTCACATTGTTATGTGTGAGCAGAAGTTACTATTTTGCGATACACTGCCAAGTGCTAACCTTTCTCGGAGTAGAAAAAGCAGTTTTAGGGAAGACAAAATTCTACTGAAAGCTGGTCATGTGTCTTTGAGAGAAAAAAAATCATACATGTTTCATTACACTTATCCAGCTGAAGGGCACAGGCACAGCCTTGAATGCAGGTAATCAAAGGCAAAATATCTCCTGTGGCAATGGTGTTCTCTTTCTCCAGGGGACTGGGTGCTGCTGATCCCATCTCCCAGATCTTTGGAGAAAGGACCCAGCTACAGCCTCTAGTCACTGCTGACTGCCCTTGCTCTGAAGGGAACCTGGCAGCCTAAACAGACCCTGAAAAAAATCTGCACAGCCTGTTAGCTTTGTAATTGAGAAGGGAAGGTTGGAGGCTTAAGCTTCTGTCTCTCCAAAAAAGTCACATTCTCCACCTCTTTTTGTAAAGTGAATAACTCTTTTATTGCCAAGAATTCTGTGTAAGATTTGAACATTCTGGCATTCTTTTCTGTTAGTTTTTCAGAGCTTTAATATGGTTCGACCATTTCCAACACACAGGCAAGCTTCTGTATGTGTAAGTGGGCTACTTTGCTTAGGCACCAGAGCTGTGGCTAACACTTAATATCCAAGGCTGGGGAACCTGGCAGCAAAGAGCTGCACAGACCTAGGTGTTCTTTATTTTTGCCAGTTTTATGATGCTCTTCTCATGATATAGCCAATTGCTTTTACTCATGCCTGTAAGATTTACTTTCCAGATACATCTTCCCTGGGCTGGGTTAGGTGGTCCAGCACATGGATTTGGATTTGAAGGAGGCTTGGATTAGAGTTTTGAAACTAACTCCAAACTGTGTCTTAAGAGTGACAAGTGAGAATTGGCATTCAGATTCAGTGATATTTACCAAAGCTACACAAGTACATGTTCTCATTTTTGTCAGGATTAAATACCAATGGTTTGCATAATTTTTAAGGAGATGGCTTTCAGAACAAAAATGGTGATGACAGTGCTCAGTTGAGATGTGTGGAAACTCAGGACTGCGTCTTGTGGTCAAATCAGGCCTTTGAAAACGTTGTGAGTTGTAACCTGAAAGTGTGTCCATGCAGTATATTCACCCATCTTCATCAGTTATTCCAGCTTTTAATATTCAGTTTGATAGCATGAGCCACAAAAGAGCTCTCAGTCTTCAGTGTTACTGCAAGAGAAAATTGAGTCTGTCCTACCAGTTTTAGAAAGTGCTGCCCCATCTGGGTCTTCAGGCAGAACACCTGAAAATTCAAATTCCCTTAGTGTTTGTGCTGTAAATTCTACCTTCTCACTCACCCGCTCTTCTCTGCAGAACACAGTCATGTAGACCAGTTACAACACAACATAGGAAATAATCTTGCCTGACTTCACTCTTTCTTTCGGGCAGTCAGAACCCGGGACTTTTAGAAATTGTGTCATTAAAAACAAGTAAGAAATGTTTTGAGGCTAGTTCTCAGTGGCAGCACTTACCAATGGACAACAGAAAAGCCCTCATGTCTTGCTCATGTGCATTCTTTGCATCCTTAGAAAATGCGGTATCTCCTGATCCTTTGAATAAGAAATGACCTAATTCCTTTTAATGGGGTCATTAAGAACTCTAATGTTCCAGGTGTAAATTCCTGTTACTACTGTGCACCCTAATTTACCATTCATATGTGGAATCCCTTTGGGTTCCTAATTACTACCCAGCAACAGCAATTGACTCTTGAAATTATTCCCACAGGCCTGACATTGCAAAGGACACTGCAGTTTACACCTTAGTTCCCTAATTAAAGACACAACGCTCAATAAACCTTGAACAACTAGCAACTGGAAGCTAAGTCAGTCTCACCACATCCCTGTTGACATGGGTTTTGTTGCCTGATAACTGACCACAAGTGGGTCATGTGAGGTGTGCAGAATGAGTATTGAGGATGCTACTGAGGATGAACCAGCAGGAACGGACTGAAAAACACCCTCAATGTAGATGGTGCCTTGACAAAGACAATTTGTTGCAACTCAGTGCACAACATCTCAAACATCACAGGTGCTGCAATTCCAGCTACTGGCTGGACCATGAAATAGCTGGTGAGCTTGGTGGGGGAAGGAGAAAATGGGTTTCGAGGAACTTGTTGTCCTTCTCCCTGTGCTGCTCTTCTCTCTGCAAATGCAACTTAGCCATAAAACAGCTCTTGTCATTTTAATCAAAGTCCTGGCCACAATGGTGCTCCAAGAGCAGAAATTTGTTTTTTGTTGGTTTTTTCCACCTGCAGATTCAAGCTCTTAAAAGCAAAAAAGAGCATAAGCAGGTTTATAATTTCTTTTATTACAGCAAAGCAAAACATTTTTTTAACAACACTCATTCTGCCCTGTATTTATATAATTCTTTTGCTGAAGCATGTATCTCTGAAAAAAAAGACACAGAATTTCACAGATGTTCCAACCAATGACACAAATGCTGTAAGAGTGATAGTAAGAATGGCTGCAGTTGAAAAGATGCATTGAGCAAGTGTCTCATTTAAGGTTATTGTGCGTTGAAGAAATGTGCTCTTAATTATGTCAAGTAGGAAAAAAATTTATGTGCAATTGTGTCAGAACTACAATCCTACTTTTACTACTTAATTTGAAGAAGAGCTTTCAAAAATTAATTAATTTGTCAAGGTAAAACAATACTAATTATAAACAACCGTAATTTCGATACTTCACCTATTTTGCATCAATCCCTTTACCTCCCACCACTAGGTTTGTCACGATAAAAGGACAACATAAAAGGGCTGTGCTGTCACAAAGGGAGGGTGCATTGAGCCAGCAGCCCACCTCCACTACTTTGCAGTTGTCCAGGTAAGAGTAAGAACAAAACTAGCATATCCCCCTGCCATGTCTCCAAGACTCTCCCATCCTTCACTTACTTTCACTTGTGATTTGCCGAGTAACCTTCTGTCTTCTCAGCATTAATACCATCTTCCTCTGATGGAATACAAAAGGTTTTTATCCACAGTTTCCTTTGGGAAGGAGCTTCACACACCAAATGCCTACTGAGCAAAAAATAGCTCCTTTCATTTATTTTAAACTTGATTCCTTTGATATTCTGTGGTTTCTGTACTGAAATAATTTTGTCCTTAGTTCCAAGGGAGTCTATATATTGGGTCTGGCTGAGATTTTCCACAGAAGAGCCCTCACAGTGCTGTGCTTTGCAGTGGTAGCTACAAAGGTGTTGTTAACACAGCAGTGTATTGGCCACTGCTGAGCAGCTCTGCACAGCATCAGCACTGTCTCTCCAAGATTCTGCTGCCCATCAGTGGGCTGGGAGTGGGCAGGATCCTGGGAGGGCACACAGCCAGGACAGCTGACCCAAACTGACCACAGGGATATTCCATACCATATGGCATCAGCTCCAATATCCAAGCTAAGTAAAATAGGAGGAAGAGGGAGGCAAGATGGAATGTTTGCCTTCTGAAGCTTGCTGAAGCCCTGCTTTCCAGGTGGTGGCCAGACATGGCTTGCTGAAGTAGAGAATACTTTTTTTGTCTTTGTTGTGTGCTTTAGTAAACTGTCTTATCTCAACCTACAAGTTGTTTTCCATCTTATTTTCTCTCTCCTGTCCAGCTGAGAAGGGGGAGTGATAGAGCAGCTAGGTGGGCACCTGGCATTCAGCCAAAGTCAATCCATAACTGTCTAATAAAGTGTTTTTCAAGGGCCTGACACAATTATTCCTGGTTCTTGTACAAGATATTGTATTGTTTTCATACAGACTTTCACACCAATAGTGTATGTCCCAGCTAGTGTGTTCTTACACAAGCATGGAACTGCTTTTCAAGGAACCAAAGCTAACATCAGGGCAGCAGAAAATTACACCAACCCAAAAATTCTACCTTTGACACTGGCTAGAATATCAACAGCTCCAGATACTGATAGGTTTCAACAGAAGGCATGGTTTATGTGTTCATTCCCCTGTGTCCTGGAGTGACCACAAGCAGGGCTGCAGTGCACTGGTATCATCCTCCCCTGACACCAAAAACCTGCACACATCCAGCCATAGGGGTCTGCCCCTAGGTGGATTAACTCGCTAGGTTCAATCTTAAACACTCTCATCAGATGCCAGAGGTGACTTTTATTTCAGCACCTAATCATCATCAAGAGAAGTACAGCATTACAGTAAGTAAAACACAAAAATGCTTTTATTCTTTAAACCCCAGGAATGAGGCTCTTTAATGAAATTCAAAGGTAAAATGACCAACAGAAATGAAAATACTATATCTCCAGATGGCAGTAAAGTTCATCCAATTTGAGCACCTGAGGCACAAAATGAAAAAGCAAAGATGGATATATCAAAAGATCACAGCAATTGCCTCTTTACCTCAGAGAGGCTATTCATTAAAAAATGAAACAATACATCTTTAAGAGCAGAAATAACAAAAGAGTCACAAGCTTGACATGAGCCAAGTAAGGAATAAATGCAAGGGAATTATGCCAAAAGGTCTGCTTTGTGTCTAACTTGCAGCAAGATTAATTGAAAGAACACTCATAGAATCATTGCAGCAGGTCTTTGGCTGTGCTGAGTGATAGTGGCCACTAACATCTGTGCACCTGTTTCTTTTTGCTCCTTACATTTTTCCCTATCTATGCTTGGTGGGTTGAAAACATGTTTTATCTGTAAGGCAGGAGCACAAAGCTGGCTTCCTCCACTGTGCCAGGTGCTGTGTACACAGACACATGCAGTCCCATGTCTATGGAACTTCAAATACAAGCACCAAAGGACACCAGAGAAACAGGGACAGCAAAGACAGAAAAAGTCAGTAGGTAGTGTGTGAAATACACAAGGACTTTTTCCCTGTATCTCTGAAGCAGTGAACTGGTTGTAGGAGTACCAACTACTGGTAACTTATATGAACAGAAAGTAATTTTGTGGTATTGGAAAAAGAGAAGGAGAAAACATTTTAACCCTGGGTCCATAAGCCCAGAGAGGTCTGGATAGTCCTGTCTCTTGTAGTGGAGTTCCATTACCCAAGTCTGCTTGACAAGCTGATAGAGGGGCAGCTTCCCTGGCAGAAAACAGCAGGGGAAAACATAATCATTTTTCTTTTGGACTCAGTGTGGATGCAACTTCTCACATGTCTGTACAGTCCAGATGAACAAGCACATCAGGATATTGGTACAGGCTGAGGTTATCCTGACATCCTTGGAGAAAGCACAGCTCTCCCAGACACAAGAGACTGCGGCTGAGCTGGGCTCCAGGAGCACAGGAGGGCTGCTCTGTGAGGCTGTGTGTCAATGAACCACCATGACCACACCCATGGGCATCGAGCAGCTCCAGCCCATCTGCCAGTAGTGCCACTGCCAGCTCGGGGAGCCTCACTCCTCCTGGAGCTCAGAGCCTGGGCTAGGCTGTGCCTCACTGCTGTGGGTCCTCTGCTTGCCTTGGGCCAGACCCTCACCAGGAAGAAAAATCTCGTTTGCACAGACATAACTGACCACTCACAGTGCCTTGTTCCAGTGCACAGGCAGCAGCTCAGAGTCACAGGCACTGCAGTGTTCCTGCTCTCCCAGGCAGGAGAAGAGGCACTCCAGTCCCTGTACTCAGAAATAGGCTTATCCTTGTTGAAAAGGCCAAACACAAAACAGCTCCTGAGGACTGGCAAGTCACCTGTCTGCTGGCCACTCAAGGCAGCAAATGATGTCACTTTTTCTCTTAGAAGCCAGAGAAAATCTATTGTCTGAAGTGCCCTCTGAAATGAGTACTTTATATGTGACTGACTGAAGTAAAGTTGGCTGTGCACACTACTTTGCTGAGGGGCTAGGCAATCTGAATAGCTTGCTGTGTTGATCAGAATCAAGGACATAACTGCACATGGTTTGACAACTAACTAATCAGTGGTTCATCCTATCAGTGCTGTTCTGCAGCAGCTGAACAGAGATCCTAGACAAGAGTTTGCTAACTGCCCACCAGCAAGTGTTGAGTGATAACACATGCAATTTCCCACGTTTATGCAGATACTCAGATTCATCTGACAGTTTTATACCTAGAAGCACGACACACAGTAATTAAAATTAAAAATGTTTTGACAGTCAAAACCAATGGCTACATAAATTAGAATGCTGTAAAAAGCAATGGTTTCAAAAAATACAGATCTATAGATAAATCAGAATGTTGCAACAGAGAATAACTTAATACAAGACTGTTAATGTAAAGCAGCTCTTAAATACAAGCTCAGATTCTGACTGGGAGAAGAGTAATCTTCAGAACTACAACCAAGGGAAACTGTGAGAGATTAAAGAGGAAAAAAATATTCTTGCTAAACAAAGAGTGAATGAAAATGCTAACCAAGGTCTTAGATTCACACCCAGGGCCATGCAGCTCTGTGATATGTCTATGCAGGCACAGTCCAAAGTTAATTATCTTTGATGAGGCTCTTTGACCCAGAGATGAAATATCCCACTTAGTCCCACATCCTTTTACACACATGCTATTGATCAAAATGTCAGGGATCATGCCTAAATGTATTGAAGAGGATGCTGCCACTCAATTTTACTCTTCCTTTCTCCAAGACAAATCAAGTAGTTGTTTATAGCATGCATGATTCCTAAGAAGGAAAACCATGTAGCAATCCTAGATTGTACCTAGATTGTGTGCCAGGTGGTGTTTTCTCTGATACACCTCATGATGATGAAGTAATACTGTTCAGCAGCACTGACAATCATGGGATGCCTTTTAAATAATAAGAATTTGAACAATGAACTTAGATAATCCTCACAATTCTTCCTTGTACTCTGAAGGATAATAATTGTTCTACTTCGCTCCCCAGCAACACATCCCCCTAAATGCCAGACCTGCAACTGAAACATCTGGGCTCAAACCTGCCATTGGTTTTGTATACTGAAATACTATGAAATGGCCGAGTGTGGAAAAGGCTGGAATGAAAGAAAGCCTCTTACTGGGTCTTGATTTTGCCATGAAAACTAATGAACTATGTGTACATAAGCCTGTAGGTTCTTACCTTTACAACAGGAATGAACATTGCTGGTCACCATATCTGTGAAAAATTTCAGACACACATAATACACATAATAATGCGGGGTTTTTCAAAAGTCTCTGTCAAATATTTGCTGTCTTTAATTTCAAAGGAAAATCACATGAAGTCCATGACATTTTTACCACTAAGCTTGAATGCCACTAAATCACCTGTAGCAATTTCAGAGAGTCATTATTTAAACCACCACTCAAATTATTTCAAGATTAAATTTCAAATGGAGCAGCATTAAAATACAGGATCCCCACCTGCATAATGTTCTTCCAAAAATGCCTCTTTTCATTTATAAAGTACTTCTGTTTAGCAAGAGTTTAAAAAAAAACCCAACAAAACCAAAAAATCAATCTAGATGGGGATTACACATATCCCAGAAAGTGAGAATATGCACACAACCCAGAAAGAGAGAGACTGGCATTTCAGGCTGTATAAAATTATTAATGGGCTGATAATTGACTTGGCATTGGAAAATGTATATTTATAGGCAACACAAATGACTAAAAATAAAAGAGTGTTGAGTAGCAAAGTATGTGAAATAGACATAATGATAAGAGAAATTAAAGTACACCTCCTACAATGAAAAAAATACATCAAGGCTTTTTGTTAATGGATGGGTGAAAGCTGCTATGTTGCCATGGAAGATTTTCCTTTAACCTGGCAAGATAAATGGAAAAAAATTGTTCCATCTGACTTTTTTTAAGTGCAGTTTTCTAAAGCATTTCAAATACATTTTAGAGCCTACTCTAAATGCAAAGAGATTTCCAGAATAGATTCCAAAAAAATCCTATTAGAAGGAGTAGCCATTTCTATGCGTGCAGCCAGCACTGGGGGCTGATGTAACAAAAAACTTGAAGACAAACCCCAGACCAGACTGTTTGTGAAAGAATTCACTTGTAGATATGCGATGCCCCGGTTGTATTAGTGAGAGTGAGGGGATTTTAAAATGTCTGAAGCATCTGCAAAACTCATGGGAACTAACAAAAAAAAAGTGGGTGTTTAGCATTTCTGAAAACTGGGTCATTTCTACTGAACCATAACAACTGTGCAAGATTTACTCTTTCTTACTACAGGACACATTAAACCCTGGAACTTGTGCTATTACAGACTGATCTGCATGTTCATGGTACATAAATTTTATTGCATATCTGTGAAAGAGTTTCATCTTAAACCTTAGCTTAGAGCTCAAAATCAGTTCCTCTGAACTAATACAAACAGAGTTACTGCTTGGACCAGTCCTGGTCTACTGAGAAACATAAATTGTGCCATTTGTGCCTTTGACCTCATACTAACCCAGAGGCTGAGAGTGCTCACATCTAGAACGTTAAATTAGACACAAGACTTCCTTGTGGGGAAGATTTTCCTCCTGGGCAACAGATAGAAAGCAGAGGTTTCTGTCATAGATAGGATCTTTTATTTGCCTTGCCTTGCCTTGCCTTGCCCTTGTCCTTGTCCTTACCTTCTTTTGCCTTGCCCCTCTGCATTTTGGGTTTTTTCTGCAAACATCATACATAACACCCCTGAGGTTACTGTTAGAATAGGTAGGTACCTCTCTCCTGTCTGCATCCCGGATGCAGCAGAAAATAGTGACTGGAATTCTGATAGCTCCATTGACTTAGCAGGGAAGGGTAAGTGCTGATGCTGGCTCAGGAAGAAGGACCTTCAGAAGTTCAAGAGTAACCTTCCCTACCAGTGAGCTAATAAAGAGTCCTATTTCATGGGGTTTTTTTCTAATTTCTCCTTGGAAACTAAGAGCAGAAACTTCATGGGAACTACATGGGAACTACATCTGCAACTCCCGGTGCTGGCTGAGTCCCATGGAGCAACATCAGTGTCCACTGGAGGCTGCCTGCATGGCTGGTTCTGACAAGGCACAACGGTGCCTTCAGACAGTCCTGGTACCAAGCTGTGGGTCTAATTGCAGCTGCCACACAAGCAAAAACAGGTGACTGAGCAAAGGGCAGGGCCTTTTGCACCAGCACACAGGAGCCAGCAGGGACCAAAGCCTTATGGTACACAAAGGGCTCTGAAGTGCCTTGAATGGGGACACCACATAGCCCAAATTTTGTCACATTGCTGGGACTCATCTGTGGAGCCACGTGTGCCTACTGTGTGCCACAGAGTGTTCCCCAGTTCCTGAGTCTAGCTGTAATATGCAAATACTTGTGAGGGGGGCACGTCTACAAAATGCACTCTACGGTTGCCATATGTTATTAAAAGAATGGAAATTGAGGTGGCACAGGTGGGGGGAAGTTAATTAAATTGTTAGTAAATAGCTACTAATGTTCGCAATATAGACGGTTGAACTCAGTAGATTATCTGTCTTTTGTCCCTCCTGCATCTGTTCTGATTTTCTCTATTTCATTGTAAATGTATAGAACACTTTGAGATAAGGCAGTTTTTTCATCTTTGACAGGAAGACATTAAAAACATAGCTGGTATTTTAGAGTGTCATTTTGTTCTTATTAACGTGAAATGAAAACTGTTTTGCTGCACAGAGTTTTCAGATCAGTTTCAGTTGCCAGTATTAGAGAAAGGATTCTGCATATGGACTGCTGCAACTTTTCAAGTGTGCTCCATTTCACAGTCAGTAGTCAGGGACCACATTTTTTCAGGTTTGGGGTTTAGGGCCAGGCTGTATTGCACATGCAAGCTTCATTTTGTAACAATGCATTTAGGCATAGTACTGAAAATCGAGAGAAAAAAAGACAGTCTTTTTTGCAGAGAACTTAAAACACCCTGCCATGGTGATGGCAGAAAGACAGACAAGCAAGAGCAATGAGATATTGCCTGAATAAGCAATGCCAGGGAGCCTGGCAATTTATTCCAGTTCTTTTGTAATGTGTTTTCTAGAACATTATTTGTTTTCTCACCACAAAAAAACCCCAAAACCCCTAAAGATGGTTTAACATTATGCTGCAAAGAACTTCTCCCGAACTATGCATGCAAGTTAGTCAGGAGAAATCAACCTTTGCCTTTTTATGAAGAAGTAAAACAAGCAGGGGGGTCTAAAATCATTTTTCTGTTCACTGGAAAATGAAGAGAAGGGCAAGAGGAGAGTAAGATACTGTTGGAGAGTTGCTCTTCAAATCATAAACCCTTGAAATAAGCCCCTTCTTGCTTTCCACTCTGGCAGCTCCGAAGTAGAGTTTTGCCAAAGATGGCAGGTTAGGGGAGTGAGGAGGACCTGAGAAAGCACTTCAGGATGCCTTACTCCAAGGTGTATAAGAGTGACTAGGGAATAGCCTCCAGGGAATGAGGCCTTCACTGCTCTGTGGTATGAGTGTGTACCGCACACAGCTCTCAGCAGCCCCTTGGTTGTGGCTCTGGGTGACGCTGGTGGCCACACACAGATGGTCTTGGAGGGCACAGTGAATTCAGCCCCACGTGTGTATCTTCCAGGGGGCTCCCAGCAACTGCTGCTTTAGCTATGGCCAGACCCATTAGCCACACATGTTCTGGTCTGGGGAACGTGGGTTTGGACCAAAGGGCTAGGGAGTACACTAAAATTGAAATATTCACCTCAAGATACTTTATAGTCACCTGACTGCTCATCTTCAGAAATCAGGCCTCTGGGGACATTTCAGACTGTGCAAGACAGAAATACAGGCCTTCAGAACTACTGCAAAAGTCCTGGTCAGGCACTTCAAAATGCTAACTGTTCATCCTCATTTGTAACTCTTCCATTAAATCAGACAACTTGACGATTTTCACTTTTTGCTAGTTAAAAGCGGTGTGATGGGAAATTTTTGTGTGTGTGTGTTTAGAAACCATGTGAGCTTTGACACCTGCACGCAAAACAAAACAAATATATTGTGTTACTACTTTGAACTATACAGCCACTTCTGTTAAAAGTGGCATGCAAATAGCTATCTCCTGTGTGCCATAGATTAGTCATAATTTTTTCCAAGGAAGATTATAAATAGTGTTTCAGAGGGAAACAGAGAGTATTTTGCAAATGAGTCCAGATGGAAAACTAACAGATGGTCTAGTGCTGTATTTTATATGCTCAGGTCTATATTTAAATTAAAAATTTTCATAATTAAGATGAAGGTCTGTAACAAGACTAGCTACTTTTCCTGTTGCAGCATCATACATCATGTATCACAGGTAAGAAATGCAGGCTTTTCATTAAATAGTAGTAAAATATATTTATGCAAGTCTTGCTACTCTATTTATTTAAGGCAGAGGAGGAAAATAAAATGTAATTCATGGAAATTAAAGTATAAGAAAAACAAAAGCATTTCATACAAACATACGTCATACAGTAAAGTCTACCACCATCTGGCCTTTTTTCCCCTGCAAAAGGAATGACCCACCACTTTGGAAGGGAAAAGAGAGGGATCACATTTATTATGTGTCTTCAGCCAAGAACCAGAAAGCTAGAGGGATTTTCCTGTTGCATTGCCTGAACGAAATGGGGTTCTTCAATTTCAATAATTTGAAGACCTGGAGAAGATGGACTGTGGCCCTGCACATATATTGTAATCTGAGAACCAAACCGAGGGAGTTACACCTTAGCATCCTCCACAAAGTGGCATGGGTATGTGTGTAGGTGTTAGTGCCAGGGGCTGCTGCTGAAGCAGGGGTGGTGTAACAGGTCAGGGGACACAGCAGGCAGAGCAAGGGCTCCTTTCTCAGCATGCAGCCCCAGACTGTGCTCCCTACCCCCCACAGCACTGATGCAGCCCGGGAGACATGCAACAACTGCAGACACACCCAACAGCCTCTCCACATCTTCATTCACACCCAACAGCCTCTCCACATCTTCATTCACACCCAACAGCCTCTCCACATCTTCATTCACACCCAACAGCCTCTCCACATCTTCATTCACACCCAACAGCCTCTCCACATCTTCAGCATTTTTTTCATGCCACCTGTGAGGAGGTAAGAGGCGCTCATTTTACAGCAGTCTGTGAGCAGGGTCCATTGAAGTCAGTGGCAAGTTACACTTGTTTTTGGGCCACCCAGAGTTCAGGAAGAGGAAAACACTACTTCAAAGAGCTTCTGTCTTTCTGCTGTGCTCCCTGAGGTTTTCCTCAGTTGTCTCCAGCCAGAAGCCGACCGTAACTCTGTGGCAAGAGGGACTGCCTATGTAAGAGACAGAAATGCTACACAAATCTACCTGCTGGGAAATCTTTACTATCAGCAGGGTTCAATAAAGATGACTCTACCAGGAGACATTAGGCTGCAAGTCAGCAACTCAGTGGGCTTACAAATCATTCACAGTGGTAGAAAATATGTGCTTTGTTATCAGATAGCTTCTTCTATTGCTCTCACAGTCATAACACACAGTCATAACATTCAAGTGCCTTACCACAGCACATTAAATACCGTGACTCATAACTATCATCTGCCTCATTTTCCAGCTCATCCTCCCCCTATGGAGGGAATGTGATGTACAGCAGAGTGTCTTGTTTCTGTAGGGTAAATACTATTTTTTTTCACATGTTTCTCTGTATACATTAGCAAAGGAGAGCCTGAAGCTGCATGACATGAGTTGGAGCAGAGCAGGGGATGTTTGTAGCAGTCATTTTCACCTGTGGGAGGTCAAGGAGTACAGGTACAGGTTAGTTCCAGGGTTGGCAAGCTTGCCCATTTTGAGAACAAAGAGTTTTTGAGGTAAAGACACCAAATTTAGAAAAAAATTATTCTTGATAAGCCCCTCTGAAAACAGACAGTTGTGAGGTGTTCATGTTGCTATTTGTAAATCAAGTAAGAGGCTGATTCCTTCCTAGGGAGTGCTGCTATAATGCTGTCAGTCTCTGCTCTTCTAGAATTTTATGTATAGGTTTTACATTTCTGGAAGTCAAACTTAAAGTGAAATGCTCACTCATTAAATTCTTCCTCCCTGCTTTTCCTCATGTGTGCAGCACTAATCAGTGGCTGCAGAGACATCTGCTGGTTGTTACACTCTTTGAGTATGTATTAATCACCAGAAGACCGACCATTTCTCAAATGACTTTCCTATCTTCCTCTGTTTCCTGAAATTTGTTGAATTCAGATTGGGCTGATGCAAAGGAGAAGTAAAGAACTGGGATAGTCTGTTTCTGTGATGAGATTTAGTAAGCCTTTAGAGTTGCAGGAAATCTTGTTTGAATGATGGCTCTGGTTTTAGGTACTGAGGTTTTGACATTAGCAATAGCAGGGTTAGGTTTGTTTGGAGTTTTATGAAGAGTCCCACATCCTACATGACATCCCCAAACATTTTACCTATGTCCCAAATAGTGTTTTGTTTTTCCTTCTATACTGCAAGTGCAAATTCTTCAAAGTAAAGGAGATTCTTTGTCTATTGATGCACTATTTGGAAAAGAAACACAGCCATGAAGGTCGACACTACCTTCTACTTAAATAATTTCTATGGCTTGCCGTGCTGTATGTTTGTGTTTGGGAAGATGGACTTCCAGTTCTTGTAATAGGCACACTGCCCCCCCCGCCCCACTGACACTGTCAGAATTTAAACCAATTTCACCCTAAACTCCAAAGTTATCACCTAACTTACATCATTCTGAAGACCTGGTAATTCAAGTCACTGAAACAGCAGTTTGATAACACAGAAACATGCAATGTAATCTGGATTTTTAAGGCTCATGAATTTGACTGTGAATCAGTTCTGCAAAAGGGTTTGCCTCTTCCGTGCTTAATTACACCTGTGCAAACATCCATTTGTTTATCTTTGCCAAAAAAACTGTGTGAGCTATTTGCATTCCCAGAAACCACATTTCCATACTGAGCACTTCTCTGAGAATGAAAACATCTCAGCCATAAATTCAAATGTGACACACAAAATAGTTAATATTATCTAAGTTGAACTTACCTGAATTTTCACCCCATAGTTCTAAAGAAACTATGTGGCTGTAAGTGTAGCAGACTTAAAAATCCAACTGCTTCTGAACAATTAAAGAAAATTCATTTATTTTCACTTGAATTTGCTTTGTAAATATTTACTGTGCTTTCTTATTTTATGAGTTCCAGAAACCTCTAAGACTCTGCTATGCACATTGGCCACTGACTTTATCCCCACAAGGAGAAGATGATGGGACATTCCCTCATGCACACTTCCTCATCTAGGAAAGGATACACAACACGGATGAGTGCACAATTGAGCTTTAATACAAACATTATTGTTCGTTGTAATTTTATTGAGGTGGAGTTGATTTTCCCACAGTGCTGTGCTTTGCATTGGTACCTACAAGGCCGTTGGTGGCACACCAGTGTTTTGGCTGCTGCTGAGCAGCTCTGTACAGCATCAGTGCTGTCTCTCCATCATTCCACCCTCCCACCAGCAGCCTGGGGGTGGGCAAAATCTTGGCAGAGGACATAAGCAGGACAGCTGACCCAAACTGACCAAAGACACCATAAGGTATGATGTTAGCTCAGATACAAAAGCTGTGTAAAGAAGGAGGAAGGGAGAGCACTGGTTGTTTACAATGTTTGCCTTCCAGAGAAACTCTGACATGTGCTGCAGCCCTGCTTCGTGGGAAGTGGTCCACTGCTGATGTTAAGTACAGAATAAAATCATGGTGTTTTTTCCTTTGTTTGAGTAAGCACTATTTTACTTTTGCCTTAGTAAACTGTCTTATCTTGACCTATTAATTTTTTCCACTTTATTTTGTCTCCCTTCCGTGTCCAGCTGACAAAGGCAGTGGTAGAGCAGTTTGGTGGCCACTTGGTCTCCAACACGGTTTGACTCACCAGTCCCATTTCATGAAGCTTGTAAATAAAAGGCTGGAGTTCAGTACTATAACTCTTCTGCACGTGGAAAAGCCCCAGAACAAGCCCAAGGGCTCCACCAGTGGTGGAGTAGCCCTGTGGCTGCAGAGAAGGCAGGTGTGGCAGACAGACTCCAGCTGCCCGAGCTGTGCACAGCTCTGCTCTGCCTCCCTGCTCTCAACAGTGTGCTGCACAGTGAGGAGCCCAGCTGGCATGTGGGTTTGGTGCTGTGGTACGATATCTCAGAGCTACAATCCTTGGATTCAAGGCATTGAATATGAGGGCACACTGCTGAAGTCTATCAACATATCACACAATCACTGATAGCAGTGAAAAAAGAAAGGGAATGTAAAAATCTCCTAATAATAAGGCATATGAAGGAATTTGTGATGGGATTTACAATTAACTCAGCTCTCATTAAATTGAAGACAATATTACTGGCTGCACTAGACAAATCTCCCGCCCCAGCCTAGATGATTCTATGATTCTGTATAAGCACAAGGTCTCTCAACAGTTCTGCAGACATAAGGTACCACTCCATTGCCTTAGGTGACCTATCCAGGAGATGGGATATGCCTGTCAGGTAAAAACAACAGATTTCTCTTTTTCCTGTCCCATTTTTTGTGTAAGTATATCCTCTTCATGGTTGCAGAAGCATGGGTTTTCTGTGACTGCTGTTGTGGATAAAACTACTCAACACTTTTAATATGACTCCAGTTCAAAGGAAGCTGCATGGTGTCACTGTTAAGAACCAGACTTCAGGGATATCTTTACCCTTGGCTGAAACTTCTGTAACTTGTATGGTCATGGACTGGCTCTCCCAAAGCAGGCTGAAGAAGGCATTAGTTGCCATGGGGGCCTGTGCTGTAGGAACTTGTGCACCTCGGTCTTCAGAGTGGACTTGTGTGACAGAGCTTTTTTCTCAAGTACTGCTCAGACCAGGGGCAATATTTAGATGCTTACCACATTAGATGCAAAACCATGTTTTGGGAAACGTGTGCTGGGGCATTGTAAGTCCCCATCCCTGATTAACAGGGGGGAGGAATTACCAGTTAGTGGCTTTTCCCTAGCAAAATTCAGAAATGGCTGTTTCAGGGCAGGTGTTCAAATACTTTCACAGAGCCTCTCCTGCTGCCAACAGACCCTTCAGGTGGAAAACTGTTGGTGTGACAAATGAATATGCAAGGGAAAGGCTGAGGACAGCTGCAGATTTTAGAGTAGTGACCCCAACACAATTGCACAGATGGAAGCAGTCACAGAGTGGCAGAGAGACCAGATATTGCAAGTGTAATCATGGGAGAGACGTAAGGCTCAACAGCAGGTGAAGAACCATTTTCTTTCTTTTTAACCTTGGGATGTCCTTTCTCAAAGCATTTCTCAGCTGCTTCAGTTCACAAGTAATGAAAGGGTCACTTTCAGGCACGATCCTTTTGCTGGAATTCTTCAGTGAAAAAAGAATTCAGTTGCTACTAAACCTGGAGTTGTGGTGTTGAACTGGAAAGAGGATGAAAATGAGGATGAGAGGGGAATTGTTTCGGACTGGAAGCAAACTGCAGAGCTCTGAAGCTGGTGCTTCACTCCTTTTCCCTTAAGCTCACACACCACGACCAACTCTCACCATCCATTTAAGATAGCAAATCTGTCCTGATGGACATCATGTTTTCTTGTGGGGAGAGTTTTGTATACACACAGAGCCCGCTTGCTGGTTCTCTTCCCTGAAGAGATTGTTTGGTTCTGTTTTGTCTTGAGCATGTCCCTTGGTATCTTCAATTGTCAGATCTTGAATGAGTGATCCATTACCTTCTCAAAAGCACTTTCACTACTGACAGATGAGGAGTAAAGTATAAGTGGATCGTTTCACAGTACAACGTATAACACAGACGCTAGGGGAACCACGAGGCTACTGCCTTTTGTTATATCTAAGAAAAAGCATGGTTATTGCCAACATTTCTTCTCTGTTTGATGTGATGTCCTTTAGCCAATGAGGGAGTTTCTGCTGCTTGTGGAAAACAGAACAAGGTTCCTTAATAGTTTTTTTTTTTTTTTAAACTTCCTTCCAAGTGTGGCCTCTATCCGGACAATTTTCTTTCAGGAACTGAAGTCAACTGCCTGTCTCCAGGAATTTATTTGAGAATACATGAGAGTGAGCATTTGTCAAGGTTAGCTAAGGTGAGGTGAAGGCTTCCTATCCTGGCCTGAGGGGAGGGTTGTACTTTTGCAGTGGGCAGGACTTCCTGCAGTCCTGCAGCTAACCTAAAACTCACCAGGGTTTGATCCTGTTCATGCCTGCTGCAGCTGACTCCAGTTCAATACACTTGAAGTGTTGTTGGTTGGTGTTGGAGGCACAGCCCACTGTAGCAAACAGGTTTGAAAAAGATTCTCTCTCCTGGTGCATTGTTTTGGGAGCCTGCAAAACCAGGTGAGGTCAAGGTAGAGGGAAAGACACACTTGGAAACAGCAAACTGGGTGACTGCTGAGCAATTGGGTGACTGTCATGTTCCTTGGCTTTGCTTGTGGACTGGAGGGCTGGAATCCTTTCACAGCATTTAAGGTCAGTGCAGGGATTTGAGCAGATCTTGATGTACAAGCCTCTTTTCTGCAGAGAGGTGAATGCTTCTTGGTGAGAGAGTTTATGCCTTAAAAGTTTTCTGTTGTCACTCAGACACTGTGGGCATTGCTTACAGTGGAAATTCAGTGCCATATTCTTAGCGAGCAAGTCACTGAGACTGAAACTGCCACAGCTGTGAGGATAAATGCTGGCTAAGTACAGCATTTCTAAATGTTCTAAAATGATACGGCATGCAAAATTAAGCACAGGATAATTTATGCATCTAGCATTCCCCCTTGTTTAACAAGGATGCAGTGCATACCCAAGACAGTGCAGTTAGGATTTTATCACAGGCTCTGATACAAAAGGAGCAAAATTCAGCACTGGGACTGAGAGCTGTTTTGTTTCCTGAAGCTGAACAATGAATCAGTAGAAACGTGACAGGCCTACTGCAGCCAGGAAATGAAGGTTCCAGAGGAAACTTCTTCTGTGGATGTACTTTACAAACCTTTTTCAGCTTCTTAGAGCAGAAGAAAACATTCTCTCCTGTTGTGATGGAAGAAAATTAATTCCCTGAGTTAGATCCTGAGGTACATTTACTTAGTGTTGGGAATCTGCCTGAGGAAAGGCTAAGTAAAAAATGGTTAATAGGACAGCAGGATTTTAAGTGAGTTTCAATAAGGCAATGTTGAGGATCATCATAACGATCTGAAAAAATTCTCACCTGCCTTGGTCTGGGACAGACAGCTAAATAAACAGCACTGGCTCCAGAAGTCATGTTCTCTTTCCAGGGTCCTCAGGGAATGCACACAGACCAGCTTACACATTTCGTGAGAAAGTTCATTCCTGGGCTGCTGGCTCAAGGCTCTGCAAAGAGCACCAGGCTCTCCACAGAACTCACCTGGCATGACTCAGGCTGCCCACTCGACTGAGGCTGCGGTGCTGTGCTTCCCCAGCCTGGCTGGCCGGGGTAACCTCTGAGGGCAAATCCATGCCTGTTCTGTGTTAGCCCCATCCCTCCCTTCTCCTATTTTGTGGCAAGTTGGCTGGCTATTCAGCAAGAGTAGTTAAGCAAGGCAGTATTTCTGCAAAATAACACTGCTGTAAAGATATCACTTTTTACTCTTGCTTCAAGCCATATTTTCAGTATTGTCTTTGATACACACAGCTCCACCACATGCCTGAAGGAATCCGTGTCCTGACCTCCTTTGTAGTGCAAAGCTGTGGGGAACAGACACACAGCATGCTGAATAAAAGTCCCGGTGGCTAACACCTTGGCAGGGTTACTGGACTCCCCATTTTTCTGCAGTTGCATTTTTTCTGCAGAAATGCAAATACTTGAACAGTTTGTTGTGGGTGTTTTTGGCTCTGCTTCTGTAATAGATGTGTAATTGAATCATATTCTTGGCGTATTAGATAATTACAGCTGTCTGCAATAAAAGTGTCTTAAGGTTTTCCAGGTATCTGAGATAGACATCTTAGATAATCTTTCCACAGACAGATCCTAAATCAGATCTGCAGAAGTAGTTTTCTAAGTCCTATGACATAGCAGGGTATTGAAGTTTATAGGTAGAGACAAAATAGACAGGAACAAGCTGTTCCCATGACTTTGTTAGGATATTTTCACACAGCTGGGATGCAAGCTTTTTAAAATCTGCCATTTTTTGCTTTTCTTAGAACTGATCTTTCAGGCTGCAATAAGGAAAATGAAGATGGTGCTTATTCCTGCCTTGGGCAGCATTGCCTGTCTCTGGGGCCACGTGCTGCTGGAGAGGAAGATGGGCACCAACTCTGTGTTCCTTAATTTTCCCTTGTCCCCGCACAGTGCATTACAAAGGAGCACAGCTGTCTGCAAAGCATTAATATTACCATGCTGCAATCAAGATAGTTTGAAGCTAGAAAAAAGCAGCTACCCTTGGCTTCCTATTGTTCCTTGGGTCTTGTGCTTTGCCCATGGGTTACTTAGTGATTTTGCAGTGTTTCTTGACAAAATATACTAAATACCTTAATAAGGAGCAGCCAGGCCATCCCTTCTTGCAGGCTTTTATTCCTACTCTTGCAGTAGAGGCCTCACAGTTATCAAAGGGATGTTCTTCCTGCTGTAACTGAAAGTTAGTGCACTGCAGCACCATTACAATGTGATCTGTATTTTAGGGCAGGAGATGCTGACAAGAACATCAGCTACAGGGGAAAGCAATGAAAGGACAATATCCTGTTCAAAATTAGGCTTGTTTGTACACCACAAGGGAAAAACCCATTAAAAAAATAGTAAGCACAGCTGGTGCTAAATCACTCTGGTGTGTGTCTTTTTCTCTTTCTTCTGGAAACTGCTCTTTTTAGTGAGCTGCAGTGCAGTCACACTGTGCACTGCTCTGCCCTTCTCCTTGTGCAGATGCACATGTGCGCCGAGCCCTTGCTACTGCCGTGCAGAGGAACAGAGACACAGCTGACCTCTTCCTTCTGCCTTCCTGCAGTGCTTCAGCTTTCCTTGGGTTTGAGATTTTTCCCTGTTTTTCCTCCTCTTCTTACACTTCCAACACTGAATCTCCTCTCAAGATCTACAGGTTTCAGCTTCCTCAGCTGATTGTGTCTTTTAACATTATTTTCTATGCAGAAAGGGCTGAATTCTGTTTTCCTTGTTTTCAAGACTTCTGCCATTCCCTCTTGTTCTGAGGCTCCTATAGCTCTCCTCTGCTCATCCTCCCCCTTAGTTCTCTTTCAACATTTTTCTGCTGAAGAGGAGTGGCTCTGACCTTCTCTCCATTTCTCTGTCTCGCCACTTTTATTCCCTTCCTGGCATCAGCTCTAAAATATATCTACTGGAGCCATAGTCTTTGCTTTTTAAAATCTAACCATCTATACAGAGAAATCCAACAAACAGATAACATCATCCTGGTTGTTTTTTCCTCTTCTTATTTATCCTGAGTTCGGTAAAAAAAAACCCTGTTTATATAACTTTCTGCCACAACTGAAAATGGCTTTTATTCTGAAGAAGAAAAATGCATGGATGCCTGTGCAACAGGCTGAGCCCAGAGATATAGAAGACAATCAAGTCCTTAAGGATATAAAATACATGAGCCAATCTGATTGTAGCTTTTGATTTCTGTGCCTTTTCTTTGCATTTCTCCTTTCTTTGTTTTTTTTTGCTTGGGTTTTTCTATGTGTGCATGTTGGGTTTTTTTTTTTTTGGGGGGGGCAGTTAGATTTGGTGTTGTGGAGGGGTTTTTTGTGTTTTTGGGGGCCGGTTTTGTGGGGTTTTTTTGTTTGGGTTGGTTTGATTTTCTTGAGAGTTTTTTTTTGTTTGTTTTTTTGCAGGTGTTTTATCTTTATTCCTAAATAATAGAGAAATATTGAAAATCTACCTCTATAAAGAAACAAAAATGTTGATCACATCTGTGCTAACTCTCAAAAGCAAAGTGGCAATAGTGAAACAAAATTATTTTTTAACACTATCTTTCTTCTGCATTTATTAGTCAGTAGATACATAAATGACGCATCAGGCATTGAGAGAGGCATTTCAAAATTGTTTTCCTCACTCCTTTATCACATAGTTTGAAGTCGAGTAAATTATAATGAGCAAATTACTCAGTGAGTTTGAAGCAGTTTTCTCTTCAGCTTGTAAATGATGGAATCACTAGTTTACATTCTGACAGATTGTTTTTGTTCATAAGATTTTGAAATACACTTTGTAGCCATATATAAATTCATGATTTGCCCATGAAGCAATTGCCGCAACTGCCTGTTGGTTCATTTTCCCTTTCTAGTGGATCAACACCAAAAAATACAGGAAAGTACTTCATTTTCTTACTCAGAAAGCAGGAAAGAATGGAAAACCATTCACAGCACTGCTAAATACCCAGGTATTAACAAATACAGCCACGAAAGGCCACTTCAAAAAAACAATGTAATCTGTGTAGGAAAGTGAATTTAACAGAATCACTGAGTAATTTAAGAACATGCTCAACAATAATTACGCCTTATTTTCTTTTTCACCCTGCTTTAATCTACATGACATTCTCTTTCCTCTGATCTGCTGCCCATCTCTGCTGGACCTCCCTTGTTTATTATAAAGCAAACTTTGCAGGATGGTGTTCTTGGACAGACCACAGAAAAAGTCTTCTTTGTGTAATGAAAACACTGTGAGGGAGTCATTTATTGGATTGGCATGTTGTTGTTTTTGCTGCTTGAATGGCAGATTTACAGGCCTTTGTTGCATAGATATTCACTGCTGAGATAGGGAGGAAACTGAATCATAAACATCTCTGTGACTTTGAACAAAAGCAAAAGAAGCACTGAGGTCATTCTAGCAGCTTGTGTTTGCAGAGTGCAACAGAAGGTGTTCAGCATAAGACAAATACTTTCCTTGGCCAGCTGCACTAGAATATGCTCAATTAATGTTATTAACTATTATTTGTTTGTATGAGGGAGATGTAGAAAAACAGCACTCTTCTCAGTAAGATACTTTGTCTTCAATTTATCCTTCAGAGAAAGATTCATGTGACTACAATATTGAAAATATGTGGTGGCCAGAGTGTAACTGAGACCTTGTCCCATTGCCCAGCCAAAAACATTATTATGTATAATTAACTGTCTTTTGAGAGGCACAAAAACTTCCACATAAAGTTGCTTACCCACTCCAAACACTTGTTTGCACCAAACACTAGTTTGAGAGGTGTGATTAGGAGGCAGTAGCAAGAGGAAACCCATCAAAATCAGTAGATGCTCTACACTTCATGTATATGTGCCTTCTTGAGGCACACTCCTCACTCAACAAGATGTGTCTCCTAAGAGACCCTTGGCTGCACAAAAAGTAGAGCACAGCCCTTTCTTCCAGCAGTCTGAATGACGAGAGGGGAGAAGGGTAAAGGTTTTGATGTTGCATTAGCCCTACATGGTTACAGCTGCTTAGCATATGTTTTAAAATCTACAAGTAGCTAATACATCTACACATAGGAAGCTAGACATTTTGTCAGCAAATATAAACACCTCCAAAATTAGCCCTGTGTTTCTACCAGGAAGATAGCAAAGTTCAGGACTACATGCTACATTTTGATTCTCAAAGCCTACATAGTAGAACCCATTATTATCTTATGACAGCATGTATTACCACCAAAGGGAAAAAAAAATAATGTTCATTTTTGCTTAATTTTTAAAATTGTGAAGTACCCTCATACAGGCATCTCAACTACTACTAGTAAGTGATTTAGAACAAATACACAAATACTGATAAATATTTTGATATGTGCCCATCACTTAACCTTGTTTTATACCAGAAGGAGAATAGCCTTCCCTGCAAATACAGGTCAGCAAGATGTTTTGGCTGTCTTAAGAAATTGCTCAAGCTTGTATGTGTTTATTCAGAAGTCTGTGTACATGCTTATTGTATATCTAGTATGCTTATTTTACATTTAGTTCCTGACCAAAGTCACCTTCAGCCTTTATTTGTCCTGATGTAATCCTGATGTAATTGTAAGAACTATAATTTCTATACATCCAGTAGATACACTTTGCCATAACTCCACAGCGATAATGATATTATTCAATTTATGCAGAGCACTAAAATTTTAGTTTCTAAAAAACTCTCTGATGTTGCAAAAATAACCTCTTCATGCTGACTTTACTAGGACATGGCAGTGTTGTCCATGTTGCATCATCAGACTAAGACTCACATACAAGAAACCAAGATTCAATGAGAGTGGTATTTTAGGGTTCCACAACTAATTTCAACTTTAAAATCCAGTACTTGTGCAGCCTTGATAACTGGTAAAGTCACTGCTGAAATGTGATCTGTGAAGCTCATGTCCTCTCATGTGGGTCATGTGTGAACTGCCTCCTCAGACAACCTCTGGATTATCTTTGCAATAGCCCCACTTTGTGCAAGATCTGGATCAGACAACTTTCAAAGGTGGATTCCAGAATTTGCATATCAGTCCAATGAAAACACCACATTCTTGTGGTAGGCTGGATTATGGTATCACACTACTCTTCTCCCACCTGTGTGTCACCAAAGTAGCCTAAGATGCCAAATCGATCCTGAAACCAGCAGGATGAGGGAGTTTTAACTGTGTAATAATAGTACTTTCAGTTCACTGTGGGAACTTTATTTAGGTTATTGATTTACTTTATTTAATTTCTTCTTTCACGCTGTGGGAGGAAAAAAATATAATCTATTACTTATAGATCAGCAATGGCATCTATGGCCTCCCTGAAACCAGTATATCATTAAAGAATGTACCAGTCAAGATTTGTAACAACTGTCTGTTGTGTACGAAATGTAGTCTGCATTTACCATAATGACTTTGAGGAAGCCTGATCATCACCTGTCGTGTGACAGTCATGTGAAAGAGAACGCAAGGAGAGAATGTTCCCCATTGGTCCTGTCTCAAATCATTCCTCTCAAATCCCCAACAGACCAAAACAGAAGAGTCAACATGAATTGCTTTCAGAACCCTGGGGATGTGAGTTTTCCTGCTGGAGAGATAATTTGTTTTCCTTCAGGGAGAATGTATCATTCGCAATTCCCAGTACAAATGTGTTTTCTAATTCTCTTCTTAAGGGAAAAATATACCAATTAGCTCAGTTTGTGCTTTGCTGGGTCTTAATTCATGAGTGGAGACAGGTAGCTCAAGGTCTGTAAAACCTGACTGGTTATGTAAAAAAGCTGGATGCTGGCCTCAGAATAACATTATCAATGTTCTTGAGCTCTACCCACAGGTCTGCTACTGTGCCCCAAGAAACATCTCTTGTCCCTGCCGCTGGCATAAAAAGTAATCCCAGTGCTGCCTCCTGAGCTATTGGTGAGATTTAAGGCATGACTTTGTATAAAAGTGCCTCTCTTGACTGTAAAGCTTGATGTGCTCAATCCAAGCTCCTAGAAGCAGAAGGGTGGTGCAGCAAACTCAGTGAGAAGCACAAGAGCACCAATGCTGTATCACACGTCCATCAGGATTGCTTCCAAGAGCAGATAGGTGCTCATAACCACTTCAAATGTGTGTGTCCTGAGCTAAATCCAGCCTATCACTCCCAGTCCCACCCCACAGGAGCTGCATTCTGGCACATAGTGATGAGTCATGGCATTATGCTGCTGTGACACTCATAGGGGTTGAATCTCTGGACCAGTGCCCAAAGGGCTCCCAGTCCCCTCCACAAGTCCATCTGACTCAACCTGACAATGTCTGAGGGACAGACTGTTTCCATTTTTGCTTTTGTAGCCTTTGACTGGTCTTAGTCGATACTGGCTTGGCACCTTTTCTCTCAAGTCTATGGAAAGCATTAGATTTCTGTCTCAACTCTGCAAGACTCCTGCTCGTTTCCAGGAGGCCACTCCTGAGCATCTGAAGTTTTGCCAAGCAATTTGATGTGGAGATAACTGAGGCAGCACTTGGTCATTCTTAGACAATAAAAAAGCCCTGGCAATAGACAAGGACTGACCAAGGCAATCTTGTTCTGCTATTTCCTGGCTCACTGCAAGTAGCAGCTCACCCTTGTCCTGCCTATCCCTTTTCTCCAACACACATGGACTGGCTGCCAGAAATACCAACCTGGAGCTCTGCAGTGCAAACTTTTCCCATGGGAACTCATCTGTGCAGAAAGCCACCGTGCAAGTGCTTGTATTCCCGTGCTGTTTCTGTACTGCTGATCTCTTGAGAAAAAAAAAAATTAAAAAGGAAGAAGTAAAGAGGATACTTGGGGGAGTTTTTTAAGCTTGACTGAAATGATGCATATGGTCTGTGTCAGGCATTCCCTCTGGATAGCAGACAGTTATATGGGGAAGAAGTTGCTGCAAATACTTTGTTTTGAAGACCCTGACCTTCATCTGGAATACAGAAGGCCATACTCAATTCCTCTATCTACTGAAATGGACTTGATAGAGGTTGGTATGAAGTTTAGGTGTATGCTTTTATTAAAGTTTGTCTTTGAGGACAGCTCTCTCCATTAAGAGAGAGTAGATGGCAAAAGGTAAGAAAATCATGGACTTCAGACTTAATGTCAAGAAAAATTAAATGAGGAGATTTCAGGCAGTGGATTAAAACTGATGAAAGCCATGTCCAAAATCTACATGCATAGCTATTTTGAAGGGTGCAATCAAGAGAATTGTAGTCATTCAGTGATCTATTCAGCAACATTTCTTCACCTCAGCTACTGCCCATTTTCAGCAGTTCATCCATGGCAAGAATCTGTGCAATGCTTTCTGCAAACCTCTAACTCAGAGTGCCCAGGGGCAACTGCAGAAAGACAGAAGAAAGGCACTGGGGTAAGACTTCTTGCTGCGTGCCACAGCTTGGCACAGCGGGACACGCTGGCAGGGCAGGCTCATCCTCTGGCCAGACACCTGCCACCCTTTGATCCGATGTCCTTCAAATGCCCTCTAGTGGCTGTGGCTCTGCCCGGGGGCCACGTCCCCATGGTGCAGCTGGAGGAAAAAAGCACTTTGCATGCACTTGCAAAGCATAACCTGGAAGCACGTGTGTGGAAAATGGCTGGTGCTCACTGGTAGCCCCCAGCTACCCCATTTCTGGTGCTGCTGCACAAAAGTAGCATCTAATAATGAGGCTCTCTGCTCCACTAAGCAGAACAGCTAGTTTAGAAAGGAACTGGCATTCCAAAACTGATAGAGGCTCAATGGGCTCTCCATGTGTTTACACAAGGTGCTGTGCTGTTTTAAAGACCACTGTCTGGAGGGAAATTTTCTGTTCTGAACCTGTGCTTAAAAGGAGACGTAGCAGTCCAGGCACCAGGGAAGGACGTGAGGCTCCCTAAGAAAACATGGTCAGAAACCAATGAGTGAAGGATTCTAATACAAACACCTGTGGGGTCTGCCACAGACTGAAAAAAAGTCTTTGGACAGTGAAGTTTTATTGATAAAGGTCCTAAATGGTAATTGGGGAATCTTCAGCAAGAAGTGAAGGAATTCAAGGAATTCAAAACACACTATGAGCTGCGTATTTACTAAGGGGAGTCAGATGGAACAACAACAAGCCCCCTTCCATGTCATCAGGGAGCACAAGGCTGGTTTCTGAGATCTCTAATACGCCTGTGCAGTTTGCACTTTCAGGTGAGGGCTTTGTCTGACCTGTATCTGAAGGTTTTAAGGAGTATATTGGCTTGTTTTCTTCTGCAGAAGATCATGAGAAGTCAAATTGCTGTGACCGTGAGAATCAACACAATTGACAGGGAAGCCAATTGGAAATCCCTCTGATATTTTGTCAAGATTTCTTTTTTTTTTTTTTCCTCAGTATTTTGTCCTCTTTTTATTTCACAGCTGCTACTTTTGCTTTTCAGCTGCTATTTTTGCTTTGCAAATGGTATTCACTGACTGCTCCATGGCTGCCCCTTGCTCAGATAATCTTTGGGAGCAACACAGCTTCCACTTGGTGTGTCTGTGACTGCAGAGTGCTTTTGTAATGCTGGGTTTGGCATTGCTAACTTCTCACACCTGCTGCAGACTTACCTTAATTATTTCTCAAGTAATTTCAAACTTGTGTGTGAAGCACGAGAGTTACAGAAGTACTGCTTCACATCCTGGTTCTCTGCAGCTGTATTAAGAGTGTAAGCTATTTGGGGCAGGGATCACCTCCTAGGGCATTTGTTTAGCCTGTAGCTCTAGGAGGTCCAAGACACCTAATATTTTACTGCCCAGAAAAGCAGAGAGGGAAAAAAAGGCACTGCATCCTCATGGGAAGACTGTCCTGATCTATGCTGTGTGTGGATGTGCAAATTACAACAGATGATGCTCTTAGCAATTATGTTCTTTGCATACATAAGCAGGAAAAACAGCTCCCAAACTGCCAATATCTTTCTTGATTCTCACCAAATGGCTGCATGTCACATGGTCACACAGGAAGGCTGAATCAAGGAAATGAGAGGAAGAAATGACAGAGGAGGAAGCTTCAAATGGGGAGATACATGCCTCTCCAGCAGGGAAATGAACAGCATCTTTTTTGAAAAATCTGAAATTCACCTGCTCTTCAGGTCTTTTCTTCTTTGAAGTAGTTTGGTTTGATAATTTTAAATTCGCTCTCAAAGGAGAAAAGTTTCTTCAGCTACCCATGCCTAAGAATGCCCAGTCTGAGCCTGTCTGTGTCATGGGCTGCTTCTTTAACCAACTCAGTTTTCTACCCTTCCCTTTCTGTCTCCTGGATCTTCATATGAAAGAACCACCTCCCACCAAAAACAAACAAACAAACAAACAAAAACCCCCCAAACCCAACCCAAACCAAATAACCAAACAAAAAAAACCTCCAAGCACAACACAAAACCCCAGATGAAAGTCCCAACATGAACAAATGAAATAAAAGGAAACTCTGGTTCTTCCGGTAGACCACCTTTGAGAATTTCCATGATTCATTCCATATTCTGAATTACACCCCTCTGCTTACACAAGAACCATGGCAGATGGTAGGCACTAGAGCAGAAGGTACTACCCTTTCCCATGTTGGCTGTACATCGAGCACTCCCTACAAGCTCCCAGTAAGTTTGAGAGAAGGTGTAAGAGCTGCGTGTGGTTCAGGGCCACTGAGGCTGGCTTCTCTTAGGACAGGGTTACTCCTGCCCTTAAAAAACTTCACACTGACATGCAGATGGAAGGAAGACTGCAGTTTCTGCAAGTGTTGATAACCAGGTAATGTTTTACATCACCTGCCACACAATCTTCCTTGAATCATTGAGTCTGCTGTCTTTTCTGCTTTTCTCCAGACTTAGGAGAAAGAAACTCTCGACTTTGTCTGCATGTGAAAATAGGCTGAGACCTCCAAACTCAGACATTTGGAAGATGACATAATTTGAGTCAGCATGATTGGCAGGTCAAAGCATAATGCTGGCTCTTGCAGCTCAAAAGCACATGGCAAATTGGCAGAACTGCGAAGCTCATCATGCTGCAGTCTGTGTGGTACGTTTCTTGATATTCCTTCTTTGTACAATACCCAGAACAATTATTTGATAGTTCATGTTATTGAGACCACATCAGGGCTCAGAAAAGATGGAAGACAGAAATGGAGGTGGCCTGATCCTCTGACAGGTAGCCAATGAAAGAATGACACCAGGTGTGAAGTCTCTTAGGACAAGCTTTTGAAATAACACAGCCTGTTGGGTGGTGCTGAACTCTGTTTAAAAACTGGGACAGAATTTTTGCAATGGAAGCAGCTGGATACTGAGTGCTTTTAAAAATCTGGCTCTTGTTTAGCTGCCTCCATGGGAACTGAGCTTAACTGAAAACCTGGCCCTGACTGGGCATGCTGAGCACTTTAAAATGGGCCCTTCTGGTCTTTAGAAATTTCAGCTGATGGCATTCTGCAAATAGCTGAGATTTCCTTTCTGAAGTACTACTGTTCTGTGTTCCATGTTTTTTGCTGTTGCTTTCTTTTTCAACTGACACAAACGTCAGTGCCTGCCAGTCTGTTCCAGGCTCTTTAAGCTTGTGTGGTTTCAGCCTGCTAATTCCTTTGCTTACATGCCAAAAGCCAGAAGTAGCATTCCGTCACCTTGCTATTTGTTGCTTTTGAATCCCAGCCTGAATGAGTGTGTGCATCCTTCAGCCTGAGTCCTGAGTAGTGCTAAAATTCAAGCCTCATCTACAGGGGGAACACTGACCATCAAAAGCTTCATCCAAATCTTTGGGCCCTGTTGTACTCACAGTTGTGCAAATAAAGCCTGTATGTTCCCTGCAGAATAAATAGACAATAGTGACATGTGGCAGCAAGAGAACCAGAAGAAATGAAGTGTTGAAGCCACTTAGATAAGGGTGCACAAGCATGGATAGCCAAGGTGGGAAGAATATTATATCAAATTTCTCTCACTGTGTTTCAAAAACACAGCTGGACAAGTGCTTGGTGCATGCCACCAACTATCAGGAACCATTGAAGGGTTATTAATAATTCCCGATAACAGTGAGAAAGGGGATTTCAAACATAGACAGAGAAGCATATATTAAGTCTTTTATAGGGCTGCATCCAGTTATTTAGCATGGGTGACTGCCAGTTGACAAGTGAGCTGTTTTGATAGCTTGCTGTGATGCTCTTATGGGAATGGGAGAGGTGTCTGGACAAAATATCTCCAACACTCATAACAGCTACACACTGCTGGGAAGTGGTGATTGGTGCCATGTAGTGCATTAGTGTATCTGGATGCTCTTGCCTGCAGCATGGGGACATGCAGGCACCAGCAGTGCTAGCTGCACAATTATGATGTGACTTTAGGGCACAGTATAAAGTCTCTGGATACAAGCTGTTGAGCGTTTTTAGCAGTCTCATTCCAAAGGACCAAGGTAATGTAGCAGGCGAAAGGCTATATTTGTCTTCCCATGAAAATCTGGTTTTTGTACAGGCAAGGAGTCATTTACTGTTTCTCTGAAGCTGAAGAGTGATGGTAAACAGAGACTCCATGCCAGCTGGAGTGTATGCAGATAATTCTGCTTTAATATAAAAGGCATGGTCTGAACCACTTGACTCTCTGGGCAGAGGACAAATCTCCCTGCTGCTAACTTCCTCTTGGCTTCCTGCATCTGACAATGTCTCCTTCTGGGCAGTAAAGTCAAAGCTAAGTGGAAAAACCCAAGAGAGATCCTCTTCCTGCTCTCCCTGAATCTGTGGATTTCTTGCTGCACCACTTGGGTCTGTTCAGAAGAGAGCAGCCAGCTTCTGCTCACCCCATACCTAAACAGACTTCATTCCTGTGGTAACACTGTCTTCACATTTTCATGCAAAGTATGATTTGCACTGTACTGTTTAGATTGGCTATTATGTGATAAAATCATTCTTTCAGGGTGGGGGAGTAAGGCAGGGAAATCATATCTTGTTGTTTTGCTTCTGCTGTCTGAGTCCTGAACGGGTTTCTAAAAATAAAAAAAAAACCAAAACAAAAAACAAAAGTTTGTGACAGAAACAGGAGAGGGAGGACCAGCACTGATTGCTGCTCGGGAAAAGAGTGTTTTGTTGGCTGAATCATGATGAATTATACACTCTTCTTCCCACATTAAAGACCATACTGCCTTTTGATGTTATGCCTGTGACCACAAACTCGAGCGCAGAAGATGCCTCTTCTCTTTCCTCTGAGTGATAGCAAGGACAGGTTGCACCCTCCACAGGTGCAGATGGTGTCTGAGTGGCTTTTTGGGCTCTGCAGTATGCCCACTGTCAGGAGTCAAGTCTAATACTTTAAAAATTGAGTTCTTTCTGTATGAGACACTAAATTTACTATCTCTTTGATATATCCTTGGTATAGTCCTACCAAATGCATTATTTGTGAGTGAATCCTAACAAAACCTGACACAGATTAGAAGCTGGGGTCTAATACTGGGCATTTTCTGATGAAAGTTTTGCTGTGGGTGATTTGGTTCCTATTTGAAGGAGATTTCCCCTTCTGTTTCTTCAGTATCTCTCCTGCTGATGTTTCTGACTGTGCATAGTCTGCTTCTTCACAGTGACCAGACCAGGGTGTTATGGGAGATTAAACAGATTTCCCTACAGTGAGAGAACAATGATCTTGTGATCATTCAGTGGTTGCTTGGTTTTTTGGGTTTTTTTTGTCTTTAACAGTTTCACCACACTGGAGTTTTATGTATCATAAGCACAGATCCATAAAGTACAAAACAAGAATCTGGTTTTGTGCAACTTACTGATACAGCAAGAGGTCCACTTGTGAAGATGAAAATTTGGAGATTTACTGCATATATTGTGGAGAAACATGGCAGTGTGACATGAAACTCAGCATCAAAGTTAGAGGAGGAAATCTCTCAGGCCCAAACATGGGCTTCATGCTTCATCTTCATGACTTCCTTATGTAGCAGCCATTAGATATTTACATATGGCATCTGAGAGCTCACTGTAGATTTTGTGAGGGTAGATGCAAGAGTGAGCCCTAGGAACTAAGAGGGAGCAAACCTCCTCCGATGATAGGAAGGCATGGGATAAAGGATGGAAAAATGAATCCCTGCACTTTGAGAAGATTTACCACTCCTACCCTTGGAATGGCTGACAATGAGTTTTTCTTGTCCCCCTCATTTTTCTTTTCCATCTACAATTTTCTGCATGTGGGAAAAAAAAATGGCCCTCTGAAAACTCGCAGAGGCACAGGTCTTTCCGCTGATCTGTGTTCAGCACTGCATCTGCGCTGCACACATCCACCAACAGACTGCATAAGGTGCCTTCTGCTCTCAGGGGGCTGTACCTGGGACAAGAGAGGTGGCACAGCCTGCACACCACTTCAGCCTATGAGCTGCTGCTGGAGGATGCTGTTGAACACCACATGAGCTGCAACTGTCCCACAAAAGCCCCAGAAGTTATCTGTGTGCTCCCCTCCCCGGGCTGTCCTCATGCACAAACACACTGCTGCTGTTTCATCCAAGATGTCAGGCTCAAGTGTCACACTACTGGGCTCATCCTGGACCTAGCACTACCCCACAGACAGGGAGAAGGATGGTGCATGGGTGATGGCAGGTCTGCAACTTAGCCTCATCTAAAAAATGCTAAGACCATTCTTAACTAGCTGCTAAAGTGTTCTCCTGAGGACTGGGGCAATTAGGAATTAATCTTTGTTTGAAATATTTTCCACCAATGCAAAACCTGAGCATAAACTAGGCAACGGGTGAAGAGATTTCTTTTGATGACCTTTCTATTCCTGTTTGCCCCTCTCAGAATATAACTAGCACAGAAGAAAATCATGGGTCCAGGAATCAGCCAAGTCACTCCGCTTACAGAAATCAAATTTTCTGTCCCTACAATGTAAAAAAATGAGAGGAGGAAGTGCATAATCTTGGGTCATTATCACAAATCACATGGAGATATTAGGAATTATACTGTAAAATCATTGGGACTGGAAACACACATGAGCATTCTCTGCAGTAGACCTCACCGACTGATAGTCTTTCTTTACCTGAGGTGCAATGTAACAGCGGTAAGGTAGTTTTGTGGATAAACAAAACAATAACAAATATATCCACGCACTGAATTAAAAGGGAAAATGAGGTTTTTGCATGTACAGTAAAGTAGACATATGTTGCAATTTATCTCTCTGCACTGTTACTGCCCAGAGAAATGTACTTATATTTAATCCAGCCCTGGTGCACATGACAGGCATTCTGCAGCTGTCAGTGATGTTATGTACTGTAAACTCCAAACATCCATTGTAAAACTGTGCTCATTATAAGATGTAAAATATGGTACCTGAATCTTAACCGAAGTATTAATAATAAAAATGGATTACATGCATCCTGTTTGCTGAGCAATTATTCCAGGGAAGAGATTGATTTCAGATTTTCCATGACTGACTGAATGGCAGAACAGGTATTTGCATGCAGTATCTCTGACCCAAAGAAAATGTCAGATGACTTTATAAGCTTTACAAGGTGAAATAAAACGTTCTTTGGGTTTTTTTGCCTTTGCTATATTTAAGTAAAATTCTATTGTCTGTGTTATATCTTAGAAAAAGAAGACTCTCAGAAAAATGTAATATAATTTATTGAATCAGAAATCTGTATAACCATAAATTCCTCTACACTTGAACATGGTCAATTTTTCAAATGTGTATCACTGATGCTTTGTTAATAGGCTGTTAATGAAAACCCTGACTCTGGGTAATGGACACACATTTAGATGATGCAGTAGTGTTTAAATTTATGGCTAGCTTCAGATGTAGGCTGCTTGAACTGCTTAGCTTTTATATGTGCAGAAAATGTATGAAACATTTCACTTTTCACTGTGTGGAATTCTGGGCCTCTGTCTACATCTCAGCCATCAGCACTGTGTACCAGACAGGCTCTGTGCACATCCCGGTGCTGGCAGCCTGAATTCATAAAATCATAGAAAGATTTGGGTTGGTAGATCCAGAGAAAGAATGAAGATCATGTAGTTCCAAACCCCCTGCCATAGGCAGGGACACCTTCCACCAATCAGCTTTCTCAGGGCCCCATCCAACTCTGCCTTGAAGCTTTCCAGGGATGGGGCACTTACAACTTCTCTGGGCAACTTGTTCCAATGCCTCACCACCCCCACAGTAAGAAATTTCTTGTAATAATCTAATCTATATCTACCCCCTTTCATGCTAAAGCCTTTGTCCTACCACTACATGTGTTTGTAAAAAAGGTTTTTTACAAACATCTTTTTTACATATCCTCTTCTTCAGCCTCTCCTTTGAAGAGACCTCTTCTCTAGGCAAAAGTATTGAAACAGTGTGTTCTACCCAGAAATAATGCTGAATCAGGACAAAGAGCATCTTAACTGTACAGTTTCAAGAGGAAGGCACCCTGAAGCCTTGAAAGTTACATTGGCAAAGCTTCAAAAGCCAGAAATATAAGCCCAAAAACTGGGGTAACAACAGCTGATTCCAAGGATTCCCTATTGCTCCCCATGAGATCTAAATTCTATTGAATTCAATAGTGACATTTTTTGTTGTGGATGGTGTTTGGACTTTTTGTAAACTTAACCCCGAATGTGGTTCAAGTCAGGACCATTTTACCCTAGGTCAGGTAGAGTGTAAGGACTTTCCTTCTGCTCCTTTAAAAGGACTGTTCACATCTGAAAGAGCAAGACCTTTGAAAGCAGGAGGGAAAAGTACATTTCCAGTGTTCACTGCCTCCCAAATAAGTGAGATAGAACTGGCAGAGGGTGGTGGGACTGTTTATCTCATGGCCAGTGCCTCACGTGCTCTCTGCAACTAGGCTCATGTATCCATGGCAATGGGCAGATCAGCTTCTAACTTTGCAACACACAGGAAAGGAAATGACATTATTTCATACTTGATGTAATGGCTGTCTGGTGAGACATTCACAGATAATAAACAATAAGCTTGGGGTCAGGTATTTCCTGGCAGCTAATGGCCACCTGAGCTAAAAGCTGTCAGTTGCTGCAGTAATTCATTAAATGATAGAAAATGGACTTTACATCAGCCATTATGGCATCAATACAAGTTTGGTTTCAACTGTAATCAGCTTTACTACATAAATGCCACTTTGAAGCAACAATAGGAGCTGCCTGGTAAGTAGAGAAACGCAGTGTGTGCAGCTAAACTGGCACTTGCAGAGAAAACACCAAACTTATGAACTGCCAAACACCAATGGAAGGAAGAAAAACCATTATCTTTCTAGACAGAATGAACTTCGTCCTTTACAACTTACACTTTTTCTGAGGGGAAGAGGGAAGCACAGGACCCCACTTCAGCACTTAACACATTAATTCCACTTTTACGAAACTATGGATGAAGCATGCTTCTTGCCAGGATGTGAAAAGCCATAAAAAAGAAAAATGTATGATGTTGATAAGAGCACATGTATGAAGTTCTAATCAGAGGACATTAAAATGAGAAGTATTCACAGTTGCCTGAACCACATGTTCATCTGCAGTGATAATGTGTCACAAGAGCCCCAAGCTTGGGTACACATCAAAAGGAATTTATTTTCAAGTTTTAGTTCTTGCTCTCCCAAGCAGGTTGGGAAAAAAAAGAGGGATGATCACGGGAGAAACAAAGGAGCAGAATAATGAGGTAGCCACAATGGCTAACAGAAAACAGCAGGTAATTTGAGAAGAATTTTGTTACACAGGGCAAATTAAAAGATTGAACTTCCAAGTAGAAGCCAATAAAAACAACAGTGATGAAAGAATTGGAAAAAAATAAACTAAAGAACAGAGGTAGACAGAAGTAAAATATTGCTTTCATCACCTAGTGCAAAATGTGTATTAATATTTCAATAAAGGGACAAAGAGTGAAAGAATTACATCAGACCATAACTTAAATTAATCAGGGATCTCTTGCAGCAAACTCATATACATATATATGTATATATATAATGTGTGTGTATGTAACAAATACATGGAAATTCATTCCCACTGCAGAAATTACTGTCACATTTACCCACTTCTGCAGAATTGCTTCAGTCTGTCTTGTCCTTACTAACAGTATCTCTAATGCTCTTTTTCTGAGGTGAAAATGGAAAGGTGAACAGTATGTGAATCATAATGTCTTTCAAAGTCTGCTGATGGCCTGAAGAGACAGTAGAAAGCTACAAACTAGCTAAATTCTGACATCTGAAGTCAATATGCTGCATATTATTAAAAAATAAGTACAATATAAAATTAAATATAATACCCCATTATTACGAGATTTACTGAATGCATAATTAAACTACTAAAGAATTTCTCTATCTGCCACTGTTTGCACAATGCTTTGCAAACTCCAGAAGACTCTTTATGAAGACAGAATAGGTTGCAAGTAGAACAGATTTGAGACCTGGCTGCTTACCAGACAAAAGCTGGCAATTTTTGCCATTGTGCAATGTAGTGCCTCAGTGTGGATACACCCACTGAAAATGGTGACCTTGGGAAGATATGGTCACACGTATCTGCAAACTCACACTCCTCATGTCCTTTAGGGTGATGAACCAGATACTTTTGCAGGGAGACTTTAAAATACGGAGAAAACCTACTTAGACTTGAAATCTGGATTTGTTTCCTTCCCAAAAAACGAGTTTAAAAGGTCATCTGGTGCAGGTATATGTCATCCCACTGACAAAGAAAATGATTGAAGCAAATTACAACAATTGTTGTGAAAGTATGAGGAGAAAAAGTGCCAATGTTGCACAACAGACTTATGGCAAGTTATTAAAAGGGGAAATTTTGACTGAAAAAGGAACTATGGAAGCAATATAAAATGTCCACTTTCTGAAACTCTAAAGACCTATTTATTTTTGAGCACAGATTAGGATTAATATTTTATAAGTGAAAGAAGGAATACAGAGTTTCTCTCTCTAGTTTTTGTTCAGGGGAAACCACTGAAAAACAAATTAGGCATTGATTTTAAAGTAAAACAGTGCTCCAGACAGACTCAGGATATGGAATCATACCTTTTCCAAAGTGGTTAGTGGTAACCAGGCTTTATGCACCTCTGAACTAAATACAGCTCAGGCCATGCAAAAGCTCTTCTCATGTACATCCTACAAATGAACTTATCCAAGGAGAAGAAAATGAGTGCACCTGCAAAATAGTAATTCTTGCAATTGAGACATTTGGTTTTATTCCAGGTGAAGACAGAGGTGACTGGGCCATCTTGTGCTGTACAAATAAAAATCAATCCTAAAGTGCATGAATCCTACAGCACCTTTAAAAAAAGAAAGGTTATTTTATTCTTTGGAGACCAAAATTGGCTTCTAGGTGTATTAACTAATGAGCATCATGCACTACCTAATAGGCAAAAATGTGAATGAGTCTGAAATCCTTCAAATCACTGTGCACTGTTTCTAATAGCAAGAACATCCTCCTTATCCATATCACTGATAGCACCAATTTCACAAAGAAAAGTAAGTAACAAGTCATTTTGAACAGCAGTTAATGACAGTATTTGCCTTTATTCTCACTTGTGCTAAAACCCCTTTCACACCAACCTGGGAGACTAGAGAGTCCTAAAAGCAGCACTTTACCAGGTGTTGAGCAAGTCTAATGAACATGAAAATCAAACCTGTTACTTGAGAGAGGGTATGATAAAATGTCTGGATGCCAGTAACACTCACACAGGTGCCCCACTCACTGGGAGACAGAAGAGACTCATCAAAGTAACTAGGAAGGGAAATTATTCTATTAGCTGCAGAAATCAGGGAAAACCACTTCCAAGAAAGGTGGCACTGTGTACTTGGAAGGAAGAAGAGCCTCTCTCCCACTCTGCAGTTAGTTTTGCAGACAGTAAAAGGTTGTGGGGAAAAAAAAAAAAAAAAGAATACAGGAAAGAAGATGTCTTTCTAAAGCTTGAGCACTGGTCATCTGAAGGATCTACTAACTCAGCAAGATAGTGCATTGAGCAGACAAATGCAGCTAAAGGTGCGTGGAGAGGCAGGAGAGGAGAAGATAAAAGAGAAACAGAGAAGACAAAAGCTGACAAAATATTACTAGAGTAAAGCTAGAGGGGAGAAAGAATCAAAAATAAAAGGGAGGAAAATGAATATAAAAAAAAGCCAAAATCATAAACCAATAACCCTAAAGACTTAAGCCAGGTATCTCTAATAGGAATTTGGGCTACAATGCATTACTAATCTGAGCATAAGAGAAAACAAAAACAAGACACATGGGGATACTTTCAATTCATCCTTGTTTGTTACATGTCCTGATTTTACTTTTAAAACTCTCTTGCTGAGAAAAAGCCTTAAAATTTCCTTACTGTTACCACTTACATTCTCACCTCCCATTCCCATTACTGGAGTGTTTTCGCTTTGACTACTGATGTTTTCTCTATCATCAAGCAGCTGCACTGAGTGCATCACCTGGGCACAGTGGAATTTGGGGCCTGGCACTGGTGAGAAAAGCAGTGACAGCCAAAATCCACACCCAGAGGATGGAGGCAGTAATCTCGGGTAACTTCAGCAATGCTTTACTAACCTGTTGCAGGATGGCTTCCCTGAAGCCCTGCTGTTCCCGGCAGCCTCCACTGAACCAAGACTGGCTCTGGTGATACTTCAACACCCTGCTCCACTGCTCTGCCCTACCTACAGAGGTGAAGGTCTGTTCAGTCCTGCAGGTTCCTCCAGGCTGAGTGTTCCCAGCCTTTGTTTGGAAAGTGTGCAGCACTCTTCTGTGCGGGTTTCCTAGCTGTGGGGGTGTTCCAAGGCCATGTTTTTTTACTCTGTGAGTGATATTCCCACCCTTGCAAAGGACAAGCATCTAACGGACCATCTGCCTGTGGTCTTCTCAGGGTCTACCATGTTCCTGGCAAAATGATACTTCCCATTATGTTTTAGCTCCTTTTCCCTTCAGATTCAGTAAAGCACTTAAGTGGGTGATGTCAAAATCTTGACACTATAGGAAAGGATAGAAAAGGCTGTGAGCTAAAGGTGAATTCTACGTATTTCTGAAATGGTAGCAGCTATTGTTCTGCCTAATGCCTATCCAACCCCAAATTGATGCAGCAGATGGAGGAAGGGAAAACAGGTTACATGCCTGCAGTGTAAGTGTACTGCCAGGCTTTGCTCTGCCAACTACCTAAATGACTTGCCATGCCTCTGTTAGAGTGGTTTCTAAGAGGATGTGAAACTGCAGTTTAGATTATGATTTATGAGAGCTTTCCATGTCAGAAGAATGTGCTGAAGCACAAGTTTAGCAGAAGGTACCAGCCCTTGGGTTATAAGATAATTATTTTGTAAAAGGCAAAATATTTATCATTTGGATACAGAAAACAAAGAATAAGTCTTGATCAGAATTTCTTAGTAAGAAGCACCTTCAAAAATCACATTATTTCTATAGTCATGTTGTTTGCCGCTCTGTGACTTTAAAACAAAGGAAATTCAAATAAAAATTTCTCTGCTTTATTTGCTTCCAAATTAATTTTGCCATTTGTTATTTTATGACTTCACATTCTCAGTTTTCACACCAGCACTTGTGAGACTGGGATATCCTAATATTGCTGATGTGTACTTAAGATCAGATCTTAAGGAATTTTGGAAACTAGGTGCTGAGTTCCCCCAAACATGTGCCTCTTAAGAACAGTCCTGGGAGCACTGAACCTGAACAGTCAGAAGTCAATCCTGCTTTTAGTTCTGCTAGGAATCCTGGGCTGGATTTGATGAAATAAGGTTTTTGAAATCTGCACAGTTTACTACCAAAGTCAGATTTTTCTATAAAGTATGCATGATCCATTGTTCTGTCCCTGTTTCACTGCAGGCTGCACATAAAAAATAATTTCTACAATATTTCCTACTAAAAATCAGTAATTACTTCAGCAAACTTTTTAATTTCAAGGACAGATATAAGATTAGCGAGGGACAAAACTGTGTGAAACAGGCTGAGATTCAGAGTTTACAGTATACTGGCCTTATATACACTAATATACTAATATACTGTTGGTTCATACCTGACAGAGCTGGTAGCTAAGCATATACAACAAACCAAATTTAAAGCTGTGAAGCTCTAACTAGCCAAGAGCTAAGCTGTTTTAAAATTGTCTCGCTAAATATTTTCTAAAAAACATCCCACCCATTTCAAATCTAGGCAAGTCTATGTATGGTTAACTTTGACAAGAAAATGCTCTTATCCCACCTTGAGTTTCTGCTTCCCAGGAATCCCAGGTCCTTTCCAGTGTCCTGTACCATAATCAAACCTACCCTTTTCCATCCCCAGGCTGTGCCCCCTATCCTTGCTGGCCACCACAATGCACTGGCAGGTACAGGTACCCCATCCAAGTGGTCATAGTACAGGCACAGGGATACAGCTGCAGGACCAGGGGCTTAGCTCCAACTGCTGTTGTCACACATACTTGTTATCTCCCCGAACGAGGACTTGCAAACTTCATGATGAATATGATAAGGCTCCTTGTCTGAGTTGTTAAGATTTTTCTGCTTCTCATGGTGAAAGCAGCTAAATATGTAAATGGGCTTATCATCCTATCCCAAAACATGCATATTAGCATGTTCATACAAGATCTGTGTGATGGAGCAAGGAGATGAAGGTTGCTTCAACTTGTCCCAGTAAGCTTCAGTTGTTCTGGTACATTTTGAATGTAGCAAAACCACTTGTACCTTTTTCACCTTCACCTAAAGTAATCTGCTCTTCATTTAAATTACATAGTCCTTTTGTGAGAATATTTGAACGATTGCAAAGAAGCCTGTGCTTGCCTGGAGCCTAAATCACTCCCTAGCACTAAAGTGGGGGTTTGGTAGGTACCACTGCCTGATTCACCACTGTATGCCCACAACAGCCTCCCCACAGCAGCATGACTCAAGGACTTGGTGCCTTCCTGCCCTCTTGCCTACAGCCACCATTTCCTCCTCCATCTCTAGATTCTGCTGCCAATCCACATTACCTGACAGCAAAGATGACAAATTGCCACCATGGGACAAGGGGCTCAGGCATTTCATCAAGGGTGGTAATATACTATGGCCTCTCCCCTGTCTTTGGTATTTCCTTCTCATTACCGTTGCCTTCATCGATCCTTCCCATGTCTGCCCTTTCATCTGCACTACTGTCAGCTTTTGTTGAGATGGTACCAGCCACATCCCTCATGAAGCCAGTGCACCAGACAACCAACCTTTCCTCTCAAGGTGTCCTTGCCAGGGACTTAAAATTCAAATTAAGTACACCTTCACCAGTTTTCCCACCTGTGAGGGAAGGCTATCAAGTGCTGTGGCACCAGCCAGGGGGTAGGTAGACAATTGTAGGGAAAAAACTCATCCTAATTCTGATCCCTTGAAAACACTGCTCTCGTTTTCACCATGTGTCACATTAAGCCTCTCTTTGTGTGTTTTGAAGATGTCCCCCTAAACTAAAAAGAAAATAAACCCTCTGGGATTAAACCATCCTGCTTTTGCAATCCTTCAGCTGCTGTACTGCCACTGCAAATTGGTAGGTCACACTTCTGTATTCCCACACACCAACTCAGCAGCAACAACAGAGCCAAATGAAACTTTTCTACTCATTTGGTTTCTGCAGTCTAATACCTGCCAAGCGTTTGACCACTGATTTTTGGCTTGTGTCTACAGCCTCCAGGACCCTGAGCTGGCTTGCCTCCAGCTACTAGCTGAGCCTTCAACAGCTTAGCTGGCATGGGCGTCACAGGCAGTGTGCACTCGGTTCACTGAGGCCATAGGCACATTATATTCAGGTTGGATCTCCAGCTTTCTATAGGTCTTGGGGAAAAAGGGACTCCACTGAGCAACTGGTTTGTTTTTGCAGAAATATGTAACACCTCTTTTTAAAATTTCTGTTGGTTTTCCTACGTAATGATGATTCCATTTCGGGACATCAATAGAAACACTGACATATTGAAGGTATTTTTGGAAAACAGGAGACCTAGAAGAGACATTTTGAGAGGCACACCAATCTGCCAAATGTATGAAAATGAACTGTGAAAGAGTAAACATTTTAAAACTGGTTTTAAATAGTTTCAAAGTCAGTGGAGCATGCTGCAAAAATCAGCCTTCTAGTTTTATAAGAAGTGTTCAGTTCTCCATCACCTCCACCCTGGCTTGCACAAAGCATGGATTGGTCTTTCCTTGAATGAAGCCAAATTAGAAATTGCACACCAAGACTGCACCTGAGGCACTTCTGTGCCTTAATCACCCAAATCAGTCCAGGAGATCAGAGGTGAGAAAGTCCAAAAATGTGCACATTGTGTATGTGGGTCCTTGGCATTAGCTGTTTCATTTTGTAGAATCCCTCTTGAAGCAGGAGAAGCAGTCCACGCCATCTTATAATGTAAACATAATTTATTGTAACCTATTCCATTATTCTGGAAGTTGAGAGTATAAACTGAGCAGCGCAAGAGCAGTCCTTAACAAGTGCTATCCATGTGGAAAAATACAGATAGCTCCCCATCTGATATTACTACTACCATTTACTAGAGAAGCATCTAGGGGCCCTTGATGGGGATCAGGCCACTATTTTAGGTACTGTTTGGACTTAATAAAGTAGCCCCTACTTCAAATAATGAAGAGAAAATATATACTGAGGTACAGCCTATTTGTAAAAGGAGCAAGACAGAGATTACTGCTGTGGTTTTACACTTCTACAGACCAGGCATAAATGGGGTCACAAATGAAAAATTCCTTTGGTGTCATTCTCACCCAGATCCATGTTTACCACTAAACTGCAAATAATCTGGCAGAGCTAGCTGATCTCAGCTGAAGTCAGCTCTGAGAATGCAAAAATGCTGGAGGTCAGGAGCCAGGTGGGATGGAAAACTGGGCAGGGAAACCTTCTTCAGCCTCCCTCTGCCAGCTGCTGTTTCTGAAAGCCTCTGCCAGGCGACCTATGCCTTTCTAAGCTCTAAATCCACCCCTGACAGCTACTGAATGTCTTTGATTTGTATGAATAAATTTCAAAATATCCTGTGATTACAGCTTCATAATATTCCGGAAGCAGATGGCAGGCACAGATGACACTGACAGTACTTGTAAGTGCAAACAGGAGATGGCAGAGAGGAGTGAGGAGAGACAGTCAGTGTAGGAAAACCATGAAAGAAAAAGAGCTATTACTTTGAAGATGCAACCAAATAATGAAAGCAGGTACAGAGGATTCAATTGCCACTAGGAGAGAAATACAGGGCTCTGGTTCTTGAACAGGCACAGTATGAGCTCAAATGACTTACTAAACAGAGAAGAGAGGGACAGAGAGAGACAGAAAGACATTAATATATTCAACTGCCCTTGACCATTAGGACCGAAACTCTGGTCTCTTAGGAAATAAAGAGCAGTATACATTTCGGAAAGTAACGCTCAGCACCTGGATAAACATGCACAATTAATCCCTGCTCCTTCCTTACTTCTGGGCCAGGTGATAAAGTTCACCAGTCTGAGATAAAGCTCTTTTCTAAATCATCTCAGGAAACAAAGTATTTATCTACCAGTCCCACCAAAATTTTAAAAATCTTTTGCTCACTGCAAACCTTAAGGTGATGTTTACTTTTATTAAGATGCAAATGAGAATGTGAAACCATCCATGGTTCTAAATGTTCTTCCAATGTCTCTTCAGAATACTTTCACTCTCACTCCAGGCAGCAAGAAGAGATTTCCTTCCTTCCCCAATATAAAGAATGAGCAATAGAGAGGATATCTCCTGGAAGATATTCAGTGTATGTTTTTCCTCTCCTCACCAACTCCCCTTCACAGATTTTTTTTTAAACATAGCATACATCAAAGTAAAAGCTGACAGGCATTTCCCTGAAGGTCTCCTACATTTTTTTGATTTTGGAAATTTCATTTTCTACCTTAGGATGATTATATGAGTGAGGATAAAATGCTTGCTTTGGGGTTCATCTTTGACAGAGAAGTAATAAACATTGTAACTTTCCACTGCAATGGAACAAATTCTTTTGTAGATGGGCAGGAAGGGACTGTCTGGATTAAATTATATCTGAGAACTTGAATAAGGATAAAGATGCTATATGGTAATTATATGGAAGAGTGGAAAGGGGGAGAAAGAGAAGAGAGGGCTTGGTGACTTAGCCAGTGAAGTACTCACTTTTGCTCTAAATGCAGTCCACCCTGGTTTCTCAGTCCCATTGAGCTGCAGTTGTCCATTTGCACACACACATACATGCACACATACTCACACAATCCCAATTATTAATAAATAAATAATCATATTTTTCAGTTTTTCCTCAGCTAATTGCTGATTGTGAGCCAGCATGAAGACTTGAATTATATCTGCCTTGTACCAAAAAGTTTGTTCTTACAGATGCACAAAACAAGAAAGAGATCATTTTAACCATGTCATGCTGTGCTGGATTACTTGTTTGCCTTTTCTCTTTGTGGGACACTGTTGTTCAAAAGACACACCACTGAGGTTGATAAATTCACCTTACTTCCAGCTGCTAAGTAGGAAAAAATAACTTTGTATTGCCCTGATTTTCCTTTCATGAAGTTTGTAAAATTCCAAAGTGCATCCATACCTAAAAAGGAGAAGGCCTTCTGCTCAACACCTCTGTCTTAGACATGCTTGCACACCAATCCCTGAAGGAAAGATTCTGCTCAAGTTTTTCTATCAGCAGTATCCAGGGCTTTGTCTTTTAATTTTTTTAATTCCTTTGGTGTCTTGACATGCAGGTCTACCCTTAGTGCATGAATGGCCTTCCTCTGCCTCATCAGAGTGGGGAGGAATTAATCCCAGAGATGCTGTGGCAGAGCATGGTGGAGAGCACAGAGAGGTCTGGGAAGTTGCTGTGACCAGGACACTTCTCTCCTGGTGTGGACTGTGGTTGGGACCAGGACACTCCTTTCCTGTGCAGACCCACTCATCCTCCTCTGTCATGCCCTTTGCTTGCTCTGGCTTGCCCAGTTAGATAACAAAAATGTCACGAGGCCACTGACAGTGTATGCAGCAGACATCTGGAGTACGGTTCCTCTATACTCCAATTGTGCCGAAGATCAGAGCAGATCAATCCCTGAGAGCAGAGATTGATCATAACATAAGGGCAGGGCAGAGCAAGGATAGGCAGGGTGGTATCATGGAAAAGTAAGCTTGGTAAGGTTCTCTTTCAAGGTTGTATGCAGCAGGATTCATGACAGGCTCATTCTGAATACCAGGAGCTGGCATTGATGCCAAGCTCTGAAGTGTGTATTCAGCTAGATTCACTGCCATAGGTCTGATGGACACCTGTGTAGGCATTATCTAGGTAACATGGGGACAATTATGGGTTAGCTTCTCACCTTGCCCATTTCACACGACTCATATCTTTTGGGAATTCAGTGACACTATCTGAGCATCTTTGCAGTAGGTATGCCGCACTTGCATGGTATAGGCACGTTGGTCTGCAAGACTGGATCCTCTCAGTGTGCTGTTTAGCTTGGCTGACAGCCAAGCAGAGGTGCCACTGCAACCTATGCTTTGTCACTGTGCGTGACCCCTCTTGGCATTTTGCCTGTATCTTTGAAGGATTCAGGTTATGGTGGATTGATTTTATTTCTGCAGTTTATACGCAGGCATTGACCTTTGACTGCTGGCAGATTGATCCCTTCTCAACAGCTTTGTTCATGCAGCATTTAGACTTACATCACGACAGTAAAAGTTGAAAGAATTTTCTTCTGGCTATGCCTACAGAAAAATAGCAATATTGTAAGAAGGCAAGAGCATGCTGAAAAAACGTTAATCAACCCCAAATGCAGCATAGTCTTTCACATAGCAAAACCTACTTCCATCAGAGATGAAGACAGCCTTACCTGGTGAAAAAGCTCTTTGTTTCTCCTCCACCAGCTTCTCTAGCATACTCAGTCAAAACTTGACAGTGGGGAGAAGAAGGAGATAAAGACCATTTCAAAATAGATGTATTTGTATGATTTTAGCAGCTTCAGAGCAAGCATATTTAATGAAGTGTCACATGTGGCCCTACTGCAATGTTGGGAAAACACTGCCCAGGCTGTCAGGGCCAAGGGTTTATTTGAATGTGAATTATTCCCTTTATCAACTCTCCTGGGGATTGCAGCATCACCTTGCAAAAACTGGCAATGTCACCTACGCTGATTATTCCAGGATACTGGCACTGATGTGTCTACTTGGACAGTAGAAACACAGAGAAAAGGAGATTGCTTCTGGGTGACCCAAGAGCTGTTCAGTGCATTTTAGAACAAGTATTGAGTGTACTGAACCTTTGCCACACAGAGGCTTAGGTTGCTTCTGAAATGCCATAGTTCAGTTCAATTTGTCTTGGAAATAAAAGGTTGTAATTTTCTTTCAAAATAATTGGACTGCAACTGCTAGTGATTAAGGATCTGTTTTACACCCCGCTCAGTTGTCTTTCACACAGCTGAGCTGTCCATGGGTAAGGAATGGGATGGTTAGTTACAGAAGGTCATCTTATTAGCCCTTCCAACAATAAATTCTACTGACACAAGTTGTCCTTAGCTTACACACATCCTTATTTCAGTTAGGAGTATAATTTTCCAACAATACAAATATTATGTAAATGTCTTTTCATAGCATATAGACTGATAGCTAATTGGGCTAATTGGCTTAATAAAATTTTATGTGAAAGTGCTGCCTTTTTGTGGCCTAACAAAACCTTATGAACAGAACTCTCCAAGCACAAACATAACCAGGGGCCAGGCAGCCCTGAAGAGTGGTGTCAGCTTAACACCTAAGGGAATCCAGACCTCAATCTAGTTATTGTTTTAAAAATGTGTATTTCCATTTCCTGTTACACTGACTTCTGCATCTCTTTAAAGGTGTGGAAAGACTTTCAAGAATTTATAATTCAGCCAACATGAATGTTGTAATGTCCTCAACTGCCTCCTTCTTTGCTTTCAATGACAACTTCATCTGTGACCTCTAAAGATCTTCCCTTGCTTTTCAGAATTTTATTTGTGCACTTTCCCTAAGATTTTATTTGCAGCCTGTTATGTGTAAATGTGGGGAGAAGAACAGAAATAAACTGTGTAAGTTAATCCTCTGGCTTTTTCAGCCTGCCTCAATGTGTGTCTCCTCTACCTAAGCGCAGCAGCCTGGATTTCTCATGGTTTATTTCAGGCACCTATGCTGGCCTTCTATTCACACATAAATCAACTTCACCAACACAGCATTAGAATTTGTGTATTTGGCTTATTAGGAGAGTTTAGCTCAAAAACTTTCATGTTCCAAAAGCAGTAAAACTTCAACATTAACTTCCCACAGTGTACTGCCTAGCTGCAAAGCAAAAATCTCATGCTAGTTAGTCTAATTGTCCACTAAAAACAGACACATCCCCTTTATTAAAACATACTATTAGAGTTATGATGGCAAGTGTCTAAAAAGCCCCTTCCTCTCCATTTTTTCTCTTCGCCACAGCAGAACAGCAGTACCGCTATCTTTTTTTTTCATGTACACCCTACACCTTGTATAAGGCAACAGTAGACAAAGAGAAAGGAAATAATGACTAGTAATTTTGTGTTTCATTCATTAGAAGAGTACTGCATTGAAAGTAGAATGGAAACTCTTATTTGAAATTTAATCTTTGTCAGGAACAAATGAATAAACAAGGTAACTTTTGAATGAGAAGAAGATGGCAGGTGGTTCACCACAGAAATATTTTGCTGTCTATCAAAACTACATCCAAAGTCTTTATTCAAAATTATGAACTATTAGGACTCCATCTAAGATATCAAGTAATGTTTCAGCTTGTCAGCAAGATGAATCATACAATGTGTCCTTCCTACTCTCAAACACATTATACACTCCCATATGCATATAAGCATACACCTCTGTGTGCTTTGGACTGCTTGGTTTAGATTAATTTCTTAATTTTCCAGTTTTAACAGAATGCCAACTCAGTCTATTTTACCATGTTTTCTGGTGGCACCATGTATCATACATTTTTATGATGGAAGGAGCTCTAACCCATAATAATGGGCTTGTGAGGTTTTCAGCTGCTTTTCCTATGTAGTGCTCCAGTGTCTAATACCCAGTATTTAATCACAAGGTTTTACATCAAGATAAGAAAACCACAAAGAACTAGCCTAAGTTGAGTAGAGTTAAGCTCACCCATTTTTTGCCAATTCCTAGATAGACCAGACCTTAGCTTTGAACTAAATTACTTGAATGGCATAAGTATATTCTGAAAAACAGGTTGATTAAATGAGTATATTCTGAATACAGGTATGTGATTTTTGTGTTCTGTTATTTTGAGCCCCACAAAGCCAAAACTACATTAAAAACATATTGGATGGAAATTATGTAAATGCAAATCAATAGCAAGCTCTGATCTATTTATATAGAAATCCAAGTAAATATTTAAAAAAGAGGGGAATCAATCACTATGGATATTTTGCAGTGTCACTTTCTGTCTTGTTGAAAGGTCTTGCTGGAGTCACTGCAGGCAAATCCCTTAAGACACACTCTCTATACCCACAAAGCCATGCCAACAAATTAACAGCCCTGAAGCATGATCCTTTCAGAAACTCTCTTTGGGCAGTGCAGCTGCCCACAATTAACAACATGGACCATGGGAAAATAGAGAATGTTCTCAGCTTCTTCATTTGAAAGTGAGCTGAACTCTGGAAAACCAAAAAAGGAACAGTTCACTTCAGATGTTTGTCTGTGAAGAAAAATTTAGTGTCAGCATCTGGAAAATGTCTGATTGAAGCCATGATGAAATTGGTCCTGAAGACAAAGTGATGGTAATTTTTTTTAAAAAAAGGGCCAGGGATGTAATTTTCTTGTTCCTTTCATGATGGGAACTTCCACACCTTTTTATTTCAAATTCAGAAGAAATCATTTCTTGGGCTGCAGGTTATTCCCTCTGCCACATTCCTCCTAAAATGGCAGGGACTCTCAGGGACACTCTACACAAATATCCTTTGTAGATGTTTTCAAAACACTTTCTTTATTTTGGGTCCCTTCCAACTCACCATAACCTATAATTCTCTGCTTAACATCTAGGCAAGGTGGCTTCATCCACACGTAGTTCCTGCAATAAGTAAATAATCACAAATGCGTTCACTGCTAAAATGTTCTTTATGAATTAAGTCCTTATTTGTCATTGTGAGTGTGAATGATACTGTTTACAGTGATGGAAGAGAAAGAAGCCCTTACCCGAAACATTTTTGCCATCTGACTCTCATTTGCCTGCAACATTAATAAAATCTAAACAGCTCACCCAGGCTGGCATAGGGAAGGGCACTCAGCATGCTCATTGCTATGCAAAGCATGATGAACAGAAATGGTCATCACCAGTTTGGTGATTATTTCTCCATTCTGTCATTTCAATATGCCTCTGAGGTTGCACAGAAAGCTCTGTGTCTCAACCATATTTATGGGTATTCTCAGCTGTTTGCAGCTATTGTGTAGCTCTGATTAATAGTTCCTTCTCTGTGACACAGAAGGAGCTGCATTCTAATACCATCTTTATATTTTTCTACCAGAACCCATACTTTTGCCTTAAAAAACCCCAACTTATAAATCAAGGAGGTAGTGTTGGAGGTCCATAAAAAGTGAGACCATGAAAATGTCATCACTACACATTTTATTTTCCTGTCCGCTCTTCCTGAATCTTCTAAATGTTGTTAGCTTATTTACGGCTGCATTGTTCATTTGGGATACCTTATCTTAAGAGGAATTCTGGCCAGGACCTCCAGCTCCACTTTCATGGTTTAGGTTGTGTTTGGAATGGTTATTTCAGCTTCCTTCTTCATAGGCAAGTCCATATGTTAGTGTCTGTGGTCAGCTAAGAGCATGAATTGTTAATCATGTTTTTCCCTTGTCTGGCAAAATGATTGTACTTTAGTCACTATTTCTACGTATTTTATTTTCTTCAACGACCTATACTATTTTTCCTTTGAGTAGGGATGATTAGGCTTCACAGAAGACCTTGGCAACAAGTATCACACTGTACAATTGATATTAATCTACTTCTGTGTGAATGGGACTAGATAGAATGGATCAGCTTGCCCTGCAAAAAGCTGGAGCCGCTATCACCTGGGTCTTGATTTACTTTTATAATAAAACTTGTATAATTTAATTAACAGGCAGGGAATTTTAGTCTTCCCTTAATGGGAAGTTAGGCTACTTCTACACAGGCCTTCTCCTTTTGAATCAGAGCCTATAATCCATACAAGCATAAATTGCATTGATACAACCTATATTGATACAACATGGATACAACCCGTGTAACAGGCTGAATACTCGGTTTGGCCTGGAAAAAATAATGGCATTTGCAACTATGCATTTCAGTAATTTCTTTTTCTCTTATTCTGTGGTACTTAGCTCAGTGACAGCCTATAGGACTTAAAATTGCCATCTGCATATCCTTTATAGGCTGAATCCAGATTAATTCCACCAGTTCTGTGATACCTCCATGATTAACACAAACTCTTTTTAGATGTATGCTATTGTGTAGTTCACTGTAGTAACTCACCTTCTCTAACAGAGTTGCCACGGGTTTATTACAATTTATCTGAAGGGTATAAAGTGGTAAAGTGTTCTTTGTCCAGCAGTTGAGGGGAGTGTGTGTGTGCGTACGTGTGTAGTACGTCTTTTTCTAAATTTCTGTAACAGCTGTTGATGGAGGGGAGAATGAAGGGAACAATTGAATCAGACAGAAGATAGTTCCATCAGCTCTTCAAGAGACGGACAGAGGCACTGCCAAAGCATTCTAAGTAACTTTCCAAAGCCATTTATTGTGAAAGCCTAGGTAAGTATCACAGTTTACATCTAACATCTGAAATGGCAAGCCAAATAAAATGATGGATAAGTAAGGTCATGGACACAATAGTAGAAAGGGACTGAAAAATAATGATGCCAGAGCCGATCCAGACTGCAGAAAATTAAGCCAAAATGGAAATAAAAAAGCTAATAATAGATTCTCCAAATGGGGGAAAAAATACTCTTCCTGATGTTCAGCATAAGTGTTCTTTCTTTATGAATACAGTGCTACCTAAGCTATTATCTGCAGACAATTTAGGCTTTCATTTGTTATCTGTACTGTAACTTGTATTTTGGGATACCTCGTGAAACAACAAACAACTTATTATGCACCACTATAACTAAAGTATTCAGCATGCGTGTATTTTCCTTCCTCATTGTGAATATGATGAAGTTAATCCAATCCTTTCTTAATCAACCGCTGTAAAAATCAAAGCAGAAGTACAATACAGTCTCAGAAAATGTACCATTTCAGAGTTAATTCAACAGAATATGTCACCCAGTGGGGGGTGTAAATACATAAGATACTGAGACAAAGGCACTTGTGACATTGTCAGGATAATGTCTGACCCAGCGCATGACATTCTGAAATGCAAGGAGTACACTGTAACAATGAATCATCCTGTGTAATATGTAATAGAAAGGATATCTTAAGAAAATATTTATATTATTACAATACAAAATAAAAAGTATCTTATTAGTCATACAGTGACTTCCAATCCTATCAACATTTCACAATAAATGATGCAATAATGTCTAAGGAAGAAAAAGCAGTTATTAAAACAAAAATCACAGGAGAGTGGCCAGGAAGCATTCAAATGCAGAGAATGGGAGAAGAATGTGCAGAGAGAGTGGGCTTCACCCACCCTGGAAGGAGATGCACAGGCTGGACAGCAGACATGAGAAGGCTGGCTCACAGCAAACATCCTCTTTCCAGGAAAAATACTGCTGGTCCACCTGAAAAAACCTCAAGACTACAGAACACTCACACAATTTGCTGGAAGATTAAAGCTTCGTACAGCTCTATGTGGACTTACCCGTGGTACAAACATGTTCACCCCTTCCGGATCATGTAAAGGAAACAGCTTACCTAAGTTAATTCATGAAGCAGGCTCACATTTTTTCCTTCCAGTATTGTGGAGGTCAGTCTAATACAGCATCTTTGTACTGCCTTACTAAAGAAGTGCATTTGCTGAACATGCCCGGGCAAAAAGCACAATGAAGTCTATGCTTAATTCATCACATGGATGTAATTTAGCTCAAACTGCATGATACTACATGCTTTTCAGTCACAGCCTTCACTGCTTGAAACCAGTTATTCTTCAACTACACCTGAAGCAATACTGAGAACAAGCGTATTTTATCTTGTTCTTTCAGTGGTGCTACCCCTGCAGGGAGAAGGAAGCACCCTCTTCATGCTGGTGCAATAGTCACAAGTATACAACATTGCTTGGAAGCCCTGAAGAAATCTAATAGACATTGATCCCCTTTCCTAGTGACTCAAATTCCTTCACTAGACTCCCTTATACTATTACAAAATACTTCATCAGGCTAACCTTGTCCATAAACATCTACTGAAATACCCAAAACCCATGGAAAATTTCCATTGCAATTACCTACATCTCTTTCATGAATCCCAACAATAAACAAACTAACAAACAAATAAATAGCCTGGAAAGCCAAGTTCTCTTCTGTCATGGCATTTATAAGCACAACAAGGAGAAAAATATCTATTTTTTAAGATGATACCCACATAGTTATTGGGGTCTCAGCTCCTATTGCATCATCAGTTTAGCAGCTTTCTTCACAGTTATTAGAATCAGCAATAGAATCCTCAGCTCAAAGGAACACATGCTTTAGGTCTGAAAATGCTTGGGAATTGAAGCACATATTTACAGTTAATCACATGCTTACATCTTGTCACAGCGCTACATTCATCATTTCTGTAAGCAGGTGTGTGCCTTCATTAGAAGAAAACAGATTTGCTCTCTACAGAGTGAATTTGAAGCTGCTGTTAAGAGTTTTTATATCAGCATTTATTTCTAGCTCAAGCTGTTTTAATAAGTGATTGGTAAAAGCATATGTCAGCTGAGTGGGCGTGGACAAAAAGTGTAAGCAAAAGACATGATTTTATAGATTTACAGGCCACTGTAACAGGGAAATGAGCCCAAAGCTGAGAAGTCCCTGCCAATATCTTCATATTTTATGAACTGGAGTAGATCGAATCTAAGTTTGTCAGTAGACCTCAGCTGGAAGGGCCAGTAGGAGATGCATCTTTCAGGCTAGAGGCCATGGGTCATTTTTTATTTTCATAAATCAAGACAGAAAACTCTGTCACTAGTTTGGAATGATGTTCAGTTCTGAACCTGTGATTAAAAACCAGAATAGGATCTGCTGAACAACATCCAGCTCGGTTCTGATTGCTTCTGCATGTTCTCATCTTGAATCCAATCAAAAACTCATGCAAGCATCACTTGTTTATGCTATAATTCATTTACATGTCATTTAACTATCCAAAGGTTATGTTTATTACTGTCTGATAAGTGTTCAGGTAACCCTAATTCACCATATGAAAATAATCACTGATATTTACAGAGCCATGTTGGTTGCTCCAAAAAGGTATTTCCCATGCTCACTATCTGTAATCTTTGGTAAACTATTCACATTCTATCTCTTCTCAATAGTATTGAAATGTTTCTTTTACTTACAGATATACATATATATGCCAGTGTTATCTGCATTCAAATGTCAGTTTGACAGGATATTGGCTAGAGCAAGTTAAATCAAGTAGAAAAAGGCTAAGGTGATACCCCAGCTTTCCCAAGTGGGAAATACTCACATTTTAGTATTTTATGGGATGGTGCACCCAAGGTAAGGTATTAGAGGCTATGTAATACTAATGCTAGCAATTATTGAGAAATCTTATTACACGGAGTTATACTAAGGCAGTATTGCAACGTAGATATCACTAGCTTCTCCCCAAACTGGAAATAAACAGATAAATTACAGCATTTGCTCAGGTTAGACATTCAAGTTTTCTATTAAGTTATAAAGAAAATCTGCAATTTAAAGCCAAGTTAGTTTTTTCCACTGTTATTGATACATGAATCTTTTGTCCAGGAGGTAAAAAATATGGAAAGCTTTTAACAATGTGAATGTCTTGGTGCATTTTTAGATGTAAGTCCTTTTTCATACACTTGTGTTATGGATCAAGTGAGACCTTTGGACAAGCCTGCCTTAGGCTCAGATTTTTCACAGCAGCTCTACTTAGGTAACATGCACCTGAATTGCTCTGGCTCACAAGTTCTCAAGAACGGCAGATCAGGTCTGTTAAAAAATGGGTTATTTATTAAATAGACAGAAGATTAACAGACAAAAGGCCTTAAACAGGGTTAGTTACTACACAGGATAAAACAAAAGAACTACTAGTAGATTACATAAAACAGTGCATGACAGTTAGGTACCTGTATTATAGCTAGCAAAGGAATAGTATAGATTAGGAGTCAATGCAACTTACCACCAAATTAATGATGGGGTACACGGAGACCTTTCACTCAAGCCTTGAGAGAGTAACTCAAGATAGGCATGCCAAATTTGGATGAGAGATCCCCACACACTTCCAAGGAATGTGCATAAGATTTCTACTTTGTTAAAGTACGGTGCAGCTTTTATAGTTTGTAAAGTGAAGTGTCTGTCACTCAGAAATTCAAGCTTATCTTGCTGCAGTCTTGCTTTCAAGGCAGGATATTTATTGTCAGCTGTGAATGTCACCTCCATGGTGCCGAAATAACTTGCTACAAGACAAGCTGTCCTGATTGAGTTATTTCAGCAATTAGCAAATGCATGTGAGGGGGAAGATGTCCTGAGCTATCGCATCAGCTGATAGGTAACAGGCCCTCCTAGGGGGGGCATCCTGCCACAACTTGTTAAAAAATGTTGTTGTTATGGAGATACCAGTCACAATTCAACAGACAAGCTTTCAAATGAGACTCTTCTGGGTAGAACAGATTGATGGCTATGTGCAAACTGGATCAGGAAGCACCTGTTTAAAAACAGTTCTACAGACACACAAAGTAAGATTTGCCAGTTGTCAAAAAATTATTTTGTCTAAATATTATAGAACTCATCTGTGCCATTCTCCCTCCCAGAAGCCTCAATGCCTCTTTTCTGTTTTGGGGCTTTATTCAACAAACATTTAAGCTATTAGTAACTTCATGCATGTGAGTGAAAATCAGGTCCTGTGTGAGTTCTGCCCGGCAGGTGCCACGGATGATGATTATTTTAGGCAGGATATGTTGTGGATTAATGCTGGTAGGCATGTCAGCCCCACACAGCTACTTTATCACCCACCCACTGTCAGACAAGGACAGAATAGGAAGAACAAAAGCAAGAAAATTCAGGGGTTGAGATAAAAATAGTTTAAAATTGGAAGGAACAAGGAAGAAGGAAAAAGAAGGAAAACAACAATAAACAAGAATAAAACAAAAGCAAGTGATGCAAAGAAGCCACTCACAAGCACACTGATACTGGCACCTGGTTAGTCTTCAACCCCAAACCCTCTCCACCCATGATATTTTATGGCATGGGATATCCCTTTGGTCAGTTTGGGTCAAGTGTCCTGGGGTTACCTCCTCTCCCAACATCTCATGTTCCTCCAACCTTCTGCTGAGGCAGAGTTGGGAAAAGAGAAAGCCCCAGTGCCATACAAGCCCTGCCACAACACGGTGCCATCACCACTGCTTTAGTCACAAATCCAAAATAGAGCACCATTTGGAAGAAAATTAACTGGCCATCACAGCCAGGCCCTGTATAATCTTTATCTTTGTGTCTGTGCTCCCTATATTCAATCCTTAGCAAGTATAGGACATGACCCTGAATTCAGATCATGCAGAGCAGAGATGCACTGGCTTCAAGGATAACACACTAGAGCAGCTTCTTATTGGAGGATCAGTTTATTAATCAGACATTTTATACATCCTTAACCAACATTTTAAGGGCATATCACTTTCCTCTGAGAATTACTTTTTCCTCAGCTAAACCAGGCAAATATTTTGACTATTTGATATTCAAAATAATGGTTTTGTAGTTTTCCTCACATTTCCAGATTTCTCTTAGGAGAAAGGAATGGCAGCCTTCCATGAAACATGGAATCCACAAAGGGCAGTAAAACTTTCAGGCTGGAAAAACACAATGGTTTGAAACAAGCAAGTGAAGTGCTATTAGCAGTCCTCATCTGTCTTGATAGAAGCCTTCTCACAGTAGCTGCAATTTAAAGGCTGTCTCATCAGTCACCACTGTTGACTATGAAAGACAAGGCAAGGACTGGAGTGATTCAGAGGCCTTGCCTCATTCCACATGGTGCTCTCCAGAAAATGTGAGGAATTTCTCTGCCTTTTCAATGCTCCCTGCTTCCACAGACTTAAAAGTACACAACTCTGTTCTACAAAAAGCTTCAATTCCACTAATTCATGGGTCTTAAATGCACACCTACCTGACAACTGATATTTATATTAGTTACGCTAAACTATTGTGGGCACCTAAGCACTGCACAGATCTTGCTCACTTCCCCACCTCCAAAGACAGTTTTATGGGGAAAGACACAAAGAAAGAGCAAACCCCTGAAAAATCATGGGTCAAGGTAAGAACAGTTCAACAGGCAATGGAAAAGTGGAAGAAGAAATAAGGAAAAAAACCCAGCGCTCGTGACACAAGGACAATCACTAACTGCCTCCTGTGCTAGACTGATGACCCACCAGTTCCCAAGCTATAGACAGCTAACCTAACTACCTCCACTCTTCCCTCTCTTTTTTTGCTGAACATGACACTGTAGGGCATGGAAAATCTCTGTGGTCAGTTTGGGTCATCTGCCTAGCTGCACCCCCATCCTACCTCTCACACACTCCTATCTATTCACTGGGGTAAGAGTGAGCAGAGAATGCATTCACACTGCACAAACACTGTTCAGCAGTATCTGAAATGCTGGTCTGTTGTCAGCACCACAGGAGTTGTTATGATGAAAATGACCTTCATCCCTGTCAGACTTAGTACAGATGCTTCAGATCAGTAACTGGCAAACAATTCTAACTCTGACCTATCTGGCAACTCCACAAGTCCTTTCAGTCTGGCCTTTGGCAGTCTCCTTGCTTTTCACCGTTATCTTATGTTACATTTTCAAAACAAAGACAAATGCCTCTCTCTCTTAATGTAGTGGCTGCAAGACAAATTGCTTTTGCAATGAACAGATGTAAATTGCTTGAAATTAATTTTTCTAATATAGCCTGGTCCTATTTCCCTGGACAGGATTTTGTGTTTGTAATGGAAGCTCTCTATTGGAACTTACCTGTAGTGTAGCCATGTCCAACTTTTACAACTTAATAAAATAGTAAAATTAGATTTGTTTCAGTCACTGATGATAGCTATGAAAAATAGGTTTAACTTGCATGGTTAAGTTCTATCCAGAAGCTTCTAAGTAATTTTTACTTGATGGGAATTATTTCACCATCACTGATATAGTAATTTCAGTGAGGGTGACAGTGGGACAAAAGCCTTTGAAGTCACTGGAGTTGGAGTTAGTCACATCAGGCTTAGTGTAACCTCTAATCCAGAAACTGGATCTCTCGAGCAGGTCCCTTGACTTTGCTCTTCTTGATGGCAAAACCAGCTTCCAGGAGAATCTGGATGATCTTGTCTCCTTTCTCAAATACCTCCATTGCCGTGTTCCCCCATCAATGTACTGCAGATGTTCTGGAGCCTCACCCTTTTCCAGTNGCCCTCTACCTGCACAGCAGCTATTCCAAAAGCCCACCTGAGTCCCTTTGGGTCTTTATAATAGCTGTTCCAGAGGAAGTCAATGCCCAGAACACATGGGGCCTCTGGACCAGTCACAATCCAATGTTTCTTCCACTCATTCACAGTCAGGCTCACCTCAGCTTTGACCAGGGTCAAATCCTGTGACCCCCTCATCACGCCAGCAATACTAACAGATTCTACCCCAACATGTTGCGATGGGATTATTGTGCGCTGTGCACCAGTGTCAGCCAAGGCATCATATTTTTGTGGTTCTGATGTCCCAGGCCAACAAATCCACAGTCCAAAAATTGCAGTTCTCCCTGGCCTCTACCTGGCGAGAGGCAGGGCCCTGCCAGTCCTGGTTATCCTTGCTTCCCTGGGCATACATCTTAGGGCTTCCTTCAAGGGGATTGGACATGTCATCTTCTCTTCCATCATTACTGGTGGTTCAGCTATGGGCAACTGGAGCTACTTCCCTTCTGGTGAAACTTCCTTTCTGAGCCTTGTACTCCAATTTACACACTCATGCTGCCAGGGCAGAAGTGGATTTTCCATCCCACCTCCTCATGTTTTCCCCACTATCACTCAGGGAAAAGCACAGCTCAGCTCGTGGGTGTACCCTCTCTCTCTAGCTGGGGGACATCTGTGTCTGGTAACAGAACCTCTGGTCTGTACTGACAAGATTTGGAGAAGGCCCTCTTTAATCTCCTCCCTGAGTTTCTAGTGATTCTCCTCCATCCTATCTTCCATTTCCTGCAGACATGTTTCCACAGCTGCGATTCCTGCATGTATTGGGCCATGCACGGCATCTGCATATGCTCGGAGCTTATTCACCATAGCAAGCACAGTCTCATCCCCCTCATCCTGCTTCATCATTGCTAAAGTAGAAGCATATTCTCGTGGTTCACGTTGTATGAGTTTTATCCACATCACTGGTGTACATCTTACCAAGTCTGTACTCCTAATTGTTGGGTCATCTGTGAAGACATGCTGTACCACCACCAGTTCTCTCAAGCGTTGAATCCCTTGTTCTGTGGTCTTCCATGGGGTTTGTAGCATATAGATATTGTCTGAGCACAGGTACCTTTCCCCCACATATCTCTGTGTCCAGAGACTGAGAGGTTCAGGCCCCCTTACCATCCCCTGGTTGATAGTCAGATCATGTGACAGGGATTCCAAATGCCTTGTGTCAGCGCTGTCCAGAACTGTATTACCGCCTGCAGCATCCCAAACACAGACTAACTAACTTAATATGGATTCATCAGACTGTTGAGTGTAATCCTTTCTCAGGTCATTAAGGTCCTTCATGGACCTCCATGCCTCACCCACCCTGAACAGGTAGGTGGATATGTATGATTAAGTCACCCCAAGACATTCGGGAAATTCAAAATCACAGCTTCCAGACAACCCAAGTTCAAATTAACTAATTTTCTTTTTGGGCCAGTGCATGCATGTTGTTGATCAGCCCTGGCATGATACTACTTTTAAGAGCTCAGTTAGGCTGGATGCTGTTTGTAGGCCTGCAGGAACAAGCTGTCTTTCCTGAGGTGCTCAGATACCATGGCAACTGTCACTTTACAAGCAGACAGATAGCAACCCAAGCCCCTGAGCCATCCCATTGCCGAGAGCTACCGAGGCTTTACTAGTTCCAGTAAACATTAGAGACACTGAAATTGGAGAAAACCAAGAAGCCTGGTTCCTTGTTTGCTGAGCAAGTTCTGCTGGGGAAGAAAAAAAAAAAGTTAACTGGACTGCCAGCTGTATTTAAGAATGAAAATGGCCACAGCTGCTCTCTTTTTGGATGATTCATTGACAGCAGTACACATTCAGATGCATGCTAAAAACACAGTCACAGCATTGGATCCCTTTGGAGCTGTAGGCACAGCACAACTTATCAAAGAACCTCTGAACAGGCTCAGGCACGACCTGGAAAGCAGTCCTCAGACCTGTCAAGCCAGCTGCAGCCTAGGCATGGATACATACCTAGAGCACCTTAGGATGAAAACTCAGGTGCCTACACCCTCATAGGTTTATGTACAAACTGGACATACATGAGTCCACCACACGGGGGCTGAACAGCTGAAGAGCAACTTGTTAGAAAATGTGCCAGAGGTTTGAGTCAACAACAAGTTGACTATGAGCCAGAAGTGTGCCCAGGAGACAAAAAAGTGGAATCCTGAATTGCTTTAGGAAGAGCACTGCCAGTAAGTCAAGTGATGAGATCCTTTCTCTCTGCTCAGCACTGGTGATGGACATGCAGATGCTGGGTCCAGGTCTGGGCCACATTGAACATCCTGGAGTGAGTCCAATGACAGACCACAAACACAATGAAGGGACTGGAGCACCAGTTACAGAAGGAGAGGCTGAGAGAGCTGGAACTGCTCCACTTGAACAAGAGAAGTCTCAGGAGGGTCTTATAAATTTGTATAAACACTCAATGGAATAGAATAAAGAAAATGGAGTCAGACTCTTCCCAGTAATATCCAGTGAAGGAGGAAGAGGCAGTAAGTACAACTCAAACTAAGACATTCCATTTAGTCAAAAGGAAAAATAATTACTGTGAGGGCGATCAAACACAAGAACAAGTTTTCCAGAGAGGGTGGTAGCCTCTGTCCCTGGAGATATTCAAACCAAACAGACACAGCACTGAGCAACCTGCTGAGCCTGACTCTGCTACAAATGCCCACCAGCCTCAGTGGCTAAGGTTCTGTTGCCCTCATGGATTCCATGCTTCCACTTAAGTTTCTAGGTGCCTAAACTCTTCCATGTCAAGCGACTTAAATATTTTGTCCTGACTGCCAGCCTGCAAAACTAAGGCAATACTTGTTCATTTTCCAAAAATTAGAGAGAATGGGAAAATGATACTCAATATCATATTTACTCAAATCAATTTACAACATTTTGATTGAATGAAATTTAATTTGGAATGAAACTGATTGAATTTGGAGTGAAATTGAAATTGAGTGTTTGCAAAAGTTAAGAAAATACCTGTTCAGCACACAAAACCAGGCATAGCACAGTTACACTATGTCCCATGATCAGAGAGAGATGCAGGAAGTTGGATATACTTTCTGAAAGGAAGGTTCGCAACAGAAAAAGTTTAACAGTACCTGAATAAATTCTCATTTTTCAGCATTACAAGAAAAATAACCTCTTGCAAATCCGAGAACTGTGGAAAACATCATCACAGTTGGTGAAGAACTTGTAGGGAAGGAAAATTGGCTGAGTTTCATCTAAATTTATCTAACACATTTCAATTAACCAAATTAGGAATAAGCACATTTAATTTCATTTTCAGTGGGTACAGGTTAATCTCTAGAGAAAGTTTAACAAGTCTGGCATCTGTATCACTTCTTCCAAAAACCTTAGACATCTTGTGAAACATCTCTGAGACAAACATCTACTAAGATTGTTTTTCTCTGTTGAGGAAGCATCATTTCAGCATGATGCATGCTCAATTTTCAGCACATGCAGACTTGCCAATATTTTACCTTAGAGCTTGTTTATACATGCAGGCACCTTCCTCCAGGCACCACCCAATCTGTCATAAACAATGGAAATACGATGAAAGTCTGCCTGTTTTTATCTACTCACTTTGCCAGCTCAGTTTAAATCACTCTGCAGGAGGGAAACCTTAAACAATCAAGGAAATTCAGAACAACTGAGTTTTGGTCAGCTTTGAATCTCCTCCAAGAGCTTCTAAAGAAACTGTGCTTTTAAACCCAAGTATCTCCCTCATGACTGAAGAAGGTGCAATGAGACATTTTTTATTTGTCTGCATCTATGAATGGATCACTTATGGAAACATTATAAATAATGTAACTGGAGCGCCAACATAAGAAAGGCATGGACCTGTTGAAGCAGGTCCAGAGAAAAGCCACAAAGACGATCAGAGGGATGGAACCCCACTCCTATGAGGACATGCTGAGAGAGCTGAACTTAGCCTGGAGAACAGAAGGCTCTGGAGAGACTTTAAAGCAGCCTTCCAGTGTGTACAGCAGGTCTACAAGAAAGCTGGAGAGGGACTTCTTAAAATGGCTTCTAGTGACAGGACAAGGGATAATGGCGTCAAACTGATTTAGATGAAACTGATTTGGAAGAAATGCTTTCCTGGGAGGGTAGTGAAGCATAGGAACGGCTTGCCTGGAGAAGCTGTAGATGCCCATCACTGGAAGTGTTCAAAGTCAGGTTGGATGGAGCTCTGAGCAACCTGGTGTAGTGGAAAGTGTTCCTGCCCATGGCAATGAGTCTGGAACTGAAGGATCTCTAAGGTCTGTTCTAACACAAACCATTCTTTGACTCCAATATTTACTCTGGTGAGCACTATTATTGCAGCCAAGAAATCTCTCCCTGTGGGAAAGATTGTAAGATTAGGCCCCATATTTCTGCATTTAGTAGTTTTTACTTTAAAAAATGTTGACCTTGATTGTCATTATTAAGAAGCTGGCCTTACTTGCTTATTTAGGCATTATTTGTTGTTGAGCACATGGTCACACATTCAGAAGCTTTCTCACAAAAAAAGAATGGGCTTTATTAGATTCAGCACAGTATTCCTTCCTTTCTTTTTCCAGATGGTTTTCCATGCTCTGGCCTTCAGGGTTCTGCAGAATAGGAATACATTTTACAAACACTGCTACATCTCTGTGCTGTGCTTAAGCAAGCCTTGGTACTGAAGCATTCAGACACTTACTCTTGGGAACAAGCAGGCAAGACATACTAGTAGAGTTTTAAATGACATTTAGCAGAGAAAGAGGATGCTCTACTGGCTTATCAGCAAGGAACCAGGAACAACAGCACTTTAGGGAACAGCAGGGAAATACCTGGAAATCATCCCAAAAGAATTAGAG
>VXAC01002179.1:0-28114 GCA_013399225.1 Rhipidura dahli
GTGGTCAGTGTGAATGGTCAGTGTATGGTCAGTGTATGGTCAGTGTGGGTGGTCAGTGGGTGGTCAGTGTGGTCCCAGGGTGTTTCAGGTTGCCCACACTGGCTCCTTATTGGTAACTGGCGCATCTCTGCATCACGCTGGCCGGGTGTGCTCTCCCAGCTGTGCTCTCCCAGGTGTGCTTTCCCCAGCTGTGCTCCCTCAGCTGTGCTCTCCCAGCTGTGCTCTCCCAGGTGTGCTTTCCCCAGCTGTGCTCCCTCAGCTGTGCTCTCCCAGCTGTGCTTTCCCCAGCTGTGCTCCCTCAGCTGTGCTCTCCTCTGCTGTGCTCTCCCAGCTGTGCTCTCCCAGCTGTGCTTTCCCCAGCTGTGCTCTCTTGGGTTTTGTCTTCTGACTGCCAAGAATTAATTTGCCAAGTTCCCTTCCAACCTGTGAACCCCTCCCACAGCTTCTGTGTCTGGCCTGGATTCAGATCCATCTGAATTATGAGTTCTTAGCACCAGCCCATGTTTTGCTGCATGTATCCCTCTCTTTCATCCCCTCTATCACAAAAGGACAGGATATAAATGTGCTCAATTATCACTGGGCTGGAAATATTCCCTAAGTTGGCTGTTAGCAGGCAGTGATACCCACAAATAACGATCACTGGTGTCATGTCAACACAAGCAAAAGCAATTATTTTTGAGCTATCTAACACCACAAAAGCAGATGTGGGAAGAAACTACCAATTAGAGATGAAAACACTTAAGGTCAGATATGCAGACTATGATTAAACTCATGCTTAATGTACGAGTTTTCTTTTGATATTTTGTTGAGCTCTTCCCCTGTTTTATTAAATCTCCATGGTGTTGGAACTACTTCGGTTGCAGGTTTCAGTCCTGACTGTTTGACTTGTGTTTGTAGAGGGTTGTCTGGACCTTGGGGATGATCTTATCTGAAATCCTGAAAGCCTGAAAGCCTGAAAGCCTGGAATCCTGAAAGCCCCAGTGCATCAGGCCAGCACTGGTGCAGGAGCACTCAGGTGTAATTGCATTTTGTCTACTGCTCCTCACACAGTCCTTGTTGGTGAGAAAACAACCCCAGAACATGATCCCTTTGCCCAGGCATCTCCTCTCATGTCCCCCCACACCCCAAACTCCGTTTCACCCACATAATGTGAGCACAACCCTAAATCATTGCAGGGAAAGGGACTGAATTTCTGCAGTTCTCAATAAAAATATTGTTCCCAGCTGTGTCAATCAGATTTGGGGCAACAGAACTGGAGGCAGCAAAGTGTCCGTGGCTTCCCCAAACAACAATTCTCTTGTCTCACCCCCCATCTCTGAGTGCTGATCCATCCCTCCAGCAGGTTCAAATCCTAATTACAGCGACAGCAGCCACCACTCTGTCCCAGCCTAGAGGACCTCAGCTTTTCCTTTCCACGATGTTCATCCTCTTCTCCAGTCCCAGTGGGGATCTCTGCACCTGAAACCTCACAGGAGGCACCTGCACCCTCCACCAGAAAAGGCAGAAGAGGTTTCTGTGTTCCCATGAGGGAGCTCCTGGGGTGTCCCTGTGTGGCAGCAGTCCCTGGACAGCCCGAGGCGCTGCCAGCCCAGCTCCTGCCTGCCACAGGCACATCCACAGCCTCAGGGAAGGGGGGAGAAATGCTGCAGGTGTGCAGGGACATTGGAACAGGGCAGTAATGGAATCACCATCCCTGGAAGTGTTCAAAACCCATGTGGATATGGCACTTGGGGACCCGGGTTACTGGTGATGTTGCTGGGGTGAGGGTTGGATTTGGTGATTTTAGGTTTTTTTCCAGCATTAACAATTCTGTGTTTCTCTCTGTGACTTCCAGCTCAGCTCCCCTCTGTGATTCTCTAAACTCCCAAAACACCCTGAAGCAGTAAATTGGCAGTTTAGTTCTGTGTCATCTGAAAATGCACTTCCACTTTTCTGTCAAAGCTTGCAGCCTGCTCTGCTCACCCTTCACTTCCTCCCTCCATCCCAGCCTCTGCTCCCTCCTCATGGGCGAGCCCTTAGGGATGAAGTGTCTCCTTTTGTGGGAGCTCAGTCCTCTTGGATTTAAGAGGAGCAGGAGCTGGGTGCTGTTTACAAGATGAAGTCCCACCACAGATTTATGGCATGGCAGAACCACGTCTGCAGCTTTATCCTCTGCTCCTTTGCTGGCATTTGATCGCTGTTGCATTGTTAAACAGCAAACTGTTATTTGCAGGAAATAACTGTGAGGACTCTGAGATCTCTTCCCTGAGTAGTAACAGTTAATTCTGAGCCCATCAGTGTGTATATCTGTGGCTGGGGGTGTTTTCCTGAGTGCATTACTTTGCATCTATCACTGCTGAGTTCCTCCTGCAGTGTCATTGCCAGTCACTCAAGCATCCTCCTGCAGCTCCTTGCCACCAGGCTTTATTTTCAGGGCTTGAAATGACTTTGTCTTTTGAGCAATTTTGTCAGCTCACCAATCATTTGCTCTTTCAGATGGTTTTTGAGCTGGTGAGAAGTCAGAACTCCATCAGTAGTTTCCTACCCCTGGTACCTGTGTTTTAACTGGTTGGCAGCCTGGGAGACCTTTCCTTTTGCCTGCAGAAATACTGGTTTTGGGTAGATAAACAGCTGGTGCTGATGAAAATCCATGCCTGGGGGTACAGTGACTGCACAGAGACAATTCCTGCTCCATGCTGGTGTGGGGACAATTCATGCTCCATGCCTGGGGAAATCCCCTCTGCAGTTCCCCAAAAAGGGAGTTCATGGGGATGAGCTGCCGTGTTTAACCCAGATGGAAACTGAGCCCCACGTGCTGCCTCCTCACTGCCAGGGGTGGGATGGGGGGGAATGTGGGGTTAACAGGGAGAAAACTCATGGGTTGAGATCCAGACACTTTAATTTGGGTGGGATTAATCACCATCCCCTTTGCCTGTGAACACAGCCAGTTTGGATTGCACACCTGCCTTCAAAACAAGGGTACTTCAGCCCACAAATCCCATTCCTAATATAACAAAAAGCTCTTTTCTTGCCTGGAAACTCTAACACTGTATAGGACTCTAGGAGAAAAACTGAGGCTTGACTTCATCCATTTCACCATCTCCCCACGATTCTGCTTGATCTTCTGAGAGATGTGCCCAATTAGTTGCACAAATAAATAAATCCTTTTTTGTTGAAGGACTTTGTGAAATCACCTGCTTGACTTCTTTGCTGTTGAGTGTCCTCACTGTAATTCTGACAAAAATGAACAAATGTTTTTATGTGAGCACCATGGGGCTGGGGGGAGGAATAACAACTCTGTTCCCCAGGAAAAACAGCTTTGCTCTCCAAGAATAACATCAGCTGGTATTGCTGAAATGAGGAGAATTCCAGCACTGAGAGCCCAACCAGCCCAGCTGCCACTTGCTGCTCTGCTGCTGATTTATATTGATTATTCTGAATTTTAAAATGTTCTCGGTGCAGGTGGATCTTTGGGGCTTGGAGCTGCACACAGGCACTCCTGGGACATGTCCCAGATTCCAGAGTGCCTCCGTCAGTGAGATGGGTTTGCTGTGTGCTCAGCCCATGGGGGTAAAACAGGGGGACTGACCAAGCCTTTTCCCCTTTGTCCCTGCCAGAACATCCACCTGGTGGCCAAGTGGCTGAGCTCTCTGGAGAAGAAGCTGGAGCAGCACAGCGAGGGCAGCCACCGTAATTTCCGCGTCTTCATTAGTGCCGAGCCGGCACCGTGCCCGGAGAGCCACGTCATCCCCCAGGGCATCCTGGAAAACTCCATCAAAGTCACCAGTGAGGCCCCCACCGGGATGCACACCAACCTGCACAAGGCCCTGGACAACTTCAGCCAGGTAGGAGCATGGTGACAGCTCTGCTGGAGCCCCCCGAGGAACCCAATGGACATTGCCTGCCCAGCCCCTTGCACCACGGAGCCTCTGGGTCCAACGCCCCACTCTGCTCTTCCCCACAAGCTGGGCACAGATCTCTTTCCAAGCACTGGTTTTCCCAAGAGAAGGCTCAGGTGGTCCTGTGAAGCCTCTTCCCTGCAGCAGGGCACAGGACACTAGGCTTCTGTCCAGTTTAATAATCTGCTCCCCAGTGTGTGATCACAGAATCACAGAGAATCTCAGAAGGAACCAGGTTGGAAAAGACCTTTGAGGTCATCAAGTCCAACCTGTGACCCAACACCTCCTCATCAACCAAAGCATGGCACTGAGTGCCACGTCCAGGCTTTTCTTAAACACCTCCAGGGACAGTGACTCCATCACCTCAGAAAGGCTCTCTCAGTACAGAATCAGAGTTCCAACTGCAGCATTGTGAGACTTTGTCATGTTTCAGTTGATTTCTCTTTCTGGGTCCCTCCCTTCTGGGCTGGTGAGTGGCCCCCATGACATGTCACACCCAAAGCTGTGGGAGGTGAGCAGGTTAAACCTCACTTTCTGCCTGCTATCTAACCAGGGTAAGAGGTTCAGAGCTGCTGATCCTCTCACATCCCCCTCCAGAGCAGCACAGGGAGGCTGGTGCTATGTGCCCAAAGGCCGTGCAGCTCAAGACCTTGCTGACATCAGGAGTGTTGGAAATCAGAGCTGGAAGCTGCCTGCAGGCAGGAGTTGCTTTGCCAGGATCTACATTCAGCCCTATGGGAGTGCCAACCCACCAGAGCAGCCCGTGGCAGGGTGCTCGTTGTGTTCATTGCTCCCAAACCCTCCTGTCACAGCAGGCACTGACCCCTGTCCCTCCTGGGCAGGGGAACAGCCCCGTGTGTGGAAGTGATGGAAGCACTCCCGGTGCCACCGAGGGTGTGGATCGGTGCCAAAGGCACTGCAAGGTCCCTTCCAACAGAAACCATTCTGCAGTTGCCTCCATAAAGCCTCTTATTATTTGGGATGAGGCAGGAGCAGCCCCAAATGGTTGTGGACCCCAGGCCCTGGGTCATGGGGCAGCGGAATGGGGCAGCTCACAGCTGGTTTTGCACTTAGATGCAGGCGTGGAGAGAATCCCAAGAGCAGGAGGGAATGTTGCTGAGCAGGTGTGGGGGGAGGCACCATGCCAGGATTAATGCCAGCGGTCAGGGAAGATTATTCCATTTTTATCTACTGTCATTCATCATGTTGAACTCCACAAAATGTCCTGGAGAACAAGGGAGGGGAGAAATTTCGCCCCGAGTAACGTTTTCATCCTGCCTCTGCTCATTTCAATCAATAGTAATTAGCATTTTCTAAACTGCTGGAGGATTATAAAACATCTCTTATCAGAAATCCTGGAGCGAGTGGGTGGGGTCCCTTTTACACCTCATTTCCTTGCTTTATACAGAAGACATGTTCAAATTCAGCTTTCAGCTGAAGGCTACAAAGAAGGCCCTTTATTCTGTGCAGGGGATATTGTTCTGCTTTGTAGCTGAAGAGAAATTCACAACTGAAGAGAGGCCAAATGAAAGTGAACTGGGTTGTTCTGGGGATGTTTCCTAAAATGAGAAAGGTGTTCTGCAGGCATTTGAAGCAGTTCTTCAGCACAATGCTGCTCATAAAGGGAGCTTCAAGTGCTGCCTAATCAGGGGGAAAACAGATTTTGGGATGTTCTTGATTATCACTTGCACTTGGTCAATGTCTTGCACCCTTCAGAGTAATGGATTCCCCCTTCTCTGCACAGACCCTGGGCTCTGTTGTGCTCTCAGAGGATTGGAGGTCTCACATGGCTTTTTTTAAGATTAAAGGTTGGATGGGGCTTGGAGCACCCTGGGATAGTGGAAGGTGTCCCTGCCCATGGCAGGGGTTGGAAAAACATGGGTTTTAAGGCCCCTTCCAACAGAGAGTTCTGTGATTCTGTGGCTCCCTCCCCATCTTTCTGGTGAGGGGTGTTGAGCACGTGCAGGCGATGGGGCGTTGGGTGGGTGCGCGTGTCCTTCCTTCCAGTGTGTGTTCCTGTGCAAAGCCACTCAGAGCTGGCAACAGTAAATATTGAGTCAGAAAATATTTGTTGGAATTTGCCAATAAATTGGCAACGCAAAGCCACCGACTTTGAAAATCATCACATGTGTATGTGTGAGATGCAAACATGAAATGGAGAACAACTGGATTGGCCTCCTGTCCCAGGTAACGAGGAGCAAGGACAACAAGCGTCGGCATGGGAGGTTCAGGTTGGATGTAGGAAAAATTCCTTGACTGGAAGGGTGGTTAAGCACTGGAACAGGCTGCCCAGGGAAGTGGTGGAGACCCAACCCTGGAACTGGTCAAAAACTATGGTTCACAATTAATTGGGCAGGGAGGTATTTGGTCAGAGGTTGAACTTGGTGATTTGGGGGTGTTCCCCAGCCTCGGCCTCTGTGATTCTGTGATTCACCCCTGTCCAAAGCCCGGTGTGTTTGGGCTCCCTGGGAGCCTCTGGGGCTGAGGGCAGGTGTCCTGTGTTGCAGGACACCCTGGAGATGTGCAGCCAGGAGAAGGAGTTCAGGAGCATCCTGTTCGCCCTCTGCTACTTCCACGCGGTGGTGGCGGAGAGGCGCAAGTTCGGCCCCCAGGGCTGGAACCGCTCGTACCCCTTCAGCACCGGGGACCTCACCATCTCTGTCAGCGTGCTCTACAACTACCTGGAGGCCAGCTCAAAGGTGGGGGCACCACAGGGGGCTGCCTGGTGGCTTTGAACCGACAGGTTTGTGCTGAAGCTCTGGGGAAGTGTCCTGAAAGGCCATTTCCTTGGTGCCTTTGGGTTGAGAGCTTCCCAGCTCGGGGTGCCTTTTGGAGGAGATGGGAGATTGCACTGTGGTGTGATCCAGCTTTCCAGGGGCAGGATTTAACTCCTGCCTGATGCTTTTTTGCTGAGGAAAGTGAAGCAGAGAGGGAGGTGGGAGCCCTGAGGGTGCAGGGCAGTGCTCGGGCCCAGCCCTCCCTGCCCCACACCCAGGTCCCGTACGATGACCTGCGCTACCTCGTGGGTGAGATCATGTACGGGGGCCACATCACGGACCCATGGGACAGGCGGCTCTGCAGAACCTACCTGGAAGAGTTTATCAAGCCAGAAATGCTGGAGGGAGAACTGTGCCTTGCCCCCGGATTTCCCCTCCCAGGGAACATGGACTATAATGGCTATCACCAGGTAAGCCCTTTGTTTGCTGCCATTATTTATGCATGTAAATGGGATGTCTTCCATAAGTGCCCCATAATCTGCCTTAGGAGGCAGGAACAGTCCTGCACTCTTCCTCTAATCTCCCATTATGTTCTGTTCCTGTGGATGTTTCAGCATTCCCCTACATGAACCAAGTCTAATGGTAATTTGCTACTTCATCATGGGCTCATTCTGTTCGTGCATGAATAGAACAACTGTATGGGTGCTTGAGACTTAAGCGGGGCTCCTGGAAAATTACATCCACATACCGTTTGCTGAAATGGCCCTTTCAAGCTCCTTTTATTATCAGTTTTGATGAGAATCACTGAAGGGTCTTGTTGATCTACTTACTGATCTCATCTGCTCTTTGTACACAAAAGCAGCAGCAGAGAGAGCCACATTAGGCTGGTTTTGTTCATAAAACTTAACTACTGGAAGCTCAATTCCCACAAGAGATTCCAGGATGCTGATGCTGAAATGCACAGAAGATAATTGCTAGAGAAGGTCCAGCCTGCAACACGGAGCCAAGCCAAACTCCAGCAATTACAGAATTTTCCCAGCAGGAGTAGAAGCAGTTCTGTAAACATTTATACTCTCCTTCCTCCATCACCTCCCCAGTGTTTCAGCCACAGGCAGAGCTGGGTCAGCCTGGGCTGCCCTGTTTGGGGAGATGATTTCGGCGCAGGAGCTCTGCGGGCAAAGCGCCCCAGACTGTTCCTAAGCTGCTGCTGGCTCTCTCTGTGCAGTACATAGACGATGCCCTGCCTCCAGAGTCTCCCCACCTGTACGGCCTCCACCCCAACGCCGAGATCGGCTTCCTCACGCAGCGCTCGGAGCAGCTCCTGCGCACTGTGCTGGAGCTGCAGCCCCGGGACGGCAGCACCAGAGAAGGAGGAGTGGGGACCAGGGAGGAGACGGTGAGAGTTGCCCAGGGGGAGCTGCTGGGTTTTGGTGCCTGTCTCGTGCATCAGTCCCGTCCAGCTCAGGCTTGTCCGCTGTTCTGTGTGCTGCCTTTGCCTGCCTAAAGCCTGGTTGGATGCAGAGCATCGCCCTGCTGGGGTGTACCTGAGTGTTGGCAGCAACAGGGCAGTGCCTCTTCATCACCCATTGCACTGCAGAGCCTTCATTATCATCCTCGGAAGGTGCTGCAAATAAACCTTCCCTGAGCAGCAGCCCCTGTGGGGGGGCACAGCGATGGGACCCTGAGCACACTGCGTGCCACCCCCAGCGTGCCAGCCTGAGCTCAGCCCTCCTGCCACTGCTGCCACCACGTCCCATTGGCTCCCAAGGGCCTTGTACCTCCTTATTTCCAGCTGAACTCCTCTGCTGCACCTGCGTCCCGGGCTGATCTCAGCCCTCCCTGTGGAAACTCACAGCTCATTAAAGTACAGCCCAAACATCCGTGGCGGGATCTGGAATCAGCCAGCACATGCTCAGGTTTTCACTCCTGCAGACTGAAGGTGCCGGCTCTGTGTTTGAAGCTTTGCAAATTAATGAGTGCCTGATGTGAAGCTGTGGTTTCACACGAGCTTCCTTTGGCTTGGTGTGAAGCTGGGGAACTGACTGCCTTCCCCTATGGGCCTCCCAGAAGTGCCCAGCATGGTCAGTTGTCAGTTTGTACTGGAATTTGAGGTGAGGGGAATAATCCAGAGGTAGCAAAGCCAAACAAGATGCTCAGAGATAGCAAACGTGAGTGCCTCTTCTCCCCTTCCACTCCTTTTGCTACTGAAACATAAATAAACTCCTCAGCCAGAGAAGCACAATGACCAGTGAGTGCCCCAGCGGTGCTATCACAGGTCATGGCCACCCTGGTGGCAGTCAAGGAGACTCTCACAGGAGCACAGAAGTCCTCACGGCTCTGCCTGGGAATAAAATCTGCCTGAGAGCAAGCAGAGAGGGACCTCAGTGCCCACTGTCATGCCTGGGGACACGCTCCCCCAGCTCATTTTCTTCCTGGGCTGATCTCTGTCAATGTCCAAGCTGTCCCTCCCACTTGGCCCTTGGATGGGAGCGAGCAAAACCTTGTCGCAACTCCCCCACTGAAGGACATCCAGCCCCTGGTTCTGCTGAGGTGATTTTTAGGGAGCTTCCAGGGAAAATGTGAGCCTGTCATTTTCCAGAGGCTCTGACAAGTCCAGTTACTCCCACAGGTTTCTGAGGTCACATTACAGAAAACGAGCTGTAATTGCTGTGAAGGAATCCGAGCCAAAGGGACTTGCAGGGGACTTTCAAATTAGCAGATATTTCTGTGCTGCCCCCGAGGTGCAGCTGAGGAGTTTCTGCAGCTTTGGCCACCTGTGTGGCTGCAGTAACAGCCCACACATCAGCACTGCTGACCGGAGCACAGCCTTGGGAAGGGCAGCAGTGGGAGGACACTGGAGCACAGGGTCCAAAGTATGGATATTGGTGGCCCTGGCTGTAAAATGACCCTGCCCTGGCTAGCAGCTGGCACTGGCCCTGTGTGCCAGCTTTGGCACTTTGGATCACAGAATTTTAACTGTTTTCTGTGTGCCCAAGAAGGGCCCAGGAAGCAGAAATATTGCTCAGTTTCCAGCTCAGAAGTAAAGCAAAGCTTTGAGTGAGACATTTCCATAGCAAGCTGCCCATGTAAACCCGGGAAATGCAGCTGATCCCATGGACAGGAGGGGTTCATGCCTCTTTGTCAGAAAAGGGGCTGTCTCTTTTATTTAATTTTTTAGATGTTACAAAGACCCTGTTGCATTGGATCTTTCCCTGTTTCATACCTAAAGTTCTGAAGAAGCTGTGATGGTGACCAGAAAATAATTTTGTCTTGTTATGCTTTTCTTCCATGGCTCCCTTAGTCCAGGATGCCAAATTCAGCTTAAAATTCAATTTTATATAATCACCTCTCTCCATCAATACACCAGAGAAAACCAGCTCATAAACTGTGTTGTCCTGAGGCTTAGCTGAGGCTCCAGCCCCATCCATCTCTTTGTGAGTGTGACCTCGGGAGAAATAAGAGAGCCAGGAAGAGAGGAGGCTGCCACATGTCACGGGGACATTTTTAAACCATCGTTTTGAAAGCTGCCTGTCTGACACTTACTTCTGTCAGCATTTGGATGTTAACAGGATGGGGCAAGCTCTTTGAAAGGTGCCTACGGCTGACAGGGATGGTTTTGGAGATGGTGTTGGGCAGAGGGAGTCCTCACAGTTGAGGCAGCTGTGAGCCCAGGGATCGCTGCCCAGCATCTCCCCTCTCTCCTCCCTTTGGCACAGGTGCAAGCCCTTCTGGAAGAGATGCTGGAGAAGCTCACAGATGAGTTCAACATGGCAGAGCTGATGGCAAAGGTGGAGGAGAGGACTCCCTACACTGTGGTTGCCCTCCAGGAGTGCGAGCGCATGAACGTCCTGACGGCCGAAATCCGGCGCTCGCTCGCTGAGCTGGAGCTGGGGCTGAAGGTGGGACAGCTGGCAGCTCCTGCACAGGGCTGCTCAGGGAACAAAAGGGGCCACAGGGAAGGATTTGCTGCTGGCTGCAAAGGCAGCCTGGCTCCCCAGGGCTCACAGGTGGATTTCTGGTGGCACGGTGCCTGCGGGCACTGGGAGGGGTTACAGGCACACACAGCAGTGCTGCCTTGGGGGAACAGGGGCCAGGCACTTCTGGCCACCCCAGATTGTGGCACAGCAACAGCAGGTCACTCCCAAATTGAGACATGGCCTACTTAAAGGTGAGACGGAAATCACATCTTTTCATAAAATGTCCTTCAGTGGGGGGAACTTGGAACAAAGTGTCTCAGAGGCACAGGCTGAGCCGAAATCAAAAGATTGGTTTTGTGTGAAGGCACAAAATGTCCAGAACTGTGAGAGAAAAAGGCTAAAACCACAAGAGTTTTGGAAGAGCTACAATTGCCCTTGCTGGGTGTGAGCCACTGGAGGAGGGCAGGAGCTGACCTTCCCTAAGGAGTCCCTGTCTGTGGGGCTCCACTGCTGTTGCTGCTTCTACATCTGCTGTGAAATGAGACTGCCCCACGTCTGTATCCCCGTGGGTGCTGGCTTTGCCTCACCAGTTAGGATGCAGATTTCTGGTTCAGCAGGGTGTGAGGGAGGGCTGTGACTGATGCTGCATCCACTGGTAGGAGAAGTCACCTCCTGCATCCCCCTCTGGCACTCAGTGGGACAAAATAGAAAAGGCTCTCAGTGCCCCTTAGGGGATGAGCCAGCACTGGTCACGCTGCACTGCCAGGAGCTGCCTGGCCAGTCTTGGTGCTCTGGAACAGCACTGCCCCTCCGCCTCGGGGCTCTTCCCCACAGCCAGGTGCTGTCCATCCACAGGAACGCAGTCTGGAGCCGGCAGAGCAAAGCTTCAGCGCTGCCTGCCCTGCCTCACCCTGCACACACAGCCGTCAGTCAGTGGGCATTCCTTGCTCCAGCACTGCCACCAGGACAGGCTGCCATCCCAGCTCCCACAGCTGGTCTGCACGGCGTGGGGACCACCGTGACTCAAGGCTCGGGGCTTTGACCCAGCCCATTCCCAGGAAGAGCTGAGGGGGAGCAAGGAGGGTCAGCCTCAGAATGGGATGACATCCCAAACCTCTCCCTGGGGCACCTTGGAAGAGAACTCTTCAGCTGCCCACCTAAGGAGGGGCACCTTGTGCAGGGTGGGCAGCTGAAGGTTTCTCTTCCAAGCTGCCCCTGGGAGAGGTTTGGGATGTCATCCCATCCTGGATTGGCTGGGCGTTTAGGCACCAAGCTGCTCCCGAATCCCAGCTGCAGATGTGTCTGCACTGCCTTTGCTGCTGGTGCTTATTAAAGGAGAGGCACCACAGACACTCGTGGTGGGTCAGTGTGCACAGCCCGGTTTGAAAGGAGCTGATATTTATGTAGCCAATTATCATAAACAGATTTCTCTTATTTTCTAGCATAAGGCAGTGGAATTGAAAATTTTGTTTCCTGAGACAGGTAAACAGAAGTGATTTAATGTTCCAATCCCAGAGCCCCAAACAAGATATAATTGTGACTTGGACAATGTGTGGCAATTAGATTTAATGTGGGGAAGGATGTGCTGTTTAATATTGGTTGGGGAACAAGGGGATGCATGGGCTTAAATAAACCACAAACAAAATAAACCACAGGAATCAGCAACACAGTGTGCTCTCCCCAAAGCCTGCCACAAATCACGGCAGGGAAGGAGATGGCATCTGCAGAAAAGGCTCCTTTAAGGGCTGCAGCAGCCTCAGGCCCTGAGCTGGGAGTCAGGGACACCCAGGGCCGGGACTGGAGGAGAAGCTCAGAGCAGAGGAGCAGCAGCATTTGGCATTTCTTCATCTGGTGTTTGCTGCAGAGACACATCTGAAGGGTCTGAGAGGCCCTCAGCGGGCAATTCAAAGAGTCACAGAGTCCTTAAGGCTGGAAATGACCTCTGAGGTCACCAAGTCCAACCGTCACCCCAGCAGCAACAGCGTGCTCACCACTGACCCATGGCCTCAGGTGCCACATCCAGGGATTCCTGAGCACTTCCAGGAGTGGTCACTCCCTCCAAGCCTGCCCTTGGCAGCCTGTGCTGATGCCTGACAACCCTCTACGTGCAGAAATTTTTCCTAATATCCAACTAAACATCCCTTGGTGGCACTTGAGGTCATTTCCTCTTGTCCTGTCACTTGTCACCGGGGAGAAGAGACGCCTGGAGAAGAGGCACCCACCTGGCCACATCCTCCTGAGGGCAAACCAGGCTTGCTCTGGAGTCAGCAAACCTTTCTCCAAGGAGGTGCCCTGCAAAGAAACCAAAGCCTCCCTTGGCACTTCCAGGGTGCTTTGGCTTAGCTGGTGCTGGCACCACCAGGGCTCTGGCTTCAATCCCTGCACAGGCCATTTACTTAAGGGTTGGACGGGATGATCCTTGTGGTCCCTTTCAGCTCGGAATATCTTGTCCATCTGTGGTTGGTGACTCCAGCACTGCTCTGGGCAGCCTGTTTCAGTGCTTTACAACCCCCTGCCTGGAGAAAGTTTTCCTGATATCCAAACCAGGTCTCCCCTGGCACAGCTGGAGCCCGGTTCCTTTGTGTCTGCAGGCAGATGTCACACGTCAGAGCTGAATTAGACCTTGTGCATGGCCCAAAACCCTGCTCAGCGTCCCCCACATCACTTCCCACACCTTGGGGACCACGGAACAGCCAGAGGGGGCTGAGGGCTCTTTCTGCTGCTGCCCTGACTTGACTTCTGGGCCTTGCACTGAGCTTGGGGAAGAAATCCTGCTTGAATTGTTCCTTCCTGTGAGAGCTCATTCATCCCTGGGGCTGGGGGCCTGCACTGACAGCACTCAGAGGAGGAGAGTTTACAAACCAGGCCCCACAGAGCTCAGCAGAGAATAAATAAAGCCCAGAGAAAACAAGGCTTATTGTTTTGAACCGACTGAAGGATCTGCCAGAAGAAGGGGATTCGGAAATGTCACAGCTGATTTGAATTTTTGAATAATTCATCGTGTCGTCGTAGCGGAAAGTGATTGTTTGGTCCAAAAATAGGAGACATCCCATTAGGAGGAAGAGAAATTGCAGGAGACTGGTAGCCATCAGAAATAACTGGCACGTTGCGTTTCAAAGCCCTTTGTTCTGGCTGGCTTGGGTGGGACCAGAGGCTGGGCTGAAGCACTTGCATGTTAATGTTGTACCAGCCTCATGCTCGAAAAAGCAGATCCTCTGGTTTGCAATTTGGGTGAAGGATGAGCCTCCAAAATGAGGATAAAATGTGTTATAAAACAACAAAGGCCAAATTTTGATCGGCAAGCTGAGTATCGAGTGAAAATAACCTGAACTGAGGAAACAATTTGTGCCAACAGTGTGCTCATCTTGAGGGGATGGCTGCAGGCTGATTAGGATTTCCTTCAAGGGTGCCTTTAAATGAAAATTACTCCCAGCGTTGGGGAAAAAAAAAAAAATTAAAAAGTAACTTGAATAATTTCTGATGCACTTTAGTATTCAGCATCAGAAATGCAAATTTATGCATAATTGTGTTTGGACAACTCTATGAGATTGCTGCTGTAGGTGCTTTGAATGCTCACAGGAGGCTCAAAGCATGCTTGAGTGCGCAGGCTTTAAAAATTGCTTTTCTCAAGCCTTGCTGAGAATTACATTTGTTAATTCATTTGTTTCCTGAAAGTAAAACCAGACATGATATATGATCGAGGTGGGGGTTGTCTTTAAATCAATTTGGTTGCTTGCACACATTCTGCCACGTTCTTACCCACATCAGAACACTTCCAGGAACACAAAATCCTCCTCTTCCAGTGTCCTGCTGGGGCCAGTGCAGGAGTTTTTTCCTTCCTGCATGGCCTTGCCATGGCTTTATCCCATTTAGCCCATTCTTAGCCCCTCTTTGTGCCCAGCTTCTCCTGAGGATGGAGATCATGATGGAGATTCAGGAAGGTTGTTCCTCATATTTTAGTACTAATTGCAAGTGCTCCTTTTCCATTTAACCTTATTTGCTGTTTTAGCTTCGAAACCCATCTTAAACCCTTTGTACTCAGGATTTTCTTCCATCCACCAGAAATCTGCTCTCCGTGGGGAAACCCAGCAGGTTCAGACAGTGCCTGCCTTTAAAACCTCACTGCATTTAACAAATCATGTCTGGAGCAGAGGTTTAATCTCGCCTTGCACCAGTCCATCCTGTTGAGAGATTAACATTTCCCAGGGAGGGGATTTTGGGATGGGAATCCACAGACCTTGGGAGGGAGGGAGGGGGACTCTGCGTGCAGATCCCAGTGTTTTCCAGGCACGGGGCAGTACAAGAAGTTCTCAGCTCCCCTTGGAACTGGGGAGTGCTGGGGACTTCCCTGGAATTCCTGCCCTTGCCTATTGCCAGACAAAAGGAATTTTAGTGTGAATGCTTAGAAATTTTCACAGAAACAACAGCAAAAAGAGAAATAGGAAAAAGAAAAAAAAAAAAAAACGAGGGTTATAAGTCAAGTTCTAAAAACCAGAAGTGCTCAAGTGGACATTTCCAGGGCCTGAATTCAGCTGACACCCTTCCTCTCTCTGGCTGGACACACTGAATGGGGCAGGTGTGTGTCCAAGCCCTTGCTGGACCTCCCATCCAGCAGCTCCCAGGGCTGCCTTTGCCACAGTGTGGTCACCTCAGAGGATCCCTGAGTGTGGTCACCTCAGAGGATTCTTGGTCACCTCAGAGGATTCCTGTCCTGGGGACAGTTGTCTGCCAAGGGAGGCTCTGGTCTCTTTGCAGGGCACCTCCTTGGAGAAAGGTTTGCTGACTCCAGAGCAAGCCTGGTTTGCCCTCAGGAGGATGTGACCAGGTGGGTGCCTCTTCTCCAGGCGTCTCTTCTCCCCGGTGACAAGTGACAGGACAAGAGGAAATGACCTCAAGTGCCACCAAGGGATGTTTAGTTGGATATTAGGAAAAATTTCTGCACGTAGAGGGTTGTCAGGCATCAGCACAGGCTGCCAAGGGCAGGCTTGGAGGGAGTGACCACTCCTGGAAGTGCTCAGGAATCCCTGGATGTGGCACCTGAGGCCATGGGTCAGTGGTGAGCACGCTGTTGCTGCTGGGGTGATGGTTGGACTTGGTGATCTCAGAGGTCTTTTCCAGCCTTAAGGACTCTGTGACTCTTTGAATTGCCCGCTGAGGGCTTCTCAGACCCTTCAGATGTGTCTCTGCAGCAAACACCAGATGAAGAAATGCCAAATGCTGCTGCTCCTCTGCTCTGAGCTTCTCCCCCAGTCCCGGCCCTGGGTGTCCCTGACTCCCAGCTCAGGGCCTGAGGCTGCTGCAGCCCTTAAAGGAGCCTTTTCTGCAGATGCCATCTCCTTCCCTGCCGTGATTTGTGGCAGGCTTTGGGGAGAGCACACTGTGTTGCTGATTCCTGTGGTTTATTTTGTTTGTGGTTTATTTTGTTTGTAGTTTATTTTGTTTGTGGTTTATTTGCATACTATTCATCCCCCCGTTCCCCAACCAACACTGAACATAACTTCCTTCCCCACACTAAATCTGATTGCCACACATTGTCCAAGTCACAATTATGTGGCTGGACTTGGTGGTATTAAAGATCTTTTTCAGCTGTCCGTGTGCCCCACAGGGCATGGTCAGCACAGGAACAAACTGCAGGGATCGTTGGCTGTTGGGCTCTGGCAGGCATTGCCAAACAACTGTGGGGGCTGCTTTAAGGAGATTTCAACTTTGCTAAAGCTCCATAGATTTTTGTGGCCCCAGCAAAGGGCACCTCTGCTGACCTCACGGCTGGAGGCACTGAAGTCCTGTGAAAGAGCAGTTGGAATAGTTTAATGTGAATAGACTGACCCAATTCCCTCACCCTTGTTCTCAGCAATGGCTCAACCGATTTCAGTTCATCTTTCCAAAAACACTTTGCCCGAGGCAAAGAGAAATTGTAAATCAGATAAATTTTGGCCAAGTGATAGGGGAACAAAAGGAAGTGTTTAAAATGGACAGCAGTGATCGACATTATCAGTGGGTCTCCAAAGTGCTGGGGGGTGTTGTACTCCTCCAGCTGAGCACAGAGCAGCAGAGATTTCAGTTGTGGAGATCATTCCATGCCAGGGAAGCTGAGCCTGCTTTGCAGCTTTCTCTTTGCATCCTGCTTGCCTTGAGTGAGCCAGAATCACAGGGCAGTTGTTCAGGACATTGTCTGGTCCAACTCCATTGCAGAGCAGGGACAGGCAGAGCAGGTTTGTTCAGGACCATGCCCTGGTGGGTTTTGAACATTTCCAAGAATGGAGACTCCACTGCCTCTGTGGACAGCCCGTCCCAGTGCTCAGCCACCCTCACGTAATTCAGTGGAATGTCCTGGAATTCAGCTCTTCTGGCAGAACTGATACAGGGTTCTAAAAGCTTTAAAACTAATTAATTGCTGCACAAAGGAAAAGTCAAACCTCTCTCTTTATCTCACTTGGCTGAATCATATCTTACTTTGTTGTGAGTTTCCCTGCTGTGGAAGGAGCTGTGATTACATTTGCAGACAACACGTGAAGTCAAAAAGAAAATCTTGCACTGTAAAGCAGTAAATGAGAGGGGAGTGAGGGGAAGTGGAGTAGAGGAGGGGGATAGGACTTGACATAACAAATATTTGGACAGTTTTAAAGTAGATCATCACAGACTCCAGTACCCTGCCCTGGCAGTGAGTGAGAACAGCTTTACACCCCTGAAAATTGACAGAATTGCCATATCTGTAAGAGAAAACAGAAAAAACACTGGGGCAGCTGAGGGCCAGCCCTGCTGCTGCCACTGTTACACAGCTTTTCCTCCCAGTAGCAATTTTACAGCAGGGAGGATGAGGATGCAGGAATATGCAATAGGAAGTGTGCAGGAAAACCCCAAGCTCCTGAATCACTCCTGGTACGGGGCCAGCAGTGACTGTGTGGGGTGCTGTGCTCCTCCTCGTGTCCTGGCCCAGCTCTGCTTCCAGGCAGGCTCTGCAGGGCACCTGTCAGAGCTGACTGTGTCCTTTCTCTGCCCAGGGTGAGCTGACCATGACCAGTGACATGGAGAACCTGCAGAACTCCCTCTTCTTGGACACGGTGCCCGAGTCCTGGGTGAAGAGATCCTACCCTTCCACGGCCAGCCTGGGCTCGTGGTTTGCTGACCTCCTGGCTCGCATCAGTGAGCTCGAGGCCTGGACCAGGGACTTCTCCTTGCCCTCCACGCTGTGGCTGGGAGGGTTCTTCAACCCGCAGTCCATCCTGACAGCCATCATGCAGAGCACGGCCCGGAAGAACAAGTGGCCTCTGGACAAGATGACGCTGCAGTGTGACGTGACAAAGAAGAGCAGAGAGGATTTTGCCAGTGCTCCTCGTGAAGGGGCCTATGTCCATGGGCTGTTCATGGAGGGAGCACGCTGGGACACTCAGGTGAGCTCTGCGGGGCTCCTGGGGGAAAGGGGACCCGTGGGGGCTGTGTCCTTCCTGCTTGGTGGGGTATTCCAGGGAGCAGGAGCTCATCTCAGAGAGTCACCTGAGCTCTGTGGGGATGAGGGATGGGAGGTGTGGGGCTGTCCTGGGTGTCCAGGGTGTCAGGGGAACCACCCCTTGGAGCTGTGTGTTGGAATCACCCCATGGCTGTGCGGGGTGGTCAGCTTGGACTAACCATCCCATTTGTACAAGGGGAATCTCAGCCTCAGAGAAGGACTTTCACCTTCAGTCAGCACTTGAGGTGCTGCTATAGACACAAGCCACAGGCTCCTCTCAGGGCTTCGTTGTCTCCACACCTTCACATGGGTGTGGTTCCACTGCTGCCCCCAGAAGTGACGTGGCAGACTTTATGGGGCCTGTTTGGCAGCAGTGGGGAGAAAGGAGGGGACATCCTCAGAGCTGGGCGTGCCAAACCCAGAGAGAGCACTGTCCCTGCACTGCCAGGTGCTGCAGGATGCCATCTGCTTGGGCAGGGTCTGTGACCAGCAGGGAATCACATCCTTCAGCTGCCCCTTAAATAAAGCTGGATGATGGATAGAGCTCCCTGTCAGTCCTTGGGACAGTTCCCAGCTGTCAGGAGCACAGTGTGCAGAGTGAGAGCCACTGGGCTGACAGCTCCCCATGGGCACAGAGCTCTGAGCTGCCTAGCCTGTGGTGCCATGGCTCCCAGTTTGTGCTGTGGCTCCCAGTTTGTGCTGTGGCTCCCAGTTTGTGCTGGGACTCCCAGTTTGTGCTGCTGCTCCCAGTTTGTGCTGCTGCTCCCAGTTTGTTCTGTGGCTCCCAGTTTGTTCTGTGGCTCCCAGTTTGTGTCATGGCTCCCAGCTTGTGCTGTGGCTCCCAGTGTGGGCTGGGATTCCCAGTTTGTGCTATGGCTCCCAGTTTGTTCTGTGGCTCCCAGTTTGTGCTGTAGCTCCCAGTTTGTTCTGTGGCTCCCAGTTTGTGCCGTGGCTCCCAGTTTGTGGTGTGGCTCCCAGTTTGTGCAGTGCATGGGAATTCAAGGACAGGGCTTTGTGCAGCTCCTCCTGTGGGCAGTTCATGCTCTGCTGCTGATCCCTGAGAGAGCCAACGCTCCTCAAAGTGGGTCACCCAGAACTTTCATATCTGTGTCGAGTTTACCCCCTCACAAGAAGAGGTTTTCATGCCAAAACTAGCTCTGCAGCCAGCCCCAGCTGTCCAGGCTCTCAGCCAGCCTTGGAGGTGCTGGTTTATGTGCTGTGGGACGTGGTGGTGGGTGCTGAGCAGCAAGGCCGTGCCTGTCACACTCCAAATCCCAGCCCCACCTCGCAGTTCTGATCTAACCTTCCACTTATTTATCATCACCCTGTCTGCAATGGTTTTCCATGAAGGATAGGAAACTAGGGAAAGCTGTGCCCTGCCTGGTGGATGCCATTTCATCACATACCTTGGGGAGTTCAAAGCTCCAGGCTGTTTTTTTGCTCTGGAAATGGCCTGAATTGGGTCTGGGAAGCATCAGGCAGCCAGGAATGTTGGCAAAGGCTCTGCTGGGAGATTGCAGCGAGGATCTCACGTGGGCCAGGTCAGATCTCTCTGCTCCCAGCACAAGGCACAGCCAGCAGAGTGGGGACCAGCCCTGTGCACCTCCAGCTCTGGCCCCACACTGCCCTGGCTGCTCCCTTCTCCAAGCCATGCACAACCCCTGGGAGACCACAGCCCCTACCACAGGGAGCACTGGATTTCTGCTGCCCCAACAACCTGACAGAAATCTGCTGGACACACCAGCACAGAGAGTGTTTTAAAACATTCCTGGTCCTGCATATCAAATACTCCATTTCAGAACATTCCAGTGCCTGCTGTTTTGTTTTCTTTGCCACCGTGATGAGAAAATGAGTTCTGCCCAGGTTTTACCCAGCTCCAGACAGTGCTGGGAGTGAAGAGTGAGAGGTTTTGGTGCTGCAAAGCCAGAAATCTTTGGGAAATACTTGGCTTCTCCCCTCTGCCTTCCTCCAATAACTGGTGTGGGTGATTGAACAAGCAATGGGATTTGCCTTCAGAGACCATCCCAGCTCCAGTAAATGTGTTTTTCTGATTACATTTTCCTTGTGATTGAAAGATACTGAGCAATTATGTTTATGGAGCCATTCATAATCTCTGGGTATCATGCTTCAATTTATTTCAGAAAGGAAAAGGATATTTTCATGGGTTGCTGCTCACACTGAAATATCATTTCCACCTAGTGGAACTATTCATTTTACCTATAATCCAGTGAGTACCAGTGTGCATTAATGGATGCAGGACTTTTAAAACAGGTGCAGAGCTCTTTTGGGTTGTGTACTCCTGCCAAATTAATCCTCTGATAAAAATGGCAGGCCACGTTTAGGAGAATTCCTCTGGGGAACACCTCCACTTTTAAAAGAATATTTCACATTTAGGTTGTGCCTCCAAAAAAGGAAAGAGTCCTTCTGTGTTCTGCTACTCACATTTTTCTATTTATTTAAACATTTATGTTTGCCCTTGGGTGTCTTAAATTTATAAAACATTCATTACAAAGCAGCAGGCAGCTATTAGATGAAATGGAACTAAGCAGATTATTTTGGGTGCAAATGATCTCTTGCTACAGCCCTGTTCAAGTCCCCGGCACTCAGTGACAGCCAGAAGGATGCCAGGGCTGGGGACACTTTGAGACGTTTTCTCTCACTCTGCTGACTGATTCTTGGCTTTCTTGCTCCCAGAAACTGAGAGTTTGATGCCAAGAGTGTGCCCTGCCCCTCCCCAGGGGGGTTGGAGCGTGGTGGGAGAAGGGCAGGGCTGGGTTTCACACCCACGTGTGCTCCATGGAGCTTTGGCAGCTGTGGACAGCCCAGCCCCCAGCATGGCATGAGAGAATCCCAGACTGGACCAGGCTGGAAAGGACCCTAAAGATCAACTCATCCCACCCCACCATGGGCAGAGACACCTCCCACTGTCCCAGGCTGCTCCCAGCCCCAATGTCCAGCCTGGCCTTGGGCACTGCCAGGGATCCAGGGGCAGCCCCAGCTGCTCTGGGCACCCTGTGCCAGGGCCTCCCACCCTCACAGGGAAGAGTTTTATTCCCTTCCCTTGTCCAGCTGAAGCCACTGACCCCACCACTCTGGGCCCACCGTGGAGTGATCCCTCCTGGCTCTGTGCCCCCCTTCCCTGCCCACAGGGGATCCATCCCAAAGGCAGCCAGGCCATGCTGGGGGTCCCTGGGCACAGCTGACCCCAGAAGGGCTGTGGTGTGAGGAACCTGTGCTGGGACCTCCTGCAGTGCAGAGGGTGCAGGGCTGTGGGTCCCAGGGCCTGGCTTTGGTCACCACCCCTGGTTCCTGAGGGCTCTTTGTGCCCTCAGCCCATTCTCGGCTGCCTGCTGGGAATCTGGGCGAGCAGAACTGAAGGATCCTTTAGGATCTGAGCTCTCCAGGCACAGAACAGTGCCTTTTTCAGCAGGAGTGCTGTGCTGGGAGTCAGGAGAAATTGCTTTCAGAGCAGAATTAATTTCTGATGATGAGAGCGATAAAAAATGCAAATGAGAATCAGCCCAGACATAACAAAATGATCTCTTACACAGAGGTACCTCAGGAAGATTTCAGCTCTTGTTAACCTAGAAACAGGTAGAATATATCTTAGAAATTTCATCTGAAGTATTCTCAGCAGTAAAAAAAAGAAAAAAGAAAAAGACCTGATCAAAACCCAGTCTCAGAAATGAAAGGTGTGGATTTAAGGAGAGTGCATAATAATGTTTCATAAATAGCTACTTTGCAAGATATTATACAAATTATTTAATGTTTTTTTGGCACGTTGTAAATATAAAATCCTAAACTAGAGCTGGATTTATCACAGCTGAGTATAACAAATGGCATTAGCACAATTAAACCAAGGTGTGTGGCAAGAGGGGATGATCTTCCTTTGCTCGTTTGCAGAACTAAATAAACTACTGGAGAGGCTGAACCTCACCCCACAACTCTGATCCGAGAGCATTTGGAATAATGATGATATGTGAAGCCCAGCTGCAGTGAGAGGCAGTTCCTTTAGCACTGCAAAGTTTCTTTTCCATTTCCCTATTTGTTTTCATTTGGTCTCTCCAGCCTCCATTAGGCAATTCTCCCTGGATATGGATTGATGTGCAGGGTATTTCCTTGTCAGAAAGAGAGAGTAAAAATGCCAGAGAGACCCCAGTTAGAGGAACAAACCTGATTTCTTGTCCTGGCAGTGTTCTCTACCTGTCCTGGCTTGGGCAGCCTGCTGGGCAGGGCATTGCTTGGAGGAGGATAGTGGGGACTTCATATTTAATGGTGATATTCCTACAGGAAAGTTGTTTTGAATCCTCTTGGATTCAATGATTCCCACCCATGAGAGTGGGAACAAGCCTGTGGTACCTTTTTGGGGCCACACAAGCCCCATGTGCATTCAGCCAAAGGTGGCCTAGGTGATGCTCACACCGTGGTGCTGTGATGGGACCTTACTTGGTGACTTTCAGGCTCCTCTCAAGTGAGGGTTGTTCTCCATTGCAGTGGTTCTCATGTGTCCACCCTCGCTCCCACCACAAGCAACACCTCCCACCAGGTGACTCTGGTGTGGCAGAACTCTGAGAAGGAGCTGCACGAGAATAATCCCAGGATCACTGAGGCTGGAAAAGCCCTCCCAGGTCATCCAGTCCCAGCTGTGCCCCAATCCTCACCTTGTCCCCAGCCCAGAGCACTCAGTGCCACCTCCAGGCCTTCCTGGGACACTTCCAGGGATGGGCACTCCAAACCTCCCTGGGCAGCCCCTGCCAATGTTTAATCACCCTTCCAGTGAAGCATTTCCTCCTGATGTCCCACCTGAGCCTCCCCTGGCCCAGCCTGAGGCTGTTCCCTCTCCTCCTGTCCCTGTTCCCTGGCCATAGGACAAGAGGAAATGGCCTCAAGCTGCACCACAGTTGAAGCCAGGACACCAGAAGTGAAATTTTGTTCATAGAGTGGCTGGACAGGGCCCGGGACACTGTTCCCATACAAAGCTTGGATGTGAGGGTTTGAGCATCTGGTGAGAGTGCAGGCAGCTGGGCACTGGGGGTGATCTGCACTGGGGTGAGACGGGAGGTGCTGGATCCAGACCCTCCTTCCCCAAATAGACTCCTCCAGCCCCTCTTTGCACCTCCTCAGTGGGAGCAGCCTGGATAAAGACCATGGGGGCTCAGGTACATCAGAGAGCAGCTAATGGACACCTTGGAAATCTGACCTCCTTTGCCTCCTTTCCTCTGCAGAGTGGGATGATCACGGACGCCAGGCTCAAGGAGCTGACCCCGGCCATGCCTGTGGTGTTCCTGAGGGCCATTCCTGCTGACAAACAGGACACCCGGGGCATGTACCCCTGTCCTCTGTACAAAACATGCCAGAGAGGCCCGACCTATGTGTGGACTTTCAACCTCAAAACGAAGGAAAACCCTTCCAAGTGGGTGCTCGCTGGTGTGGCCTTGCTGCTGCAGGTCTGAGGCACCAGCACGGCCCCTGCTCTGCAAATCCCTCACAATGCCTTTGCCACTCAATTTAAATAGATAAATGCTGGGGTTAACCCAAGTTCCATCTCTCTGATGAACTCCCAAGTTAGGTACCCAGGACTGTCTCTGTGTCCTGAGGATGTGACCCAAAGAGGGCCTGTGAGGAGGTGGCGGAGGTGCAGAGTGACACATGGCCCAGGGTCCTGGCTGCTGTAAATCTATATCCTGTAATTCTCACATTGCTGCACTCAAAGATCCCAGCCCAGAGCCTGATACACCACACCCAGAGAGTGCTAAACTTAAATCTAATTTTTATTTCTCCTCATGATCCAAAGTAGTTTTAAAATCAGCAGCCTTCTCCAAGACACTTAAATAGTCTAATGACTTGTGAAATTCCCCAGAATTTATTCTTTTCTCTCTGTGAGTGTTTCTTTGTCGTGTGTGTCATGTTGGAAGCTGGGAGATGAGCAGATGTTGCGGTTATGAGCTGTGTCTTGCTAACGCTCCTGTAAATCTTAGAAACACTGAAAATGGTGTTAACATCCCACGTGCTTAATGGAACCAACAGTGAAAGTGCAGCACGGGGATTATTTAAGAGGAATACGTCATGATGCTAGAGATGTACTAATAAAAGCTATTGCTCCTGGAACAGCCTCTGGAAGCTGCATGTTCACCCACAGTGAGGAGAGCACAGAGGGTCAGGTGGGAGGCACAAACCTGGGCGGGTCACTGGGAGTTTAATTCCCACTGGAGTGGGAGAGGAGCGAGGAGCGAAGTGTTCCTGGTGCAGAGAGCCCAGAGGGGTGGCAGGGTGGGAGATGTGGCAGTCACAGAGCTGGGAATGGCAGGAGCCAGGAAATGGGGCTGTTCCTGGGGAAATGGGGCTGGTCCTGGGGAATGGGGCTGTTCCTGGGGAAATGGGGCTGGTCCTGGGGAATGGGGCTGTTCCTGGGGAAATGGGGCTGTTCCTCGGGAATGGGGCTGGTCCTGGGGAATGGGCTGTTCCTTGGGAAAGCTCCCCATTCTTGGAGGCACACACAGGCCCTGCCTGTTCCACATTTGCTGTTCCTCTCCTCATCCTCCCAGCCCTCACCACACAAGCAGCCCTGGGTTTCCACCTGGGGCTTTGCTGCCCCCTCGGAGCTGGTGGCAGGTCCCAGGGAGCCTGGCAGGAGGGAGGGGAAGGTGCCAGCTGCATGCAGAGAGTTTGGTTCAGTGGTTCCAGCACTGATGACACCCCCAAACCCTTCCACCCTGAGCCAGTGATGGGGGCATGGGGCTTGGCTGCTGCTGGGGTTAAACCAGGACAGCAATTCTGTGGGCAGTGCTTGGTTTCTCAGAGCCTCACCTCACACTGAGTGCTTTTAGGGGCAGAAGAGGTGGTCAACTCTCTGCCAGCCCAGGGGATCAGCTTTGAGGAGGGAGAAGCCCTCAGGCTTTGCAGGAGACCCACAGGAACTCTCCTGCCCCAAGCAGCAAAGGAGATCTCTTCCTGCAGGTGTGAGAGCATCTGAAATCCTTGTCCTTGCACTCCTGGAGAGCAGCAAACTTCTGGATGAAGGTAAGGAGGGAAAACTCTCTGGTAAGAACTTTGTTTAATTGCCAAGCAGTGTCTCCGAGGCACAGCCCCACAAAATGAATGATGAAGGAGCTAGTTATGGCTTAACAAGAGACATCTGCAAATATCTAATGGAAGGCAGACAGCTGTCTTAATCTGGCTATTTTTAATTGCCTCTAATGCATAAATGAGGTAACAGAGTCTGTGGAGTATCCCACATAATGAGTACCTGCTAGAAGAGGTCTGTTAGCTGGGGAAAGCTTTGCTATTAAATTAAATCCCTCCCAATTTAAATTAAAACCTGTCAATTAGATAGGAAGTGTAAACTGGGCACTTCCCATGGCTTTGCAAAGTTGGGCACATTGAATTCCCTGTGTATTTCACCTCTGTGCAGGATGTTTAGATGCATAAACAGAGCGCTGCTGAATTAAACACAGAAGAGAAGGACCAGAAGTGCTCCAGATAATCCATCAGGCTGGGTTAGTCCTTCCCTGGGATGTCTTCAAGGCTTCTTTTACCAGGGGGGGACCTTGTGGCTCTGCACAGCTCCCTGACAGGAGGGGGGGGTCGGGCTCTGCTCCCAGGGAACAGGGACAGGAGGAGAGGGAATGGACCAGGGGAGGCTCAGGGTGGAGAGCAGCAGGAATTTCCCCATGGAAAGGGTGCTCAGGCCTTGGCAGGGGCTGCCCAGGGAGGTTTGGAGTGCCCATCCCTGGAGGTGTCCAAGGAATTCCTGGAGGTGGCACTGAGTGCTCTGGGCTGGGGACAAGGTGGAGATTGGGAACAGGTTGGACTTGCTGGTCTTCGAGATCTTTTCCAACCTCAGTGATCTTCTGTGTGATTCTCAGTGCTCTGGATGTGGGATTTCCTGCCATTCTGGAGACTTTTACAGTTCTAAGCTTCATTCTTCTTCTCCTTCAAAACCTTTCCTCCTTTTTCCAGCATACCAGGACCTCTCTCTGCTCAGTGTTGCCCTCCAAGATGCCCCTCTACATGCAGGAAAGAGAAGCTCAGCAATTCCCCAGGCACTGCCTGCTCTTTCCAGAGCCACAGCCTGGGCTGTTCTCTTGTCAGCTGAAGAAGAATGGTCTGTTGACAACAAAATGGATCCGATTGTTTTATTATATATATATCTCCCTGCATAATTCACCAGTTGGGCAGGCAGGGTAGTGGGGAGATATTTATAGATACTAGAAATGTCACCAGGGTGCTCATTCTTCATCCTTTGAAAATCATCACAGGAAAGAGTTGGCTGCAAAATGCTACAAGAGGATGGTGAATAATTTGATGCTTTAGGGGGTGGAAAAAAAACCTGACAGGTGTGAGATTTTCCAGCCATATCTACCCAAACCAGGCAATTAAATCCAGCTGGACAGGCTTTTCATTAGGAGTGATTCATTAGTCAAAGGTCAACGTTTTCTGTCCTCAAGCTCTTGGAGACAGCTGCCCACTTGGCACTGCCATGTGCACCTTCCTCTGCTGCCCTGGGCTGGGGTGGAGGGGCCCAGCACAGGAGGGACCTGGAGCTGCTGGAGAGAGCCCAGAGGAGGCTCCAGGATGAGCAGAGGGGTGGAGCAGCTCTGCTGGGAGGAAAGGCTGGGAGGGCTGGGATTGTTCACCTGGAGAGGAGAAGCTTTGGGCTGAGCTCAGTGGGGCCTTGCAGTGCCTGAAGGAGCTGCAGGAAAGAGGGAGAGAGAGGATTTCCAAGGGCTGAAGGAACAGGACACAGGGAATGGACTCACACTGCCAGAGGGCAGGGCTGGATGGGATCTTGGGCGGAATTGTTCCCTGGGAGGGTGCCAGGCCCTGGCACAGGGTGCCCAGAGCAGCTGTGGCTGCCCCTGGATCCCTGGCAGTGCCCAAGGCCAGGCTGGACATTGGGGTTTGGATCTGGGATTCTGTGATTTTCAGGCAGTCTGACAACACGGAACATGCAGTTGTTCACTTTTACATAGAGCTGGAGACCCTGGGAAGTGACTTCTCCACCACTGGAACAAGTCTCACGAGGTCACTGTCCAGGCCCAGCTCTGAGGCTGCTCTCTGTCCCACAGCCCCCTCCATCCCACCCCTACTCCTTCACCCCACCGGGCTCCCCAGGCCTGCTCAACCCCAACCCTTCCTTCCTGACACCAGCCCTGGCCAAGCTGAGCAAACAAAGTTTTAAATGAGCAGGTTGGTGTTTCTGGGTGCCCAGGGGATCCCTGCCTGGCTCTCAGCCTTTCTCTTCACCTGTGGGGCTGCTTTGGGCCTGACTCCTCAAAAGGTCTGTGGTCAATTGGTTAACTCGAGATCGGTGTCATTTTCCAAGGAGATGACAGCGAGAGGAGGAAAACTGTGCTATTGAGCACTTAATGTCAGGTAAAATTGACTGAACTCTCCCAGGACAGAGAAATGGCTTTTCCACAGCCTGGGAATGTTGTACCTGCTGCAAATTATAATTGGCAGAAGAGCACAGTTCAAAGTGGAGTCTTCACAAATGCTTTGTAATGGTGCCCCAAATTTTGGGGTTAACCAGCTCCATTTTGCTGCAACTGTTGCTCACAGAGCAAAGGAAAATGCGGAGTAGGCACAGAAAAGGAGAGCCTGGTGGGTGGGCAGGAGATTGGCTCCACTGGGGCAAATTAATTGCAGCTATTCCTGGGCACTAGCAATGCCCAGGGATGCAAATTCTGCCCGTGCCACTGCTCAAGTATTTACAGCACAAAAGTGGCTGTAACACATCAGCGAGAGGCATTCATTTTATAACATGGCATTAATACATTTAATTAGCAATGGCTTATTAGATTCATGTCTGTTATTATGCATTGTTTTTTAAATGACTGTAATTGCCCAAACAAATCTACAAATGTATTTACCTTGTTCGTGGCTGTGAGCCTCATTTAAAAAGCTCTTAGGCTGTGCAAGACATTCATGGAGTTGTAAGCAGCGCCTCTAATTGGAGTGCTGCTGTTCCTCTTAGTGCAGAGGATGGTGTGAGGCTGGAAATACCTGGTCCAAAGGCCTTGAAACCCACTTCTGTGTGCAGACTTTTGGGTTCTCTTCTAGGAAACTCCTAAAACATTCATTTTGATTAGGGCCAGAAGCCAGGAGGCCAAATGGAGAGGAGAGGAGAGGAGAGGAGAGGAGCTGGTACAGCAG
>VXAC01002179.1:28144-40591 GCA_013399225.1 Rhipidura dahli
GGAGAGGAGAGGAGAGGAGAGGAGAGGAGAGGAGAGGAGCTGGTACAGCAGAGAGATGTGCTGGAGGCCACAAGCTGAGAGCCTCATGGGATCAGCCCTCACTTCCCAGCACAAAAGGCAGCACACAGGGCACGAGGGAATGAGGATGTGGATCTGATTACAGTGGAGAAAGATGTCAGCCCTGGAAATTAATTATCTCCTTTTCAAAAGGACCAAGTTCTCCAAGCTAATGATAATTAGGGAGAGAAAATTGTAGAGGGGGAAACGAAAATGAACAAAATGTGAAACATTCTCTGAAGAAAGGTACTGGGAGGTAAAAAAGTCACAAGCAGAGAGGCAGTTCTGACTAAAAGCCTGGAGGGTGGATGGTGTTGGCAACTTGCAAATAAAGCTGAACAGAGAACAACTGCAAAAGGAAAAAATGGATTATTCACAAAGCAGAGCTGGAAGATGTGGGAAATTGCTGAGGGAAGCTGAAAACCATGGGAGAGAGCCTGTAACAGGCAAAATTACAGTCCTGGGATCAGGTCCCACCATGGCACATGCTCAGTTCTAATCCCTGCTTTGGACAGAGGGACACCAGAGTCTGGTGGTTCTGAGGTAAATTTTGCATGCTGGGAGATGTTTAATTCTGTTCCCTAAAGCAGCAGAATGAATCCCTCCCTCTGTAGCCAGGCAAGGGTGTTGGTGTCTCCTGGGCTCATTGCTGGTGTGCCCAGGGCTCCCAGAGAGCTGCCGTTGAATCCCTGGGAATTCCCAAAGCCCCCAGGTGTAAAGGCCACGTGGGATGACCAAACTGGATGAGGTGCTTGGAGGAGAACCTGGATGAAAGGCCCCGTGGAACCCCTCTACTGCTGGATTAAAGGCCAGCAAGGCAATTGCTGGTAGGTTTTGAGGCTTTGGAGGACTTGGGCCTTGTCAAACAAAAAAATTATGCAATTCCAGGTTGGGCTGACAAAGGTAACTGCACAATGGGCTTAGTCCAGGGCAGACATTTCATTTAATAATGCATAATAGGCTACTTCTAAATAAAATCTATAAAACTATAAAGGAAATAAAACTTTCTTTTGGGAAATGCAGAGGGAGTGGGTGGGGATGGCTGCCTGACAGATCCTGGGAGGAAGGACTCAGTAAGGGATCGTGTCCTGGTGTGCCCCCCCCGGAAGGGGATCTGGCTGGTGCTGCCAGCACATCTACCTTGATGCCTCGGGTTTTAACTTTTATATTTTTCAAACCCTGCAGTGCCCAGTGTGGAACTCTGGAGTTGCCTGTTCCCTGTTCAGTGCTGCTCTCTGTGCTGGGCACACACAACAAAGCCTCTCCGGGGCTGCTCTCCAAGGACACCCAGCCCCTCCTGGGCCCAAAAAGGATCAACCAAAGAGCCTCTGAGAGGGGCAAGCTGAGGGGAATTACATCATTAACTGAAGCTTTAATTGGAGAATTAACCCAGCGATGCAAATGAACCAAACCTATAAGGGTGTGAAGAACTCGTGGCCTCTCAGGGTCCATCTCGGGGCCCATCTGGGCAGCACCTCTGGCTCCCCAGGGGTACCTTTGAGGGCCTTTCCAATAAATCCCCACCTTTATTCCCTTTACTCCTGTCTGGGCTCTGTTTTTAGGTGGCCTCTTAAGGCATCCACCTGGCAGGGCTGGAAACCAATGTGCAGAGCTCAGCAGTGAGCTGGGACAGCTCTGATGTTGATGGGATCCCTGGGAGCCGGGCCCTGCTCCGGGGCTGCTGCGTTCAGCCCGCGGCTCCGGGCGGAGCTGAGAGCTCCCCGTCCCTGCAGGCTCAGGGAGAGCCCAGAGATTCCCTTTGCTTCTGCTCCTTATCTCTGCGATAAGTCATCATCACAGGGCGGTTTCCAGAGGCAAACCTCATCCAGAGATAAAGCCCTTGGGGGCTGTGAGTGCTTCCCTCGGTGCTCTGCCCCTCCGATGCAGCCCCAGGGTGAATCAGCTCCCCAGGGAAGGTGCTTTTGGGGCTAATTAGGGAACCAATCGTGGAGATCACAGTGATGCCTTAAGAGGCCTCCTAGAAAACAGAGAGCAGACAGGAGTAAAGGGAATAAAGGTGGGCATTTATTGGAAAGGCCTCCAAAGGTACCCCTNTATTTTCTGAGGCATCAACAGAGGAGCCAGCACGCCCTGGTGTTCAGCAAGCCCAGCCGTGAGCTCTGCCTGCTCCTGTCCCTGTTGGCACCATCCAGGCCACCATCCTCATCTGTCGCCCCTTGGGAGTCATTTGTCCCCAGCTTGTTTGGCGTAGGAACATCTGGGCTGTGTCAGTGCCAGCACCTGCTGCTGAGCCAGGTTGGGCAGGTGGGACAGGAGGGACAGGGACCAAGGGTCAGCCCCACTGCTCGGCGTGGGGACAGCAAGGAGCGGCATCTCTGCAAGTTAATGAGACATCAGATTGCCAGCTGGGATCTGCTCGACTTGAGCTGACCTCTGCATCTGGGAGCAGAGCCAGGAGGCAGGAGGATGGAGCAATTGATGCAGATAACAATAAAACACCTCTATTAACACTGACAAAGGATGAGAAGTGCTTTGTCAGGAGCCATCTCTTCACACAGTGCATTGTCTGCTTTAACGTTAAGCTGTGTCTAAAGAACAGGCTGGGATTGCTGTGAGTGGAGCTTCCCCCCACCTTGGCCATCACCTTTGCTGGTTCATCCATGGCCCTGTGATGAGCTGATCACAGCAGGACAGCTGCCAGGGTTCCCTCAAGCATTCCTGGTGGCCCCATCTCAAAGCCGAGCTACTCTCTGTTGTGTTGTACACCATACATGCATAAGAAATATTTATAATTATTTTAATAATGTATGATCACAAAGACATCATGGCAGCCCAAAAGGGTTGCACTGGGAAATCAAGATGCGTCCGGTTCTCTCATGGAAAAGAGAACAGCCTGAGGCAGTCCATTGCCCATATCCATCCTCAAACAAGCCAGCAAGAAAATGCTTTCAGTCTTGCTGGAAAATGGTTCTGCTGGTTAAACCTGGATTTCCGGGCAGTGGATCAGCAAGACATGAGGAAAAGGGCAACCCACAGAGAGCTCTTCCACAGAGCTCTGGTTCTGGGAAGGAGCAGGAAGTGTGCTGGCTGGCAGGTCCAGAGGAAGGCCTGGCTCACTGGGAGGTACAGAGCTGGCAGGATATGGGTGCAGGATATGTGCGAAGCCCTAGAGAGGATTTTGGTGCTCCCCCAGGTCGTTGCTGCACGAACACTTGGTTACCCAATATTTTAGATTCCACAGCAAATCAACCACCCCTTGGAAAGAGTGGCCAGAACAATGTGTGAAGGGACTCCAGAGCACATGGGGGTCAGCTGAACATCTCTCTGCAAGGCCTGCTGGGGAACTGAGGGATGCTCTAGCAGTGCTCTGGGGCTGCTCCAGGGAGCAGAATGATGGCTAGAACCATGCTGGACCAAGGACACAACTTATACAAAAGACATACCTTTAAATAATTAGGAGTGGGAGAGTTTATTATTTCTAGAAGTGCTTGTTCCTGTCTCATCCTTCCTGGGAAAGATCTGCACGTTTTTTCCCACTCTGGATATGCCTGGCTTCAGCCCCCAGCCCCTGCTCCTGTTGCTTTTCCTGGTTTATTGAGGAGCCTTTCAGAACTTGGTGTTTTTCCACATCAAGCCGCTCAGTGTTGTGAGCACATTGTCTTTCAAGTGTCTCCTCAATTAGCTAAACAGGTTTTAAATCCTTCACTTCAAAGTGTTCTCTTCCACCCTCAAATCATTTTTATGGCTCTTTTTTGCACTGGCTCCCTATTTATCATCCCTCTAATGTGTGTGGATGGCCTCAGCCCGTCATCCCCAGGGGCTGGAGTCACCTCCCTGCCCTGGGCCTCTCCTCTGCTGGAACATCTCAGAGCAGGGTTGGCTTCCTTGCTGCTGAGTCACTGCTCTGACCCCTAAATCCAGGCCAGTGCTGGTACTTTTGGGATCAGTTTTGGTCAGGGCTGCGTCAGCTGCAGGGCCCTGCCAGCCCTCTCTGCAAGAACACGCAGGAGCTCAACTGGAACTGAACGAACTTATGTGAGATGTAAATGGGATCTTGCCTGTGCTCACCACCTTTAAGAACAGCTGCTCTGGGTTTGCTCTGGTGTCCCACAGCTGCCTGAGGCTGTCACTGCCATTCTCAGGGGGGCTGAGCATGAGGCAGAGCAGTCACCACCCCCAGAGCACCCTCCAGAGTGTCCTGGCTCCTGCAGGAGGACACAGACCCTGCCACTGCCCCCTACGAACCCCCACAATGCCCAGTGACCTCCTGCTCCTCGTCCCACATCCCCACACCCAGCACAGAGGAGGTCATGTCCTGCAGCCTTCAGGGATGTCCCCCCAGGGCTTGTCCACATGGAATCACAGAATCATTTGGGTTGAAAAACACCTCCAAAACCAACCTGTGCCTGATCCCCTCCTTGTCCCCAGCCCAGAGCTCTGAGTGCCACCTCCAGGAATTCCTTGGACACCTCCAGGGATGGGGACTCCAAACCTCCCTGGGCAGCCCCTGCCAAGGCCTGAGCACCTTGTCAGTGAAGAAATTCCTGCTGATGTCCAACCTAAACTTCCTCTGGTGCAATTTGGGCCCATTTCATCTTCCTGTCACTGTTTTCTGAGGTGACGAACCTCTTACATGGGATGATGAATTTCCTTTTAAAAAGAGCCTCACCGCAGTTGGACTTTGGAGTGTTCCTGGAAATTTGATTCACAGCTTGGGACAAAATACCCAGGAAAAAAACCTGGCTTCCTCCACTTCATCTGGGGAAAACTTCAGCTGTGTCCACGTGTGCCTGGGCTTGGGAATATGTCCTGTCCGTGTCAGCACCAGCCTAAGCTTCCAGGGGTGATATGACCATTCCCACAGCACCACCACTGCCTGAGTATCTCCTGCCAAAATCCTTCATCATTTCGTTTAGGGCTACTCTGTTCCAAAGAGCCCTTCTGTGAGGGAAACCCTGCTCTGAGACCCAGCAAACTGTGGCTGCTGGGAAGAGGCAGCCACCATGTCCTGGAGAGCAGGGCAGGCTGTTCAGGCCTGGGGACACACCTGGATGTGGTGGCTGCATGTTTGGGCCATGCAGAGTTTTTTTAATTCCAAAGCAAGGAGGTGGCTGCCAGCTGAGACAACGAGGAATTGTCCTGTTTTACACGGAGAGCCTCTGGATTCCAGCATGGGAAGCCTTGAGATTGCAGTACAGCAGAGCCCATACAGTGACTAATTGGCTCTTCAACAGGTGCTAACTTGAATTTACCTTGGGAAAAATACGTGCAGTGGAAGGCAATTAATCAGATAACCCAACATTTGGCTAAATCTGTTTCTTGAACCCTTTGATCTCCTCAATTAGCTGCTACCAGGCTGCCTTGGAAAAATACCTTCCAGCATAACAGGGGTGGGTGAGAATTGTGAGTCAGCACCCACAGTGCTCAGAGCTGGACCAGGAAGAGGGGCAGCAGCTCAGACACAGCCTGGCCAGGCTGGGGGAGAGGGGGAGATTGCTGCTGCTGCTGCAGGCTCTCCCTCTTCACCCACAGCAAGGCTGAGCTGTTTTCCTGCCACCAGGCTGGGACACAGAGGTGTCACTGAGTTGGTTGTGCTCTGGAAATCAGTCCAGCCGGGAGGGATGGGGAGAGCTGATGGGTGATGGCCTCGCTGCAGTGCACTGACTCCAGCAGGTAAGCAGCAGGAGATTAAACCAAAATCCAAGCCAGATTCCCCTAGTGGCAAAGCTTCACCCACCACAGGTGGCTGACTCTCCATTTAAAGCCAGCTCTGTGTGTCCCCAGGCCAACCTCCCTCAAACACGGGCACAACAGGGAGACCACCCCACCCCCATCCCCATTCCTCCTTCCCAGGCAGCCCTCATTCCCCCTCTCCATCCTTGGAGACTCTGCTGAAGGCAGCTCTTCAGCCCCAAGGAGGGGATGTTTCTGTGCAAACACAGCCTCGAAGAAAGCCTGGGTAAATGCCTCTTTATTTTGCTCACAGCAGGCAGCGCAATTTGTCTCTAATGAGCACTAACACGCTCTCTGCTCTCACTCTGGACTCCCAGGTTGCACGCAGAGCTTGGATATCCAGCTAACAGCCTGGGCACTGCCTCGGTGGCAGCTCCTGATGGACGCTGTGACCAGCTCACCCCAGAGGAAGAGCCAGCGGCTCAGTGTGACACAGAACCAGGCACAGGGACGTCTCTCCTCAGGGTTCCACCTTCCTGGAGCACCAGTGGCAGGGTTTGGCTGCTCCAGGTGCAGCCGTGGGTGGGTACAGGCTGCCAGACAGAGGAGAGATCAGCTGGGACGCTGCACTTGCCACTGATCCCTGCCTGGTGGCTTCCACAGTGGCTTTGGAGTGTGGCAGGAGACATCAGTGGCCGTGGAGACTGAGGGACAGGCACTCTGTCCTCCTCAGTTAAGGATTCCTCCTCTAAGATTTTCCTCCTCCTTCATGTGTTTCTCAGCCTATGAAAAGAAATTCTGTGGATCCCCGGGTTTGCCAAGCAGCAAACACGAGCTGGGGGCTCACCTTCAGCAAGGAATGCTGAGACCCCTTCCTGCTCCAAAGGCAAAACTCTTCCTGTGAATTCTCCTCATGCCTGAAGGTGAGGTAGGACCTGGAGATGGAAAGCAAGGTCCTGCTGCCTGTGGCCACGTGTGTTTCTTCCTTCCCCTGCAGTCCATGCCCTGTGACACTGCAGAGGAGGCACCCCTGTGGTGTCCCACAGCCCTGCCCTGGCTGCAGGTGAGAGCTGTGCCTGCTCCAGAGCTGAGAGCACAACCTGAGGGCTTGAACAGCTTCATACCCTCTGTGGTCTCACCTGTCCAGAATCACCAGCTTTGGGAAAAATGCCTGCAGGAACACTACCTGGAGGTTCCTGGAGAGCTGCTAATGAATATTTGAGGAGCATTCTGCAAATCCAGGACAGCATCCTCTCGTTAACCCCACAGGCACGGCCACAGGGTGAGTGTGAGCTGAGCTGAGCAGGGCTTTCAGCCATTCAAACAATCAGGAAAAGGCTCAGAATCCAACTCGAGGTGCATTTCAGAGGTATTTCTGCTGGGATCTTCACCAAATGTCAGTTGCACTCAAGTAAAAATAGTATAGGTTGGTCCAAAAGGAATAAATAATTTGTAAATAATAAATTTATTGCTTGTAAATAAGAAAGCAGTTGGGACTTCTCTCAAATCTCACAAACCCCATCTCACAAATATGGGATATAAATCTTCACACATCCTTTTCCACAGGCCAGCAAGGGGCTCCACTGATAATCCCTGTTCTAGTCAGCCCGCTGCTTGGACTGCTTTTCTGCCTCCCTCTACTCTCCCGAAAGGGTGCATCTAAAACTTGGCGAGAACTTCATTTCCTGAAGATCTTGGTTGTGCTGTACAGAGGAATGATTACAGGAATGAAGTTGCCTCCAGCACTGACCCAAGCTCAGCACAACAGGTTAACACCATGAGATTTTTCCTGTCAGAGAATTGCAGCCATGGATCCAAAGAATCCTAAATTAATCTGAATATTTATAATGGGGCTTCAAAGGAGGTGGAGCAGAGCAGCCCCATATCAAAGGAGGCTGCTCCAACAAGAAGGTTCCTTGCAGAAGATCCCAAAATTGAGTGCACAGCAATTGGAACAGAGCGATGGCTCCTGGGCAGGGACTGGGTGAGCAGTGTGGTGTTTTTGTTACTAAATAGGATGAGGTTTACAGCAGTGACATCCCAGGATTTAAAGCTCCCTCAGTTTCCTTCTGTGCTGCTCTGCCTGCGCTGTGCTCTGGTGGTGTCCGGGCAGGCGGGGCTGGGGCAGATGTGGGATCCTGGCATCCCTGAATGGAGAGATTCTCTTCCAAATGTTCCCCAAACTCCACTCAGTGACAGCTTTCAGCCACAATTCTGCATCAAACTGAAAAACTGGGAGCTGGTGTGAGAAAAATAGGGCAGGGTTGGAAGATGGAGCTGGGATTGCACTTGAGGAGCAGTTACTGAAAAGAATGAAACTGATTTCTTGTGATTACACACAGCTCCAAAACATTCAGGGAATACCAACACGGCAGCAGTGGTGCAGCCCGAGGAGCCATCCATGACTGCAGCTCACATCTCTTGTGGCCCCATCTCACTCACTGCCAACCAGACCTGCTCCGGGCCAGCCCTGGGCCGGCTGCTGAAGGGATTCCACTGCCTGTAGAGCCCCACCCCAAATTCAGGAGCAGTTTTGGGCATGGAGAAGGGAAGAGCTGCTGGCTGATGTTGTATGTGGTCGTGGGCAGGATGCTGCCTGGGAGCTCAGCTGTGTCTCCATGCTCTGAGGGGATGTTCACACACCAAAAATGGGCTTGATTCAGCCCCATTCTCTGCTGAAGGTAATTCCCAGCAATGCTCCAAATTCAGAGCTGCAGCCGAGGCTTTTCCTGTAATCCCAAAGGTGCTGTGCAATGGTCAATCTTCTAGAAACCTGTTCTTTTCATAAAGCCAGCCCTCAGAAAGCACCAACACATTTGCTCCTGGCTTCCCAAGCCTCAGTTCTTTGTGCAATGAGGATAACACGGGCCCTTCATCTGGGTGTCTGGAGATAAACTCGGCTTTGCACAGCCTCGTCCCTGCCCCCGATGAATGGCACAGAAAAGGCCTCTGGAAGTGAGTCATCCCTGAAATTCGGACAGTTGAAAAAGCAGCCTCCCGCGGGACCAGGGCTGGGAATTTGTCTCTCATCTGCTGTGAATACCAGGCTGGTCATGGAGGGAGGACAACAATGGATGGGATTTGCTCCCCCGGGGAGCCCCTGGTCCCTGGCAGACAGTGACAGACAGTGACAGACAGTGACTCAGAGCCTGGTCAAGGAGCTGAACTGGAGGGAGGGGGAACCAGGGCTCTTTTCCTTCCCAGGGCTGCAGAGAGAAGGAGCATCAGCACAGAGACCCCAACCCAGAAGGCACAAGCCCCACCATTTCAGGCAAAGGGGACGCCCAGCAGCATTGTTGGGTTCAAGATGTGCCTGTGCCCCAGTGGACACAGCAGGGCACTCAGAGGGGGCAGAGGAACAGCTCAGGCACCAGGGTCACAAGGGATTGAGGCCAATAGAGGTGCTGGTGACAGAGGCTGGACATGAGCCCAGGTGCACCCAGGTGGGCAAGAGGCTAAGGGCACCTGGGCTGTGCCAGCCCTGGGGTGGCAGCGGGGCCAGGGCAGTGCCTGTCCCCTGTGCTGGCACTACTGGGGCACCTCCAGTGCTGGGGGCAGCTCTGGGCCCCTCCTCACAGGAGAGACCTGGAGGGGCTGGAGCGTGTCCAGGGAAGGGAACAGGACTGGGAAGGGGACAGAGCCCAGCAGCAGTTGGGGGAGCTGGGAAAGGGGCTCAGCCTGGAGCAAAAGAGGCTCAGGGAGGCCCTTGTGGCTCTGCACAACTCCCTGACAGGAGGGGGCAGCTGGGGGGGTCGGGCTCTGCTCCCAGGGAACAGGGACAGGAGGAGAGGAAATGTCCTCAAGCTGCATTAGGTTTAGGTTGGATATTAGGAAGAAATTCTTCATGGAATGAGTGGTCAGCTCCTGAGCTTTGTTTAGATCACTACAGGCACTGCCACATAATCCTGCACAGTCCCTGAGCAGACCCAGCTCCTAAGGAGCTCTGAGGCAGCATTGTGACACTAAATCATCTCAAGTCAGCCCTGAGGTGATTTCTGACCTGATGCAGTCTTATGTCAAGCTAGGAGAGGCAGCAGGATGAGCAGAGGAAGCTTCATGGCCGTGTTTGGGTGGCAGGGACACACACACACACTGCAGGTCACCTGTGCGGTTTGTCCCCTGCCCTCCCCTCAGCCCCCTGTCCCACAGCAGCCCCGTGGTCACTGTGGAGCTGAAGCTCTTTTGGCAACCCTGAGGTTCAAGTTAACATCAATAAAAAAGTGCTTCCCAAAGTTGGAAGCAGAACAGAAGAGCTTCTGCCTGGCATTCCGACAAGGAAACAGGATGGGGAACTGCATCGTATTCCCAGTGTGCTCCTGACTCACTCTGTGCCTGGGGTGAGTCACTTCCCAAGGTCTCTCCTTCCAATGTCCTCTCTGCTCTGCAGGGAATGAAAATGCTCCTGAAAGCTCCTCCAAGCCCCATTCATTATTAAATGCCTTTAAGTGTGTGACTGCCGAGGAAGAAACACCTTGTGGGCACAGATCTCTGCTCTGTGGGCAGAAAACACTCCTGGCTTTGAAGGGAGCTTCAGCTCTCAGAAGGACTGGCTGAGCTGTAGGTTCTGCCTGTGAAAACAGCTGGGAGAAAGGTGGATTCCTGCTCAGAGAGTTCCTGTGCTGGCAGCCATGCAGCATTTACTGCAGGGGGACACGTCCCCCATTCCGTGTCTCCCTGGCAGTTTGTTCCATGGCAGTGGGTCCGGCCCTTCTGGGCCCGGCTGTAAAACACGATTAACACCCTACACTTTTCACTGACCCTGGCACCTCAGCCTCTCATGTTGCATTAAAATGCTGAGCTTTGTAAAAATCTCACTGGAAAGCATTTCCTGACTCAGTTTTGAGCTGGAATGCTTTTCCACTTGGACATCCACACCCCAGCAGCCCTGCTCTGGTTCCTGCAGGTCTGAGAGAACTGGTGGCATTAGGACACCTCATCTTCAAAAGACCAAATCCACCCCTGACTCAGAATTTCCCTCTTTTGTTGCTCTTTGCATCCCAAGCTCTTTGTGTCTCCCAAAGCTTTTAGCAGTGACAATTTCATCCTTATTTCTGGAGTGCTGAGCTCAGTGCTGTAGAGCGTGTGTGGCCTTGCCCTGAGTTCTGCCAAGCACCACTTGAGGTGGCCCTTCAGAGAGTGAAACCCCTCTCTGAGCTCCTCCAGAGCCTCTGAGCTGCAGCCCTCTGACACCAGCGCCCTCAAGGACATGCAGTGATAAAATTCTCCCTCCGTTCATCCAGCAGCACAGGCTCCAGTGCTGTGGGAGAGGTGAAACTCATGGCACATCCCCGTCATCCTGCCAGCCCCAGCTGTAAAAACTTTCAAGAGAATTGATTTTGAGCTTGTTTGACAAGATCTGCTTTTTTTAAACCCATGGCTGACAGGTGTTAATTATCCCATAGTCCTTAATTTCCTCGTCATTTTCCAGCATCTTTCCAAGGCAGAAGGGAGCAGTGCTAATCCTTAGGCTTGGGAAACACCCCCGTGTGTTTTGCTGAGGTGCAGGAAGAGTGGGAGAGCTGCTGGGAAGGTGGCACTGGTGGAATGGCCACTTCTCACTTCAACAGCACCTTTGGGGCCTCCCAGCAGTTTTACCAGGACACAATCCTGTCTTTTTTCAGGCGTGAGGATCCCAAGCCTTCCCAGAGGGAGGAATTGCTGCTTTGCCAATGGAATGGCTCTGTGGCTCACTGACGTGACAAGGTGACACCAGGCCCCTGCTGTAGGAGTGACCTGTGGCTAAGGAAGATGGACAAAAACCCAGCCTTGTTCCTCCTCAGGGGACTCCACACCCATCCCATCATTCCCATCAATGTCCATCAGCTGGTCCTGCTCTCTGCTGCCTCTGAGCCTCCTCCCTCTGGGCTGGCAGTGGGGGCTGCTCAGCCAGACCCACCCTGACCTCCCTGGCACTTCCACATCCTCTGTGTGTGCTCCACTGCCGAGGGCAAAAGCACAGCCTCTGTGGAAGCCTCACCACTGTGGGACATCCCACAGGTTCCAACTTTGTAATCCAAGGCTTTCTAGATAGAGACAATATCATGGATTATGGAGGCAAACTTAAAGAAGGGCAACTTTAAAGTAAAATCCTCTGGGCTTGTGAGACAAAATTTTACAGCAAATGGTAATGTCTCTCTGCTCCCCCTGATTTTTCCTGGCACGATGATGAAATGCAGTAAATAAATACATAAAAATAATGAGTCTTCCAGACCTTGCAGCATTCATTTTAATAGATGCTATTTAACTACACACAGAATCACAGATATCTACCTTTCAAACGCTGGTTACAAAGATTGGGAAGGCTGCCAAGAAAATGGCTTTTATTTCCCCCAATAGATATCAAAAAGAAACAATTTATATGTTGAAATTGCCTTTATTTTTTAATCCATAAATAGTTGTTACTGACAAAAGTGGAAAAATCCTTAAGACTCTAAATTTTACTAAACTGATAATATTTTTGTTTACAGTACATACAGAATGTGCTTTTACAGGTAGGTATAACAACAAGAATAATACAGAGAAAAAACAGTCAAATACTGCTCATCTTGAAGCTTGTTTAATGGTTAACCAAGAGTCTGTGCAAAGTTACAGATACAAATGTACTTCCTCTTCAGTACTACTGTATAATAAACATGGAATCCATAAACTGGGCTAAAGCACAAAAATATCCACTCAACCCCTCTTAGGAAATATTGTCCCCCGAACTAAAAATATTACAGTAAGAAGTGTCTTTCTCGGAGCCAAGAAATTCTTGCT
>VXAC01002179.1:40609-133454 GCA_013399225.1 Rhipidura dahli
GCGGCGGCGGAGCAGAGGGGCAGGGGGAGCAGCTCCTCCCAGCAGCAGGGCAGGATGGAGACCTCCCGGGATGGAGAGAGACCTCCTGGGATCGAGGGAGACCTCCTGGCATGGACAGAGACCTCCTGGGTTTGAGAGAGACCTCCCAGGATGGAAAGAGACCTCCTGGCATGGAGACCTCTTGGAATGGAGACCTCTTGGAATGGAGACCTCCTGGGCATGGTGTGGCCACGGTGGAGGCGCGGGGTCCTGGGAGCAGAGATCTCTTCCAGACTGACACCAACACACTCACACAGCCCCATCCAAGTCTCCCCTCGCCCCTGGGTGAAGCACAGTTGGCTTTTCCCAGCCGGGATTTTGGCTCGGGGAGGGCACCTCTCATAACGGAGAGAGCTGGGAATGATCCCTTCTCCCACCTGCCTGTGGACATACAGCACAGAAGGGGCTGTTCCCCAAGAAGCAGCCCCAACATGGGCTTATTGCTAACAACACTCACTAGGAAAATATTGAAGCCCCTTTCTCGCACATTTCCCTTCTTTCACTCAGCTGGAATACGCCTGAACACGAAACCTGTTCATGCTAAAGGTATTCCAGAGGAGCCCCTCCTTCCAGGTTAAGCACTAAGTCTGAAACCAAACTACGACAAGCTATTTCTCCATGAGCTGAGGACGGCAAACTGATCACAAAGAGAACACATATTTCAAACACAATTAAAGTTACCCTGTTTCATGGCAATTTTGTTTGTGGTGGTGGAAGAAGATGAGGATGTCTTCCCAGCTACCAGGAACTAACCAACTCTTACAAAAACCTGGTGCTAAGCTCCTGCAGGTTCCTCGTGGGAATGCTTCTGATAGAACAGAAATGTGCATGTGGGAAGTTCAGGTTCCTGGGGGCAGCTTTGCAGCCAGCCAGGCTCAGCAGACAGAAATTAAATCCAGGCCAGGGAAGGAGGGCTTACTCCCGGACAGCTGTCTCTGTTTCTTCCCACCCACCCCCATCCCCAAGTAACAGCTCATCATTTATAAAAGGAACATTAAAACATTGAAAAATATTTCTTTTTTTTTCTGTAAAACACGATTCACTGGCATTAGAAGGCTTTTTATGACAAAGATTTGTTGCGTGTGGTGCTGTGTGTGGTGCTGCGTGTGGTGCTGCGTGTGGCTCGTTAAAAACAGTTTTCCACGTTTCAAAAAATGATGCAACACAGTTTGGAAGCTTCGATTGGTACAGGGTCAGTCAGAATGTGCTGGCTGCATTTTACAGTGTGTATATGTGTCTATATTTGTGTCTATATCCACATACACAGGGAGTTGTATAAAACCCAGAGCAGCCACCCAGGATGTGTCGCTGCTCAGGGAATGCAAATAATTATCAGCTCATAGGAAATAATACAAACTTTTTTACATCCCCCTCCTCCAGTCCCTGCACATGCACTCTGGGAACTGGACACTCCCCAGGTGCGTGTTTGCACCTGTGGGTGGAGAAGACAGATCAATTCTTCAGAGTATATGAGATTAATCAAGGCAGGTTATATTGGACTGTACAGAGGAATGTGGCTGCTTCCCGCTTTTCTCCTGAGTGCGGGGTGTTGTGGTGACTCAGATGTGGGGAGAAGGCAGCAGGAAGGTCACAGTGCAGGGAACAGCATCCCTTGGAGCTGCTGCCTGCCAGGACCCCAGCCAGAAGGAGAGCAGTGGGAATCTGGGCAACCCCACCCCAGCACTCTCGCTCTAGGCGGACAGCGGATTGTGACACATCACACACGATGTGCCAGGACAATGACAAACAAGATTAACAAAAACACTTTGCTGCTCTACAGTTTCTGTTGTGAGAGGGTCTCAAAGCACTTCACAGACATTATGGTCTGATCCCTCCACAGAGCTGGAAATTCCAGTTATCATCCTATATGGACCATGGGGAGGTGAAGTGCTGGGAACCGGCCTGTGGGTCATGACACTCGGTCCCAGGCCAAGTGTTCTTTCAGTGACAAACTATCAGAAGGAGGAATAAGGAAAAAATTACCAAAGAACAGCTGTGTGTGCTGAAATGCCACTGCCCCATCTCCAACCCATTCCTGCACACAGAGTGAGCTGTGGGAACACATGGTGCCCAGGTGGGATCCAGGGCACAGTTCCTTCCCAAGGAAATTTGCTGAAATTTTTCTGTGGTGGTGGCAGAGTCCCTGAAGAGATTTGGCCTAAAAAGGCTCCTTGTGGGACACATCTGCTTGAAACAGTTGAGTGGGTGGGAAAAAGACAAGGAAATGAGGCTAAGATTTCTCTGGAGGATTCTTGCCCAGGTAGGACATGTCAGTAGAGGGCCTGTGGTATTTTTTAGCCAGAACAGGAGAGAACACAGAGGTCAAATGGCCCAGGCACAGCTCAGCACCTGCTCGGGCTATTTGAATGAAAAATTTCCAAATTTGCATCTGGTCCAGCAACTTCTTATTTCACAAATGGAACATGATGATGAGGACTAGAGCTTCAGACACACAGCTATGGTAATGGAAAGGGGAGTGTTCACCTACCCACAGCTTCTCACTGTTACCTCCTCTCCAGCTCTGCAACCACAGCTCCTGGACACTCTACAGTGGACTCTGCTCTCCCACAGTGTTCAGATCTCCCTGGCTTTGCTTGGGCCAAGAGAGAGTGGAAGAGCCCCAGAACCTCAGCAGGGCTGCCTCCCCTTCAGTCGGGAGAGTTTCTCTTCACTTCAGCCTGTGGGAAGGTCAGCAAAGGCAATGTTCTCACAGGGATTATCCTCTGGGAGGAGATATCCAGGGGCTGAGCTGAGGAGCTTGGAGGTAGCCAGGGGAGACGAGTGTCCATCAAGGGAGGGGGGAAGGAAATGGGAGGGAGCCTGTTCTCTCTCATCCCTCCCATGCCGTGAACTGCCACCCTGACCCACAGACAGTTCTGGTTGTTGCCCAGAGTGATTTTGCCCAAGGCTGTAGGATCTGACCCTGGAGACTGTTATTTGTTTATTTGTTTATTCCTTCGCAGCTCAGTTTCCGTCAAACAAAGCCCCAGTAACCTCTCACTGATGGAGCTCTTCTCAGCACAGTCTCCATCAGATGGGGCAGGATAAAGCTCTGCAAACAGGACCAGCTCCAGGACAGTCTGGGAAAGAGAAAGGCCACCTGGACACCCCACTGAGGCCCACCTGGAAGTCCCACTGGGGTATGGATGCGCTCCTCCTGCCTACCCTGCACCAGAAAAACCTGGTACTGCACCTCAGCCTCCACAGGAGACTCACGCTCAGGCCCCAGGATCACTGCTTGCTACAGGACTTGACACGCTGGACTGGGAATATCATTAAGGCCAGGAGGTGGGAGGTATTTGAGGGGAGGCAGAATGGCAGAGCAAAGTTCAGTGAAGCCTAATGAAGAGCCATGTAGGAAAAGAGTCAGTGTGGGGAGGATGGACAGGAAGAGGTGCTCGCAGCCTGAAGTCAGTCATCATCCCACAGAGGAGGGAGTGTGCCTGCCAAGATCCCCTGGGGGTGTGTGTGTGTGGTGGGGCCTCAAGGGCACACCAGGGACAGTGTCCAGCACCCACAGCTCCAGCACCATCTCTGGCTGGCCTTCAAACCCTCTGAGACCCTTTCCTGGCCACAGAAGTGTGTTCCGGTGGGAGTCAGATCTACAGAATTTGGCAGGAACACAAATCAACGGGGGGAAAAAAGGAAAGGAAAAACCAAACCCAAATCCAACAAAAAAACCCAACCAACCAACCAACTAAAAAAAAAAAAAAAAAAAAAACCAAAACCAAAACAAAGCAAAGCCCAATCTGTCTGTCTGGAAAGCCAAAGGTAAAACCCTCACAAATTCTGGACCCATGAGTCTATGTTTTAAAGATTTTACAAATATACAGTATCTAATTAGCATTATATCAGATATACAACATGCCCATTAATTATAATTATGCTGGATATATAATTTATATGCATGAAATGTAACTGTCTTCATGGTTAGGATTGGGACTCAGTGGAATTGGAATTTAGAAGGTTTTCTTGGGAGGCCATTGCAGGGAGAGAAAACCACGGAAAGTTACCGACCTGCTTTTGGGTAAACAGACACCCTCAGCTTTGTGCCTCTGCTAAGGGCTGCAAAAAGATTTGCTACATATGGAGCTCTAGGCTGTAAATGGGAGGAGAAAACATTCAGAAACAGGGGAACTGGGCCATGGAAAATGTTATCAGGAAAAGAAACTCCTGGGGAGGATTCTGGGCTCGGTGACAGCCTTGGCTCATGGGGGTCTCGGTGGGGTCAGGACCTCCCCCAGCACAGGTCAGCAGTGTGGAGCTGAATGGGTTCTGGTGCTTCAGGTTCAGCAGTGGCAAGAAGCTGGAGGAAGAGGAACCCCCTCCTTCCTTCCTATTTACATGTTGGAGACACCACGATACTAGAATGAATGGAGAAAAGGGTCTAACAAGCATTTCAGCATATTTGTGCTTATTGAACACATCAACCCCACTACTTCCTACACTGAGAGAGCAGGCGATTTGTAGGCACTAGTATGTTTTTTTTTTAATCTTATGAGTATATTTAATATAAACTAAAACTTTATTTCTCAGCCAGGCTATTCTTGTCCCTAGATCTGCCAGTCCCGTAGGAAAGTCTGCCCTTGAACTTGCTCCAAGGGTGACAGAGAACAGATGTGTGGGTGCTGACGGGTGTAGAGCAGCCTGGGGAGGACCCCAGCAGCCAGAACTTCCCTGCTTGCTACAGAAAGGCCAAACATGAGGACCAAGAATGAGGCCCCTTCCTGCATTTCCTCCTCCCTGTCTCAGGCTGCTTCTCCTTGGAGCCACTGAAAAGTCCTGAATTAATGGGAACTATGGGGTAATGCAGGTGAGCCCTTGGAAGGAGCCATCGATTACTATGGCTTTCTTTGACAGAAACTGATGCACATCAGGAAATTTCCTCTGTTATCCCTCACTAGTGTCTGACTGCTGCTTCAGCTCTTCCTGTGTCACTGATGGAGGGGTGGCTTTAAAAACAACATGGATGGGACTGTCAGAGAAGTCTTTGCAGACACTGAGTTAGTAGAGGTTATCTTGGCCTATAAGGCCACTGCAGAACGGGGTGCTGTGGCCACCCCAGTCCTTAAGGAGTATCTACAATGCACTGGGTCATGTCAAACAGTCACCTCTGTTTTGCTGGCAGTGCGGTAGTGGTGGTGGTGGCCGGGGATGTAATGCAGCTGTTCCACCGTGTTGTGCCGGCGCGAGGCGAACGCTTGGCGCTTGGCCGAGGTCGGGTTCATACTCAAGGTATTGTACAAGTTATTTGAGGCACTAGGATGGGAGTGCATTTTTGACATCCTGTAGCGATCCAAGACCGGTGTGGACACAAAGACATCTGTGTGTGACAGTGCCCTGGACATGGACTGCTCGGGGTACCCCGAGCGCTCCGGGGACAGCAGCGGGTCCTGGGAGTGCAGGCGCTCTGCCGACAGGAGCTGCTCGTCTGACAGGATCCGTTCATAGGACATGCTGAACTCCTCGGGCATGATCCTCTCAGGGGACAGCACTCTGTCCTGGGACATGGCCCGAATGGGACGGCGGGGCCTCTCCCGGTGGTTGCTCTGCTGAGACATTTTGATGACGTTGATGGGCAGCGTGCCCCGGGCTGCCAGGTCGGGCAGGTGTCTCCTCCTCATGTAGTACTCATCAGCCTCTTTGTCAGCTGTAGGAAGGGAAAGGGAGAGGTTAGAAATGTCAAAGCCCTGCAGCTGCCTCCTGGTGACACCCGAGGGACCATCTGCCACAGGCAGACACCCTGCCAGAGAGACAGTGCGGTATGGGTGGTGTCACCGAGGGCTCATGGCAGACAGAGGAGTGGGAAACACATGGGGACAGTGTAAATCCCTGGCAGTGCATCCCATCCTCCTGCACCATGGGACAAGAGACTCCACGTGCTGTGGAGGCCAGACCGTGGTGATTTACATGAAAGGTGAGTTATGTAGAAATTCCCAAATGTCACCTTCATGGGAAAGAACAGGGCAGGTGACATAAGCAGGCGAGGTCCCCGTTTGAGGATGTGCACATCTCACCTCTGCCCTCACACATGGGTGTTCCCTGGAGCCCATGAGTGACCTCTCACATTTTAATTACCACATTTAAATGTTCATAAATGTGATCACAAACCAGGTTTGGTGGTCGTGGGATGGTCTCTGAGACACTGAATCACCTGCCCAAGGTTTCATTTCCCATTTTTTCAATCAGCCTTGGTGGATATAATAGAATTTATCCCATGGAATATTTCTTGCTCAGTTTGCTGCTCCTGCATCTTAAATGATCTCTCTGTTGCTCTGAAATGCAGCACACGCCCCACACACACTCATCCTCCTGGCTTTTTCTGGCTTTGAGAGAAACGCTGCAGTCTCAGAGAGGCTGTTGGCCACTGCAGCTGTATCGTGACAGATCACTGGCACCCTACAGCAGCTGCAGTGACCCGATTCAACCAGCTCATGACTTGAAGAAGCAACTCCACAGTTGTTTCGGATATTTTTAAAAAGCAACAACAGAAACACAAAACCATCCTGGTTAACCCACTGGATATTCCTATGCTGTGAACTGGGGTACTGGGATCACTTACCTGGAAGGAGGCTGCCCAGAACACCCATCCCTCCCCAAAATTCCACTGTCACTCTGTGGGTCAGGGGATGGAGTTACATTTAATGCTCCACACTGATCATCCCTGTGAGCCTTCTCCCTCATTCCTCTGTCTGAGATGTTCTCCTGATGTGTCCAAAAGTATCCCCCTTCCCTTCTGGCTCATCAGTGCCTTAGAGCACCTCAGAGTGAGACCCATCCCAGACACCTGGCAGGAGCCCTCCTCTCCTTGGAGAGGACAGCACTGGTGTGCAGGAAGGGATTCCTCATGCAAAGGTAAAGGAAATTTCTCCACCTTACAGAAGAAACGAGGCTTGTTGCAAAGTAACCTTGTAGGAAGAGCTTGGCATGGAGCCCCCACAGCTGGGAACACACACAGGACCCAGCATGGACTTGCCCTGCCAGGCTTGAGCCAAGTGCTGATGGACAAAACCATCCTCTCCTGCATATCATTCACCAGATCCTGGGGCCTGACAGAAAATTCCTTTGGAAAGTCATTTGTTTATAAGACAAATATGATGAATATATATGATAATGATAATAAAGAGAAGCCTCGTTTATTTTCTCAGCTCCAGTATTTCAGTCCATGGCAGGTGATGTCAGATGGGAAAGGATGAGATGGTGGAAGATGAAAATCTCCCATGCATGGAGGTTCTGAGGATGTCAGAGTGATAAAAAGAGCAAAGCTCTACTGCAGGACAGTCAGGGGGATAATGAGGCAGGTGAGGGAGGTGCTGCCTTTTCCTGTAGGCCTTCAACAGGCCTGGTAGTTAAATCTGGGTGAAAATTCCCTCTCTTCTGACAGAGCCACCAACCCGTAGGTTTTATGCAGCACACTGGCTGAGAGTTGAAAACAACTGGCCGCTTGTGCCATGAGCTCATGGTGGGTGCTGACAACATCCCAGAGCTTTGCTCACCAGACACCACTTCAGCCAAACCCAGCAGGGCCATCACCACCCTGTGCTGGGCCATGTCCTTCCCTTATCTCCTTGTCCCCTCTCCCACACTTTCCCTTCACTGCTGCCCTGTGCACACCCCAGGAGCTCCATGGCGAGGTGGGGCTGGTTCCCTGTCTCACATCCAGAAGCAGGAGCTGAGAACATCTGTGCCGGGGCCTGTTGGCACCACTGCTGCTGCCAGCCCCTCCTCACAGCCCACACAGCCCCGAGGCACCCACAGCCCCGCCGTGCTCGCCTCCTGCTCCTGGGATTTGCTCTCCAGAGCACGCACAGCAGCAATGAGTCTTGATTTTTCACAATCCAACACTCCCTGGAAGGATGTCTCACTGCAAATGTCAGGCAGCAGCTCTCCTGGCCTCGAGCTCTCGTGTCTTTAAAATCACCTTCTAGGAAGCCTGAGGGCGGGGGAAATTCCATATGGCCCCAGGAAGTGTGGGCATTTTGATTCTGTGTGGTGGCCATAGATGGAAATGCCACGCTCGGGGTGCCCAGGCTTGGTGACCACGCCGGAGGCTGCCAGCCGAGTGGGAATGAAGCAATTAGCACTCTGGCACTCGGCCTCTGCTCTGGATGAGAGGAGTTCCACTGGATTTGCCCAAGTGACTCTAAATAGATGTAATTAAAGCACAGAACATCCCAAATGGAGATGTGCTTGGATGCTCACACCTGGCTCTGGTAATTGCCAGCAGGAGCTAAACCAGCTTATGTGAGGTTTACAGCTCTGAGGCTGCTAGAGAGGTGGCACAATCAGCTGAGTGGTTTGAAGCTGTTCCTTGCTAATTTTGATTAAACATGCTGCACACTCTGCACTTTAAAATGTTTTGTCCATTACGAGCATTAAAAACACCTTTTCCTTCCCTCTCCCACCTCGTGACCCTTGCACAGCCTTTTGCCGGGCATGGCTAAACCTTTCAGGGAGCTGATTTAATTTCAGAGGTGCTTCTAAGCTCCCTCAAGCCATGCCCCCCGCGATGCTGAGGAGGAGGAACATTTCCAGGTGTGGAAAAACTTCTCATCTCCATCTCAAAGGAGCCAGAGGAGCGGGAGCAGCCGTGTGTCACACCCAGCAAGCTGCTCGAGGCAGCACCAGACAGACATTTTCCAGGCTGTTGGCTCTGAGGGGGTGTCAGCCTGAGCCAGGGATGGGGAATGAAGCCTGGCAGGAATGTGCTGCATCACACACATGCCTGGTGCCAAGGGAGAGCTCAGCACAGAGCTGGAACCGCAGAAGTTCCTGCACCCCGGGGCAGCAGGGAAACAAATCCAGCTCCAGGCTGGGGAGAGTGGAGCTCCAGGAGCTTCGCCCACCAGGTGGGAAATGTGGAGGGCTGGTTGCACAGCTGGCCAAAACCAAAGTTTCTGCAGGAACTGAATCCTTGGAATCATAGAATGGTTTGGGTTGGAGGAGATTCCAAAGAGATCTTAAAGTTCCAACGCCCCTGCCACGGGCAGGGACACTTTCCAGGCTGATTCACATCACCCTCATCACACCAGCACAGTCGTGGGACAGCTGGGATCTGATAACCCTGCCCCTTATCTTGTCATGGATGCTCACATGAGAGCGGACATTCACCATTTCAACCAAAATAAAACTCCAATCCAGTGTGTTTCTCCATCAAGGAGTGCTTAAAAATTCAAAAACGTGTCTTAAGAGGATTCCGAAAAAGCAGAAATTATGAGCAGACAAAAAGGAATCACTGGTGCAATTGCTTGTCAGGAATTTCTCTGTTTTTAAATCAATCCCATACTTCTGGGTTGTTCCTTGTGTTTTTCAAACATTTGGAACTGGAATTACTGGAAATTATGCTTTCTGCACACGTTTTGGGCTTTTTTTTATTGGTATTGTTTGGGATTTTTCTGCCCTTTCTTTGCCAGTTTCTAGAACATTGATCAGGGCTGGTCTCACCAAACCTCAGGGATGCTTGAGTGCTTCAGCTGCCTTGGCTTCAGGCTAAGCTGATTTGCCCTCAGACAGCTTCTTATTTTTGGAGTTTTTTGGTGGTTTTGGTGGTTTTTTTTTTTCTCATTTGGAGGGAGATCCCCAAATGAGTGCCCTTACAAATTCCACCTCAGCCTAAGATGCCACTGCAGAAGGGCAGAGCAGAGCTCCTGTGGCACTGGAATTACATCTGTGGCACTCTGGGAAGGGAATTTGGAAAAGCCAAGGATAGTTTTTATTCCTTTTGGTGGTTATCACAGTGAGAATAGGTGCACATGTGTGTGCACGTGAGGCCCTCACAGTAATTCCTCTGCTTTTCCTAAAGGTGATGATTTTCCCGGCTTCCTTCCTCTGCAGCTCCAGCAGGTTTTTCTCTCTGGGCTTGTCTCTCCTCGTTTTAATTGGCTTTAACATTTCCAAGCTGCCCAGGCATTTGTGATGATTCTCCAGCCAGCAGCAAGTGGTTTAATACGCCTAAAAACACGAGCTTCCTTCCTGGCTGACCTTTCTCACTTAGCTGGGAAGAGCAACTCCCTGGAGCACCGGGCAGGACGGAATTAATCCGGCTGCTCTTGCTCAGCCGCGTTCCCACACCCTCCTATCACTGCTTTTCCATCTTGCCAGGGCTGCCAGGGGGTGCCCAGCCCCTCAGAGACCCTCCCACAACAACCCAGGTGGGTTCCTGATGTCTGTGTCCTGAAGGAAAAGCCAGGGAGATAAAGAGCCCGGGTCTTTCACGATCTATCCCTGCCTGGCAAGCCCAAAGAAACCCAAACAAGCACCTGAAACACAGATTTTAAAAAAATCTAATGCTTTTTATCTTACTCAAATAGAAATATTTGTTAATGACCTCTTAATCATTTTTTATTTTATTTTTTTCTAACTGTGACAGGGAGCCCATCGGAAAGGAGTTATTTTAAATAAGAAAAATGAATGCACAATGAGTAATTTTCAAACTCCTGCATTTAGATATTGCACTTTTTTTTGTTGCCTTCAGCTCCTTCATACAGAATAAGAAAATTATCCTGCTGGCATTTTGCAAAGGGAGGTTTGGGCACTGGGTGCCTCTTTTCCTTTGGCTCTGGAGCAGAGCAGCTGCAAGAAAGTGATTCAGTGATTCTGGAGGTGCTGAGTGTATTCAGTCCCAGCAGGAACAGGGAGGGCTTGGCACTTGGAGAGCTGATTATTTGGCCACAGAGCCGAGCAGTGGGTTTGGTATTTGCTAGGTGCTGTGCAGGGGGCTGAGGGTGCCCTGCAGAGACCACTGAAGTCTGTCTAGGGGTGCCCTGGGTGGGTAAATAGGTGGATTTTGTCCTGCAGCGAACAGGGGTACCCTGCCGGTGTTGGTGGGGTGGGTATTTAAGGGTTTGACTGAAGCCCTCTCCAGCCAAGGGCCAAAGACAAGCTCAGTGTCCTCTGGTTCCTGGTGGCTTCCAAGTGTCCACTGAGTGGGACAGGGACTGCCCAGAGGGGCAGGGGAGGCTCCAGGAGCACTGACTACACTCAGCACATTTAATCTTGGCACCTTAACACAAACCTGCTTTTGTCATTTTAGACAAATATCTAGGAAATCATAGGACCATGCTGTGGAACCCCAGAGTGGGTTGGGTTGGGAGGGACATTAAAGCCCACCCAGTGTCACCTCTGCCATGGCAGGGACACCTCCCACTGTCCCAGGCTGCTCCCAGCCCCAATGTCCAGCCTGGCCTTGGGCACTGCCAGGGATCCAGGGGCAGCCACAGCTGCTCTGGGCACCCTGTGCCAGGGCCTTCAGAAATTCTCATTTTGATCACCTCACACTGTGGACAATTTAAAGCAGAAATATTACAGGGCTGGGTTTTCAAGGGGTTTCCAATCTCAGACAGTATCATCCAAGCTACCCAGGAACACGGACTGTTCATCGTTGGGATGCTGAGGGGGGGATGCTCGTTTGGTTGGGAATGTGAGATCTGGACACACGGCATGGAACAGAAAATGGGTCTGAGCATGGTACAGGCCAGCAGCAGCCCTGAACACATGGCATGGAACACATGGATTGCAGCACTGACCAGGGCAGGCAGGGCTCCTCCTGGGAAGGATGTTCCCAACCACCTTAGCACCTTTCTGTTGTCATTTGGTTCCAGCTGCCCCTGTGGCTGGTGAGACCCCTGCCCTGGCTGTGGCAAGGGCAGCTCTGAGCACCCAGCCAGGCTCAGCTCGGCTCCAGCAGAGAGAAGAGAAGGATTCTCAGACGACTCCCTCAGGAGCAGATCCGAGTGCGGGAGCAGGAGGCAGCACAGCCAGGAGGTCAGCAAGTAAATGCCCACATGTACTCTGCCAGTAATGAAATGACCCTCTACGCTCATCCCTGCTGGGAAGGGACAGCCCAAGGAACTGTTCCTGGGGATGCCAACCCAGGAGTGCCTCGGCAGAGGGAAGGAGGTCACTGCCTCTCCACCATGCCCACCGCGGCCCAAGGACACGCGAGCTCCGGAGGGAACAAAATGATCTGACACCTACTGAGTCTCTTCAGAGATGAATATTTGCTCGGGTTCGTCTTGACAGCGGACTCGTAGGACGGTGGGAGGTGGGAGAGGTTCTGGAAGGAGCGGGAGAAGGACAGGTCGTAGGGCTCGGTGGCTGAAGTGAGGATGTTGTTCATCCGTGGCTTGTCTGCAAGAAAACAACAGAGAGAGGTGAGTGTGGGGTGTGCACTGAGCTGGTGGAGGGAGGCAGGCCATTCCCACAGGCTCCAGCAGGGAGCAGGGCTGGATCCGAGCCAGCCTCGGCAAATGGCTCCTGGACACGATTCAAACTGGCACCAGCACATCGGTGAGAAATGGATCCCATGGCACTGTTTCCTTATCCAGTGATCACAGAGAGAAGCAAAGAGCTGCCTCCCAGTCCCCTGGAGCTGTCCCAGTGCCATGGGGGCTGCACTGGCACTCACCCCCCAGCCTTGCAGGGCTGGGCCAGGTGCTCAAGCAGCATCACACACCTTCACCCTGAAGCCACAATGATTTTTTGCCTTTTCTTTATACCCCTGTTATACCTTTTTACAACTTCTGTATTCTTATGTATTCTTAGTGGTTTTTAGCCTACATTCTTGGACTTGTTTGTCAAGCTGGGAGACCAGACATTTTAGAAGATTTGTAGTTAGGGGATCAGTGTGTCCCAGACCCCAAGGTCCTCTCCAGAACACATTTAGTAAACTAAGATAGAACCACTCACCTGCCCCAAGCCCTGTTGCCACCTCTGCACCATGGGCTGGTTGAGATAAAAGCACAAATTCTGCCCAAAAGTACCAGAGCAGCAGGGGAACCTCATGTGGAAAACGTGTTGGCTTTGTGCAGTGTCCATACATTCGCTAACTTCTCCCATTTCCCAGAAAAAAAAAAAAAACTCAAACCAAAATCCAGCCAAGGAGAGAGCAGATATTTCACAGACATTTTTCTAGACCCAAGTCATAAGTGAATCTGTTCCCTCCAAAAAACACCTCTAAGAGTGAGGCCATGCCCTGTCCTGCTGCCTTTCTGCCCTGTTTGTTGGACAGCAGAACATTTTCCTGCTCTCCACATTTTTCATTTCACTGTGTCCTTGGTGCTCCTGCTGCCTGGAAATGACCCCAGCACCTCCCCTGTGTGTCTGTGCATGGGCAACCAGAGCTGCTTCCACAATTTTCCTTCCCGTGGGTATTTTAAACCTCCTGTCACCCCCCTCAGCTCTGCACAGTGTCAAAGACAGGCTGAGGCAGTCCTGACTTTCTCTCAGAACTCAGCACTGGTAAGAAACCCCCTCTGACAATGCAACAACCACCTCAGTTCCTAAACTCTGCTTTCCCAGCGCTTCTGTTCCTCTGTGCTCTCCTGGAACAGGGTTCTGCTCCAGCAGGAAGAGCACAGCCCCAAGTGAGCCGGAGTGTCACCTCTCAGAGAACATCATTTCCTCGCTGATGACTTCAATCCATGTCTAATAGAGCAGCTGCAGGATCAGGGAGTGCATCACATTCACCAGGGGGCTGGAAACAATTGATTAGATATTATCCAGTAAACAGAGACTGTATCAGCATTGAAACCATGTCCCCACTCCTACTCATGCTTGTGTGGCAAGGAGCCTGGGGTAAGATCTCTTTGCAAATTCCTCAGCCAGAACGTGGAGCCAATCTCCATTTTCACGGGGGTTTGGACATGCTGCAGTGAGCCCAGTCACAGGCACGGGGCTCGTGCTCAGTGCCAGAGCAGGAGCCTTAATTGACTGCTTGCATGAGGTGCGTGAAATTAAGTGCCACACGTTTATCTGATGGGCTGGTGCAGCATCAGTTCATCTCCTTGCTGCTTTTTCCATCCAGTCACTCAGGAACAGACCAGAATGATTCTGGCAAATGAGGAGTCACCTTGAAATCCACTGCCCATCACTCAGCAAAATAAGGGAGAAGCTGAAATGACCAAAGCTAATTTCAGATGTCTTTTGCATAATGTGGTTTGAGGGGGAGATCAGAGAAGTGAGGAGCTCTGTAAGGAGAAATATCTCATACAATTTATATTTTGAGGCCAGTTCAGCACAAGTTTCTCAGCAGTTTTTCACTCCTGCAATGTATTTGAGTCACGTTTGTCTATGGTCTCGCTCCTCTTTGTGGTGTTTGTGGGCTTCTATGGCATAATCAGTAATTATTAAATCAATAATCAATAAAAAAGGTCTCCCATTCCCTACAAGGCAGCTGAGGCTGTCCCCGGCTGTGTTCCCCAGCATTCCCACTCATCCCAGTCCAGCTCTACACTCTGGGCAGCTGGAGATGACCACTGGCAAGTGAGCTCTGTCCCATGGTTACCAGAATTACCTCTGACAGCCAGGTTTAGTCCCCATTTTCCTCAGCACCACCCTGCAGCTCTGTGCCCATTTTCTGCCAAACCATCCAGTGTGGCACGGGGATTTGCAGAGGAACAGGCAGGAGATGAAGCTCACCCAGCCCAGAGAACACAGCAGCCATGGGAACCTCCCCCAGCAGTGCCATTTCTCTTGGGCTCTAAACCCTCCTTGCTCCAGCCACACCTTGGTACAGGCAGTGCAACGCTTTAAAATTCTGCTGATGTCTCTGATTAATTCAGCAGGAGAGGGCTCAGCTCTGCAGTGTTTCCTCATCCTCCAGGCAGCAGGGGTTGCACAGTGCCCTGAGCAGGGATGCTCCAGCCCTGGCAGGGCTGGCACCGGGCACAGCCCAGCCCAGAACTCACAACACTGGCACGAGGAGCTCAGGAAGGGAGCAGGGAACTCTGTGGAGCTCTAATCTCTCCTCCTAGAGCCCTGCCAAGCAAGGTGGGTGCTTTTCTTCTGCAGCATGAGACAGAATTGCCAGGCCAGTCTGAACCCTGCTGTATTTCTGTGGGAACCAGAGCATCCCTGGGCCAGGCTCCTGCTCTGCTCATGCTGCTGCACAGAGGCTGGGGAAGGGGCTGCCCTGGAGGAGGGCTGGGAGCACTGCCCATGCTCCTACTGCATCCTGATCCAAGCAGGACAATGGCCTGGGACTGGTGTGGCACCAGGTGAGTGTGGGCCCTGCAGCCCAGCTGTGCCTGGGGGGTTGCAGTGAGGGTGGACACACAAATTCACTGCTCTGCTGGACCCACATCGGCTGCTTTGTCATCCAACAGGGAAACAAAGCTCCTCTGAGCTGAGGCAGAGCCTTCTTCCTTTGCCAGTGCTTTGCAAACTCTCTGCAAGTTCAGGGCTCTGAGAAGTTTCAGGATTTCCAGAGCTATGGAGATTAGACCTGAAGTCTTCTTGTCACATCTCACTCTGCCTCTGTTGTTGGAAGACAGTTTCAGAGTTTACACGAGGCACAAAACATTTCATGTTCAAGGACAGGAGCAGATGATACCCAAAACCAAAAAAAAAAAAAAAAGTGAATTGATGGCAAAGTTTTAAACAAAGCTCAAGTGGCAAAAGGGATGTGCTGCAGATTTGCATTTGAGTCTGCACATATGTTGTGCGAATTCTGCAAGACATTTCAACAGATGCCTTTTAAAACATTCACCCAGAGAAGGCAAACAATGTCACCTAGGAGAAGCTGCTACAACCCAGCCTTCTGCTGCTCAGCTTCAGCTCAGCAGAGCTGCAGCCCTCTGTCAGAGCACTCCCTGCTCCCCCAGCACTGCCTTCTGCTCAGCCCTTTGAAGGCTCAGATGCAAAGTCTCGGATTCTGACGCAAATCCTTACAAAGGGCCCCGTTCCTCAGGAAAATCTGGTAGCACTGATGACGTTCTGGAGCCTTCTGTGCCAGAGCTCAGAGCTCCCAGGCCATCCTGAAGTGACACGCTGTCAGAGCAGGCAAATAAACGGATGTTCACAGACTCAAATTAAAATTTATAACAGACATCTTCAGTGTTTGTGTTTTCACACTCCTGTTTTTCCGTGTTACAAACACTGTTATTAATAGTGCTTTGCATTGCTCATGACTAATCTCCAGGAGGTTTCTACATTTCCAGGTCAGATCCTCTGTGGTGTAAATCAGAGCTCTCCTGTGAGTAGCTGCCCTCATTTATACGAGCTGGAGATGGAGGATTTGAAATCCAGCCATTGCTAAAAACCCTGTGCCTGTCAGGAAGGTTCCAGGATGGGGCCTTGCAGGGCTCCTGGCTGAGAACGGAGCAGCAGCCTGAAGGAGGAAGGTCCAAAGGGAAGGAACACACCACACACTGCAGGGTGATGCCCTTGGATATGGCACCGATGGCACCCCTGAATGCTGGCACCCAGCGGGGTGAGCCTGGAAAGGCTCCTGGGCACACAGAGCACTGCCCAGCACACCCCACAGCTGGGCTGAGAGGAGCAACGCTGCCCATGACAGTGACAGGGAGAGCTGTGGAAATGAGAGCTGCACAGAGCAATCAGAGCAAAGGATCTGCCCGTTCTCCTGGAGTTTGCTACCTCTGCTCAGGGTGCAGAACAGCCCTCCTGCCCCTGGCACCAGAGCTGCCAGCACCGAGGGCTGTGAGTTCTTACTGGGTTTGAGATCATTGCAAAGTGGTGCCTGCCCCCAGCTCTGCAAGGGCCTCCTCGTGCCCAGAGCTCCTCAGGGCAGAGAGAGGGAACTGGTTCTGAAGAGAAAGTCACACAGCCATAGAATGGTTTGGTTGGTTTGGATCATAAAGAGCACTCCTCCCACTGTCCCAGGCTGCTCCAAGCCCCAGTGTCCAGCCTGGCCTTGGGCACTGCCAGGGATCCAGGGGCAGCCACAAGCTGTGGTCTGGTTGGAAATGGGTGATTCTGAGGTCCCTTCCAGCCCACACCATTCCAGGTTTCTGTGACTGGGACTGAAGGGAGGGCAGCACTCCTCATCTGGGGTAAGTCCAACCTGCCTCAGTCCAACCACGTCCCCAGCAAACCAGCACAGCCCAGCACAGGGGGTGGCTCTGCACTGTGGGACACAGCCAGCAGCTCTGGGGGATGTGGCCCTGGTTCTCCAGCGAGCTCCAATTCCAGAACTGAGGCTGTATTGCACCACAGCCAAGCAGGGCAGGAGTTAGTCCCTGGCACCCCAAAGGGCACCATGGATGCACCAGGAGCTGGGGCTGGGTGCTCCAGCCCTGCCAGACCTGGATCTCTCCTTCCCACTGCCATCCCAGCCCTGCAGAAGGTCAGGACATCGAGTGTCTGTCTGTTCTCTGGGTTATGTGCTGCACATCTGATTACCTTCTCATTTTCTCCTGCATATTTCTACCGGGGATAAAGCTAATTTAAACAGTCCTTAATTGTCAGGATTTTGTAAACAGTGTCTTAAACACAATAGACACAAAACTCTCAACAAATTGCTGGAGGAGATGTGACAGAATTGGGAATCATTTTCATATCTTCTGGGATTGCCCCAAATTGAAGCTTCTGGTCTGATGGTAAAAAATGGATGCAAGGATTTTTTCAGCAATATATCCCTCAAAGCCCTATTAGTGTGTGGGAAGGAAGATGGCCTGGATTTTTGCAATGAAGAAAAGAGAAAGAAGGAGGAAGAGAAGGAAGGAAAAGAAAGAAAAGAAAGAAGAAAGAAAAGAGAAAAAAAGAGGAAATATAGAGGAGAAGGGAGGGGAGGAAGGAAGGAAGGAAGGAAGGAAGGAAGGAAGGAAGGAAGGAAGGAAGGAAGGAAGGAAGGAAGGAAGGAAGGAAGGAAGGAAGGAAAAAAGAGAAAAAGAAAGAAAAAGAAAGAGAAAAAGAAAGAGAAAAATAAAGAGAAAAAGAAACAAGGGAGAAATATCAAAAAGACACACACCTACATGAGCACATATAGAAGAATCTGATAAAAGCTCACACAAGTACAGCTATAAAATGAAATTTGACTCCATCAGAGCAATCCCAGGCATCATCCATGGAAAAACACTTGGCCAAATTAAAACCTTGAAGTAATTGGCTGCTCATAGTGGTTTACCAAGTGTTTTTTGAGATGATTGTCAAATGCAATTAACTGCCATAAAAATCGTGATATGAACTTCCTTCTCGCCATATTATTTGGAAATGCGTTCGGTATTTATAAAGATGTAAAAAAAAAAGTTTATTAGGTGCTCTTTAGGTTAGGATAATCATATATGCATTAAATATAATGAGATGAAACTTCAGCAGCAGGAAAAAATAAAGCAATAAGCTGTGCAGAAACTGAGCCCAGGCAGTCAATGTGTATTTCTGTCAGAGCTGATGCTCAGTTCTCTTTTGTGCCCCCAGCTCGTTCTTTTTTTCTTCATATTCTAATGTTTTTATGGGAAAATCATTTTATGTGCTTATTTTGTGTGAAGGCTGAATATCTAAGCAAGATAAATTAATGTATCAAAAGATTTAGCTGCATTTCATATGTAAAACTTGGTTGTGCTTAGAGCCTAATACTTGCTCCCTCCCACTCACATTTTACATACAAATCACTACATTTCCTAAAACTGCTGTAGAGTTCTTCATTTGCAGCTCAAATCTGCAGCTGAGGTAGAAAGAAAGTCTGGAGTTTAGGAAACCCACATGAAAATTCCGATTTCAGTGGAATTGGGGTGTAAAGTCCATCACTGAAAGCAGAATTCAGGCTGAGGTTTCAAAAGGGCTGCAGGTAGCTCTGGAAGGGGATGTTTGGTGTCCTGGGAGGGAATCTGGGGCAGGAATAATCCAGCAGCAGGGAAAAACCAAATGTAAGGAACAAAAGCACCAGTGGCCATATGGAGATCCCAGGGAGAAGATGAACCTCTGAATGACTCAGTTGTTTGTAGTCAGCTCATCCAAGTCACTCCCAACAACCAAATTACGAAGATACGGGAAGCACAAGGAATCCAAGATCATGGGTGTATCTGCCTTTGTGGCTTTGTCTCTTGAGTACATGAAAAAGCAAAGCATCTGTGAGGAGCAGGGGGAAATTTCATGGTTTTAACGGGTTCCCTGGAGTTCTTGTATGCAAAGGGACCCTGATGCTGGGGCTCCATTAAAGCTCCTGGGCAGACACAGGTTAAGGACACTCCCCTGGAGCAGCCCAGAGCCCAGCAGGGCCTGGATTTTAAGAAGGAACAGCAAGACCAAAGAGAAGAAAACACAGTTTCAGCCCTATTGCTCTGTTTTCGTTTTTTTTTTTTTTTTTTACCCTCAGAAAGGTGAAAGAGTGAACAGAACAAGGAGTCTGAGGAACACTGGAGGCTGTCAATTCAGGCTCAATAAATACTGCTGTGGCACTGGTGAGTTTAAAGCTGACACTGCTCCTCCTGGAGATTTTGGAAGACAGAAAACGAAGCCCTAATAACACAGTCTCACCATGGAACTTGCAGGCTGAAGAGCTGCCTGCTTCCTCTGGGAAGGAGAAATCTCTGGGAAGGTTTTGGGTGATCTTTCCAAGGGCAACTGTTCTCACACCTTCCTTAGCAGCAGGGAGATCTCTACACATGAACACAACTCACAATAAATCAGCTCCAGAATAGTCAGAATGAGGTTTCAGAATTCAAAACAAACTCCATGACAAAAAGAGTAACAAATGCGGAGATTCAGCGCTGCCAGAGGTGTTTGAGGTGAGGTTTACTGAGCACTTCCAGCAAGGAAGGTCCCAGCTGCACTGGAGGAACAGATCACATTCCAAAGGCAAAGGAGGCAGGGAGGGACACAGACAGGACCAAGACAAGGCAGCAGCAGAAGAGGGAAGAAAGCAGAGGAGGCCTGAGGGATCAGACCAAGAAATTGGTCTGATTGCACAGAGACTGGGGAACAGAGGTTTGGGTGGCAGGGACTGGCCTGAGGTTGGATGGAGCAGGAGCTGCCAGGGTTTAACTGGTCCGTGGTGGCTCTGAGGGAGGGGAGACACAGCCCAGGCTCCACTGCTGCTCAGGGAAACCCAAAGAAGGGGACAGAAGGGCTGGGGGACAGGGCTGAGCAGAGAGAGGCAACTTCTGGCCACAGAGGAAGCAAAGAAACATCTCCAGGCTGAGGCGAGGGGGAGGAAACGAAGTGGGAAACAAAGGAGTACCTTGGAATCAGACACGAGGCTGATCAGCACAGCTGGAAAAGACTGGGCCATATTTCCCTGTGCACACCACTGAAAATATGGTCCTGTGTTTAATGTTGATGGGAACCATCAGCCATGCAGGAATATTTCCATTAACATCAAACACACTTTGGTGCCAGTAAACCTTACTGGCTGGCAGAGGAAAGTTACAACGTGTGTAATTTTGCTCTTTGCTTTCTCTTACCATGTGTAGGTGTCTGGGTGGCACTGTTTAGTATCAGGTGATTAAAATTTTGTTCTTGGTCATCTGAAATTCACAGAAAAAACAACAAAAAATCCCTTTAAGAACCAGCTTAGCACTGCCAGTGATCTGCGGATGATAATTACAGCTCACAGCATCGCAGGAAATCTCAGCGTGATTAAAGGAAGGAGAAGGAAATGCTTAAGAAAGCAGAAGATTCTGTTATGCAGTTCACTTAAAATTCCAGATGCAAGGAGAACACGATAATGGGAAGCTGCTCCCCTTCTGCTGAGCCTGCAAATGAGGGTCCTCTGCAAAGGTGAGAAACAAGTCCAGGCAGGAGCATACCCAGCTGTGCCCACAGAGGAGGGCTGCTCCTGAGGCCCCCATCCCACGGCTCCAGCTCCAGCCAGCACAGAACTTCGGAGTTTTGGAGCTTTTCAGGGTGTGAGCCCAACCACCCAAACCCAGACTGTGCCACTGTGGGCACAGCCACGGCCAGCATGTCCTGTGTGAGTGGAGGGAGCAGCCAAAGGTGTGGTGCTGAAGCTGCACGGGGGCTGTGGATCCCTGCCCTGGGAGGGGGAACCCTGTGACACTGAGGCACTGCTGGAACTGGGGCTGGGAACTGCCCTTGGGGCTGGGAAACAACTCTGTCTCCTTCTCACTGCAATTAAACAATCAGATAAGGGGCTCCTGATAAACCTCCAGGAGCTTTAGTTTGCAGCAAGGAAGGAGCTCTTTGTCCAGACCTTTCCATCACGGATGGAGCTGCAGCAGCGGAGGATGAGAGGAGATCTCTAGGAATCTTTCACATCCTGCTCTCCTGGTGCAGGGGGTTACTCCAGTGCCTACTCTGCTGTTCCCAAACCTTTCATGGATATCTCACTTTCTCCCCAGAAGATCTGTGTCACTGGGCCTTTCTTTCTGCTTTTCAGAGCAGTTCATTCTTTCCTGTTATCCAGGGCTGTGGAGAGAATCCCCCTTATTTCTGCCACAGCTCTTCACAACCACGGTCACTACGTGCTCCTTCATCCTTCATGCTAACACCATTCCTCTCCTCTTTCCCTATAAAACTGGCTTTCCCTTGGATCCCACTCATTCCAGCACCCTCTACTGCCACTGACCCAGATCCTTCTCAGGCCTAGGACGTGTTTCTAACCAGGACAGAGTGGAACAGCCGGATTGTCCCAAGTCAGCTTCTCTTGTTCACACAAACTTGCGATACTTTTATTTTCCTGGTTTGTGTAAAGTTTGTGATCCTTTGTGATTCCTTATTTCTTTTCCAAGGAACTCCCCAATTGTTCTCCGACACAGACAAGGCTTTTTAGTATTCCTGCTTCAGCCTGAGGCATCTCATTTTTCTCCATTTAATCAATTTATTTTCAGGCTATTTATCCAATTTGTCAAGAACATTTTAAATTCTAATCCTGTTCTCTGATAGACTTACGGCCATGCAAGCTTCATATCACCTGCAAATTTAATAAGCAAATTCCGTTTCCACCAGGAACAAAGAGACCCAATCCAGAACCACATCGGCCCATCCTTCCCCTGATATTTGATCCCTGCACGGTCACTCAGCCCTCGTGGCCTCTACCCCAGACAGGTTCATTAACAACCTGCTTCTCTAATTATCTCACGTTGCTTTGCTACAAACTGCTGGAAAATCTTGCTTAAGTCATGATCCTTAATATGAATTATTCCTCCCTGGCCACAAATCAACAACAACAAAAAAATAAGGTTAAGTTGCCATGATTGGTTTCTGAGTGTTGGCTGCTCGTTTATCTCAGTGAGAGCTGCTCTCCCTCACTGTGGGGAGTGTCTGGGTGCAACCAGGAATAAAATCAGAGTTTATTTACTCGGGTGACAACAGCCTGAGCATCTTCCCCAGCTTCCTGCTCCCATTCAGAACCCACACACTCCGTATATCCCGGACACATGGGAAAATGAAAGGGTTTTAGCCTGGCTGCCAGCACGAGGTGAGCAAACCTTGAGAGAAACCCAGGTCCACCTCCAGTGTCCTTCAATAAGCGCCCTGCAGGTTCCCAGCTGCTCGTCCCCGGTGCTTCCGGAGGGGCAGGACGCCCTCGCTGCCCCCTCGCTGCCCCCCAGCCCGGGATGCCGGCGGCCTCCTTTGCCCCAAGGGCGCATCGCTGCCTCATCTCCGTCCCGTGCCCGGCGCCTTTTACCCCCCGTTTATTACCCCATTAATGCGCTATTGGATCTATTCCTGAGGCTGCAAACCGGGCAGTGAGTAACGAGCCTGTTTTATTTCTCGATGGCGTCTCCTTGACATTTGCAGCTGATAAGTTCATCCAGCATGACTGAATTGCTCCACAGACGCTCCTGTCCTGCAAGCCTGCGAAAGATGCATTTCCCCAGCAAGTCTCCATCCTTCCCCACGCTTTTGGAGGAGCCTGTGGCTCCCGTGCCCGTCCCTCCGGGCTCCAGCCAGACGTGGGCTGCAGTCAGGCTGAGGAGAGCAAGGGCTTCCAGCGTGGCTCCAGCAAAGCTCATTTACAGCTGGAGCTGCAGAAAACACCCAAAGCCCACGTTCTGTGGGCGCCGTTCCCTGCTGGCGTTGCTCCCACGCTGCAGGAGCTGCCAGGCGAGAGGGGACACGGACACGGGGACGCTCGAGGCGTGAAATGCCGGCGTTTGGAACCAGAGCAGACACAACCTGAACACACCAACTGCTCCAGAAGGGAACCTGCAGAGGTTTCTCTCTCCTGCCAACACGCACGGGTCACTTATTCCCCTTATTCCCGTAACCTCACTCTTGGGGGAAGTTGGGTCTTCACTGAGGACAATTGCACCTGAATAGGAACCATCGTCTTCTGATTCTGAGCAACTTTTCATTTCACCCCAAATCCAATCATATCATATCATATTCTATTCTATTCTATTCTATTCTATTCTATTCTATTCTATTCCATTCCCTTTTTTATTTCCTCTCTAAAAACCTCAGGTGTTTGGAGGCAATGGCATCCAGTCCCGTCAGAACCCGAATTACCGGCGTTTTGACGCGGCTGAGCTAATCAAGCACCTGAATGCAGCGCTGGGCTTCATTTACCACTTCTGTAGCCTTTTGTAAACACTTTCTAAGCAATAAAACGCTTTAAAATGATGGCTTGAGCCTTGCTACACCTCTTCAGGTTTAACAAGATAATGCTGTTAATTGTGAAGTGCCAGTTAGGCGGAAGCTTATCTATTGTCGAGACAAGGATCTGAGTTCAAAGCTATTTACCAGGAAACTCCATTAGGGGAAGAAAGGATCCACAGGGCTCTGAATTGCCAGACCACAACAGGAAATTTCTGAGCGCAGCTGGAGGAGCGATCAGATAAAATAACCAGCAGAAAGAATGAGATTTTTCACTGGAAAAAAGAGAACCACTCCTTTGCAAACAGGGGAAGGCACGTGCACGGCGGACGTGTTCCTTTTCATTTACAACTCATTATTTTATTTCTTTTATTAAGCTGTCTCTATCCACAAGTTTTCTCACTTTTAGCCTTCCAATTCTCCACTGCATCCTGCTGGCTGCGTGGGGCCGAGTCCCCAGCTGGGGTTAAACGACAATCACCATCTGAATTGTCTGCACAAACCCTGAGGAACTGTTAAAGAATACTCTAAATAGCCCCCAAAAAGTTCCCACTGCACTTCCTACCGGGAAATCCTCCTTTTTCATAGATTTAACCTTTCCTTTGGTACTTGGTTTTAGTCTTCTCCAGAGCCTAGGGTTTTTTTCAATCTCAAGGATTTCATATGGGACTATTACTAATAAAAATTTGATTTATTGCGTTCTGTAATGGAAAAAAAATCCAAGTGTCAGAATATGAAAAGAAAATGCCATATTTTCCAGCCTGTCTTTCCTAATAAAATTCCTTATGAAAACTGCAAAGCAAGGATATTTTTAATATATGCCAACTGCATTACAGATATATCTGTGACTGTAACACAGATATATGATCATTCTGATGGCCATGCTGTACTTTGCATTCGTTTCAGAGAATTTATTAAAGTACTGGGGGCTGCTCTGAAATCTTTAGTTAACAGGACAAAAGAAATGGCCTAAAGAGGAGCCATCAGCACCCAGAGCAGGGTTGGAGTCACCATTTCTGATGGGATTGAAAAGACCTGGGGCCATGGGTTGGTGGTTGACCACTCTCTGACCTTAGAGGCCTTTTCTAACCTAAATGATTCCATGAGAAACAATTCTTTGCCTTCTTTGCCTCCGGTCTTTCCAACAGCCTCAGCGTTTGCCCGGGCCCAGCCTCATTCCCCAGCTGAGATCTCCAGAGCGGGATGGAACGAGCAGTTGTTGTGCTGAGGACAAGAAACCTCCTTGACATCCGCAGGGATGAAGAGAAAATCCCTTCCCAGGGCTGATCTTAGGCGAGGCTTTAGGAGCCGAGGGAAACGCAGAGCCTGAAGGCAGGGAGGGAAGCAGCCCAAAACCTGCTGAGGAGAATGGAAATAACTTTCAGCACAAAGCTCCTCGTTCATCACCCACCGGCCCCCTCCGTCAATTTGTATTCCGGAGGGGAAGCCTCGAGCAAACGTCCTTCAGCTGCTCCAGGGGATGGTCAAGCAGAGCTGAGCAGGGAAGGGGAGCGGGCACCAACCCTTTTGCCGTGATTTTGGGCAGTGAGAGCTGCAGGAACGGGGGAGCGAAGCCCAAACCCCCTCCTGAGCCAGGTGTGCCCAGGCGGGGCTCAGAGGTGATGAGCACAGGACTATTTCGCCTAACAGATCGGTTAAGCCCAGCTGCCTTCGGTGTACCCGAGCCAATTGCTGATTACTTTGTGCCTCTGTGCTGTGAGCATCCTGCTCGCAGAGGGTTTCCACACCTGCCCAGCACTCCTCCTGCACACCGACCCCTAAAACTGCACCGTGGCAAGAGCCACACAAGACAAAGCCAAGAGTTAGGCTGCAGGTAGAGTTCAGCACATCAGCCATCAGAGGGGATGGAAATGCCAAATGAAAGGTTGTCCCCAAACCCTTCATTTGATATTCTTTATGCCAGGTTTTTGTTCTACCACTCCAACCTATTTTTCAGCTGTAATCCTGTGACTCATTCATTGAACAGGATGCTCAGGGAATAAGGCAGCTATTCAGGAGTTATTTTAATCCTCATTAAGTGGTGAATGGCCCTGTTCTTTAGTACCCCACGCCATCCAAATCCTGCACTGATTATGGAACTGTTATTTTCCATGAAGGCTTTTCCTCTACACCCATCCAAGCCTCACAAACAACTCCCAGACTCTCGTGGCAGGCAGGGTGGGGGCTGTACCTGAGCCCAGAACAGGTGTGCTCACACCTGCCAGGCTTTATTCCTTTTGAGGAACAGCCCTGGAAAACTCAGCTTGGATTTTTTATATCACACAGGGGATTTTTAATAGGATTTTGCAAGCACAAATCAGCTGTTAATTAATCATGTCCCTTTTGTGGGGGAGGAAAGGCAGCTGGAACATCTCCTGGTTTACCTGGGGGGAAAATAATGAAGGCAGGTGGAATCAGTGGCACACAATTGGAAGAGGGGGACTGGAAAGGCTCCTCCAGCCTGCCCTGTTCAACCTCAGGTTTGTCACTCTCCATCCCAGCCAAGGCAGTGAGAGCACAAATTCCTGGTGAGGGGCAGCTGAAGGAACTGGGAGGGCTCAGCCTGGAGCAAAGGAGGCTCAGGGGGGACCTTGTGGCTCTGCACAGCTCCCTGACAGGAGGGGGCAGCCGGGGGCGGGGTGGGGTCGGGCTCTGCTCCCAGGGAACAGGGACAGGAGGAGAGGGAACGGCCTCAGGCTGGGCCAGGGGAAGCTCAGGGTGGATATTAAAAAGAATTTCTTCACAGAAAGGGTGGTCAAGCCCTGGGATGGGCTGCCCAAGGAAGTGGTGGAGTCCCCATCCCTGGAAGCATTCACAGATCACGTGGATATGGTGCTTGAGGACGCAGTTTAGTGGGGAGCATGAGGAGGATGTTCTCATACAACAGGGCTTGGGGTTCACTCACAGAAATGTGCCTCCTGCACTGAAAGGCTGCACAAATCACACACTCATTCACAGTGGATTCTCCTCCTCCCACACAGCCCTCGTATCCACGATGGAACTTGGAAACTGGGCCCACTCACGAGCTCCCGACACACCAGCGTATGTCTTCCTCCCAGCACATCCCTGCAGCTCCCCAGTGCCAAAGCAAAGTGCAGGGGAGAGCTTGGCGTGAGGAAAATGCAACTTCTGTTTTCAAGCCGCCACAGAGGAAAAGGGCACTTGCAGAAAAACAAAGCCATGAGAAAAATGTTTCCCAATCTCAGCTTTAAAATGATATTTTTTAAAACAGCATCACTGCGGTGAAGATAAAGGTCACAGAGAGCTCCAAACCTCTCTCTCTCCAAGGAAGCCGATGCCTTCTGGAGTATCTGGCTTGAAGAACAAATGGTTTTTCCTCCTCATGGGTGGTGAATTCTGTCAAAAGGTTAACTTTAAGCTTTTCCTGTTCTTCCCAAAGCCTGTCTGGCTCAGCAGTGGGAGGCTCTGGAAAAGAGACACGTCCTTCCTGGGAATCCCCCCCAGCAACGCTTCTGCTCCAGAGAGCAGCAACCACGGTGCCCCTCAGCCAGAGGGGAACGTCTGAACTCACCTGGAACTGAGTTCAGCATTTTCTATAGCACTTCCTGCTGTATTTGCTCTGATTTTCATTGTTTTCACCTCACCCCTTTCTCACGTGTCCCAGAATAAATCAGGAGGAAAAAGTGGAGAAGGGACAAGAAGAAGTCCAGATGAAGAGAAAGAACAAGGGCTTTCAGTCTGGGAGAGAAAGTTCTGTGGAGCCCAGGGCACAAACGTGGCTGGTGCTGGGATCCCCTCTGTGTCTGAGAGCCTCACACTGCCTCGGAAACACAAAGTAATTGGATAAATATGGACTGGTTTCCTCAAAAATCCAACAGCTGAGTAGGCTGCATGACTAACATCAGCACAACAGCAGCTGGGGGAGCAGCCCTGGATGGCAACCTTTGGAAACATGTCCAGAATGTGCAGCTCACGGGGAAAACATATGGCCAGGAGAGAACAAAATGTGTCCTTTAAAGGGCATTTCTGGAGATGGAGTTGATTTGAGAAGGTACAAATAGTCTGGGCTGCTAAAGCAGGATTAGTTAAATGCAATCTTTGGTGGAACACAGCCAGCTCTTGCACACTGCAGAGATAATTATGCAAATACCTTTGGAAGTAACACACAGCCCCTTTTAGCCCCCTGGTACTGGCAGGAAGGAGAAGGGAAGGGAAGACCAAGTCCTCCTCTTGTTCTTCCCTCTTCCGTGAAGTATAAAGAGAAAGAGTTGAGGATGAAATCCCTGTCAGAAGGGCCCTCCAGTGGGTCCAGTGCTGCTGGACCTCAGATCCACTTGGAGAGCAGAAGCCCAAGCCTTGCCACTGCTTTCCCTCAAGAACCACCAGGGCCTGGCTGTCCCATCTCACTCTTCAGACTGAAGAGACACAGGAATCAGCAGAGAGCTAAACCCCTTGCCTGCTGCACAGGAAAAACAATCTTAATTGTTTTCCATGGAACAAACAGGCTTTGGATCAGTCCTTGTCCTGTCAGGTCCTTGTCCCGTCACCAGGTCCTTACCAGGAGGATGCAGAGAGTAGAGAGGAGGGTGGGTCCCAGCTTGCCCAGAGCCCAGCAGGGCTTTCCCAGCCTCAGGAGTGATAAATGTATGGCGTTATAAGCAACACGACAATGCAGATAAATAGACTGAAGTCCTTAAGTGGTTCTAAATCATTCTAAAGCCACAGAAATTCACTTGCTCCTCATCTGTCACCGAGGCATGGCCAGCCTGGAGGTGTCTGGGTGGAGAAGCAAAGACTTTCTCTTCATGTGGCACAGCACCAAGCGGCTGTGAGGGGCCGGGAGCGAGGATGTGTCTGTTGTGATGGTGTGAAACCCATTCCAGCCTTTTGCTGGTTCCTGGCGGTTGGTTTTCCCTGGATGGAGGTTCCTTTGCATGCCTGTCAACTGCTGAGCGTGGCTTTGGGCCAGCGCTTTCAGAGCGATTAAGATCCAGATGCAATCTAACACTGAGCAGAGTCTTATCTTTAAGCATACAAAGAAGTCACCAGCACTAATCAAGCCCTTAAAATGAGCCACGGCCATAAGTGCTTTATTGAGGCTCAAAGAAAGTGGCTCTGTGTTGGGGAAGAACGGGAGAGCTCTATTTAAATCCTAATCCTATCAGCAATTAAGCAGATGGTTAACTTTAAGCATCAGCTTAAGTCTAACTGAAGTCACATTAAAGAGAGGCTTTCAAAATAGCGATTCTATAGAAAGATCTGAGTGTGACAGTGTCAAAATCTTGCTTTTTACCTCTCCTGTTCTGGCACTGCTTCAATTCCAGCAAAAGGGAGAAGGTGGCACAGACTCCTTGAAGGAGATGAGGATGGATCATGGAATCCTGGAATGGTTTGGGTTGCAAGAGACTTTAAAACCCACCCGGTGCCCACCCTGCCATGGCAGGGACACCTCCCACTGTCCCAGGCTGCTCCCAGCCCCAGTGTCCAGCCTGGCCTTGGGCACTGCCAGGGATCCAGGGGCAGCCACAGCTGCACTGGGCACCCTGTGCCAGGGCCTGGCNTTCTAACTCTGACCACCAGCATGTTCCTGGTATGAAACACAGATTCTTGAGTATTTTATACATTCATATTATTTTTAAAATAAATATTTAATTTAAAGCCCCTTTTCCATATGTTGTGACTAGAAATTTTCTGTTTGGCCAACTCCAAACCTGCTGAAATTGCAAACAATTTTAAAAAAAATAATTTTCATTTTTTATGTTTGTAAGGCTCAGAGCAACTTAGATACTGGGAATATTGGATCACTGCTAAAGGGAAAAAACACATTTTAAAGTCCNCAGCTTTTCTAACTCTGACCACCAGCATGTTCCTGGTATGAAACACAGATTCTTGAGTATTTTATACATTCATATTATTTTTAAAATAAATATTTAATTTAAAGCCCCTTTTCCATATGTTGTGACTAGAAATTTTCTGTTTGGCCAACTCCAAACCTGCTGAAATTGCAAACAATTTTAAAAAAAATAATTTTCATTTTTTATGTTTGTAAGGCTCAGAGCAACTTAGATACTGGGAATATTGGATCACTGCTAAAGGGAAAAAACACATTTTAAAGTCCAGCTTTTCCAGGAAAGCTGCCTTGATTCCAGTGTCCCAAACTGCTTGGCACAGTCAATATCTCCGGATAATGAATCTGTCTCTGGTGACTATAAGTTACAGTATTTATCGTGATTTAGGTTTGCTCAAACAGGTTTTATTTGGGAAAATTCTGTAAAAACCACCAAAGTAACACCTTTAAATCCAGCAGCAGTGCTTGTGGAATCCTGGCATCCCTTTCCATGGGAAATGAGCATCCCCTGGACAACTGCTTGGATGTTCAGTTGTGCCAGGTTTAGAGGTGAAGCAGTTCAGCATACATCTTTCAAGCCCCAGAGTCTCAAATCCTTTGATTAGGTGGGAGTTTAATTGATCTTTAATTAAAGGAGATCACTGCCTCTCTTTTGTACAGAGACAGTTCTTGGCAGCTCCCAGGCCCTCAAGGCAAAAGGCAAACAAAAAGACATCAACATTTATTTATTTTGAACCTGTGGGTTTGGGTTCAACTTCAGGGCGCCTTTTTCAGACCTGATTTTGGTTTCTTTACCACTCGTTGGGTTTGAAACCCCCCTGGTAACTCATGGAATATTTACTGCACTGTATGGAAGGGGGGATCTGGCAGAGGCCAGAATTTACAGCAGAGCAAGCTCTCTCCTGTAGGCAAAGCAATTCCCGTTTATTTACTCACTCCCTGCCTTCCATGGGAATAGTTACACTGGCAGCTCCGCTTGCAGGAACACAGATTTTATTGGGTTTTATCGGAGTTTATTTCACTTTATTTCTGCACCAAACTCCCCAAGGCCAAGCAAAGCAGTTCTGTGGTCAGTCACTGGGTGCCAAGGGTGATGGTCCTGGAGGGGAGGGTCCTGCTCCCTCCTCAGGCCTCAGGAAATGATTCTCAGCCCTCCCTTGTGCCCGTTTTTATAGGGTCTCACTGGAAATTCTCTCTGCTTTTTCATTTGTCTGGTTTTGTCATTGAGTTTTAGCCAGATTGGCTCAAACTTTTGTACAAAGGTGGGAGGCAGGGTGAGGGGATGGGATGGGATGGGATGNCTGACACAGTGCCTTGAGTCCAGATACAAAGCCTGTCCCTGAGGAAGGCCGTCAGTGTCCTCTCATTGACATGGACCTCCCAGAGTGTGCTTCCAAAGCTGAGATCCATCACTCCCTGCTCCATCCCTCCCTGAGAAGCACAGGGAAGATTCCGGGGGGGGCAATCCCAGCACTGCCCCCAGCCCAGTTAGGCTGGGATCAGGACCAGCAATCGGGACCTCTTTCCCTGAGGACAACAAGCCTCAGAGACATCATTTCACGCTCTTGCTGTCAGCTGCCTTGCACAATTTATCTTCTCATTACCTCTTTAACAGCACTGCTATTCACTGGCTGATCGAGGGAAATAACTCTTGTGATGGAGATGTTGGCTTTGGATATAAAGCAGAGATATTATTATGCAGCAATATAAATGCTAAGTTCCTGCAGCCAGAGCCCAGAAGAGCCTGGGAAGGTGGAGAACCACTGGTATCCAAAGGTGTTTGTCTCTGGCTCGGGTAAAGTCACCTTAAGGCAGGTGGTGGTGTCATGGGAGCAAAAGGTGGTGGGCTGGAGAGAGGAGAGAGAAAAGAGAGAGAGAAGAGAGAAGAGAGAAGAGAGAAGAGAGAAGAGAGAAGAGAGAAGAGAGAAGAGAGAAGAGAGAAGAGAGAAGAGAGAAGAGCTCATCTGAAATCAGTCACTCAGCCCTCACATAATCCAGACTGCCGTGTTATAGCAAATAGTTTTTAGGGGATTCTTGTCTTTTGGGTGCTCCTCATGTGCCCTGCTGCCCTCTAAATGGAGCTGGAGGCCCTAGTGAGGCCTCCAAGGAACAAGTGAGAAGAAATGACCCTAAGGAAGAGCACTGGACATGGATGACTTGGCAAATGAAGCTACCAAAGGGAGCTTGTGCTGTGTGCAACATTTCCCCACATCCCCCTACAGCCATGGAGTTCACCTGCAGACCTGCAGGGATGGGGAGAGCTCCCGGTGCTGCTCTCAGGTGATTTTTTTCCAGTCTCAAAGGCCCTGCTCAGCCTCACAGTTTCTTGCCTGAACAAATCCCCAGCTCTCCTGGCACTCCTGGGAGCTTGTGCACAGCTCAGCTGTGACCTGGAGCACAGCTCAGCCGTGGCTCTGGGGTTGTGTGAGGACTTTCTGCTTGGACTCCTCTCTGCTCTCCCTCTCCCTCTCACCGAGCAGGAGTGCTTATCACGGCATCTGTGGCTGTGTGGTTTGGCAAGGCACCAGGAATTTTTGATTCCAGAGGCACTCTGTTTCCAGCAGGAGCCTCAGCACCTTCCCTGGGCAGCGTCAGACACTTTTCATGGTAAATTTCCCTTTGCTAGGAATTCAGCTTCCAAAAAAACAGCGTTAAGAAAACTTTTACCAGCCCAGTGCACATCCTAGGCACGGGGACTGGAAAGGGACACCTGTTTCCAGGGGTGGGGAGCAGGCCACCAGCTCCTGGAGTTGCTCCTCTCCCTCCAAGGGCACAACCTCTCTCAGCACAGTTAAACCCAGCTACTGGTGGAGAACAATTAAAAAACCCCAGGCTACAGCCTGTTTATGTGTTTCCAACTCAGTCCCCACTGAGGGTATTGAGGGTATTTAACCCTGAAATTCAAGATCTTCATCTTCTCTGTTGACTGTCCTGGAGGACTTGTCAGGAAGTCAGACCCAGTGATGTGACACTGAGTTGTCAGCTCCTGCTCAGGTGACAATGCACACTGCAAAGGAAAAGCACCCAGCAAGGTCCCTGGGAGAAGGGTTAGGAGCTGGCCCTGCCGTGTCCTTCCTTTCCAGGAGAGTGCAGGTGGGTGGGACTGCCCCTCACTGCCCCGGGCAGGGGAACAGCAATTAGTTATGAAAGGAATGAGAGACTTGGCTTTGCAAACAAGCTCTGGGCCTGTTGGCTGATGAAATTAGCACTGAGGGATAAAAAGAAACAGGGAGAAGGGTTCCACTGATTGATGAATGGAAAGAGGTTTGTCTCTACAAACAAACTGAAATTGGATATTGAGAGATGAAAGAAACAATGGGAAAACCATAAAATTCAATAAGAACTAAAAATAAAGGGGAGATTATACATTAGAAGGGAACCTTAGGTATTAGGTGTTCTGGGAAATCTGTACCTCTCGAGTACATCACCCAGTGGGGAAAGAGAGGGAAATGCGGCTGGGAAATTGGGATAAAAAGGAGGTTGCAGCCTCCAATAATTTGAGAGACTCCATGGGAAATGCCCCATGGCCTCTCCCTTTATTCAAATAAAGCAACAGGACTCCTCTGTGTCCTTTTTGGACATAAACCTCTGGTGTTTGTGGATTAATTTTCCTGACAGTTACAACCTTAGCCCAAAAAGCCACCAGCAAATTGCACCAGGATTGTGCCACACCAACCTTCCAGCCCAAACTGGTGTGACAGATGATGGGGAGCAGAGCAGTGAGGATGTGAGCAGGTCAGAAAACCTTTCTAAGCCCAGCAGCTGCTTTGCTGGGTCACCATCCAGGCTGCAGCAGGGAGCAGCAGCACTGCCTTGCCAGGAGGGATGAGCCCAGACATTTTATTGCCACGTGTCTGAAAAGGGCATTGTCTCAGCGCCTCCAGCTTTCTACTTTTAGGAGGAAAAACATATTGAATAAAATATAGACACATCAGCAGAGATGCTGTGGGCACAGGAGCTCCCTGGGCTCTGCTGGCTCCCAGCTCTCTCCCAGCCCTCTTTGCTGGATCTGCTTCCACACGCTGGAGCGAATCGCTCCCTGGGGACAGACAGGAGCTGTCACAAACCATCACAGCAGCTTCTCCAGACCTGCCTGCATCCCTCACAGGGCTCTGGGCTCTGCTGGTCACCAGGCAGGAGCCTGCTCGTGTCCCTTTGGATTTCCCTGCCGCGCTCCGTGCAGCTGCTGAGGGCACGGCGTGGGCCGGGGCTGTTCTCTGGAGTGGAAAGGCTGTGCTGTGAGAACACCTCTCCCTCCCACATCCTCTGACAAGGCTCATCCCCCACTGGTTTTGCTCTCATCTCTACACAGAATCCTGCAGGAAAAGAGGGCCTTGCCAAAAAGGGGATTTGGCCACCTTGGCACAGTGTCTGTCTCCGGGGGGCTGGACGCGGCCCGGGCAAAGGCCTCCTCCCTCCATTCTGTCAGCGCTTATCTCAAACTCAGTCCCCCCAGGCTCCTCCCTCCATTCTGTCAGCGCTTATCTCAAACTCAGTCCCCCCAGGCTTTCACCCCGCCCGAGGGGTGGGATGTCCCCAGCAAGGTGGGCAGGAGTGCCCCATGTCCCCCTCACCCTGGAGCAGGGGCAGAGCCTCCGTGTCTGGCTCAGGACGGGAGGCCGCGCAGGGCCCTGGGCTGGACCATCACCACTCTGCTCCTTTCCTCAGGGACCCGGGAAAAAAAATCCTGCAGGGATCAGCTGGAGGTTGTCCTGGAGGGTCTGGGATGCCCCCCCAAGCCCGGTGATCCCGTTCAGCGCGGTGCCAAAGCACTGGTGCAGGCACCAGCCCAGAATCCTTGGCCAGCACCTCCAGCATGATCTTGCCCATTAACTCTGCATAAACAAACAATCACTTATAACGTCAGGGAAAAGAACCTCACCCCTAATCACTGATTAGAAATGTTTGCTCATGGCTGGGTATTTATAGCCTACAAGAGGTAAATGTCACCCTCATTGCCGGCATTCATGGGAGATATTGTTTAGTTAGTGATCGCAGCCTCTGGGCTGCTGCTCTTTGGAATGGGAGATGAGTTCTGCTTGATTTACCCTTCCCTCTGCTTTCCCTGCTCTTGTGCAGGACTGGGATCTTGTTGAGGAGTTGGATCTTACCTGCAGCCACTCACAGAACCTGCAGGGAGCTGTTCTGGGCTGCCCTGTTTCACCATCAGGGATGTTTCACATCCCTGCCCAGGATGTGTCTCCCGTGCCAGCCACAGCCATCCCTCACTGTGCCCTGATTTACGCTGCCTGTCACAACCCCTGAGCTCAAACCCTCAAGCTGCTGAGCCACAACACTCCCACCCACAGTCTTGTCTTTCCAAAGGAAGGCAAGAGGGTGAAGGAGATGAAAAGAACAGTGGGTTCATACTGATAGAAAGGTCTCAACCTTCCCAAATTTGTGGTAGACTTAAAGGTAGGTTGCTCCTTAAGAAAGTCCAGCCTAAACCACCTGAGATTAGTGGTTAGAGCAGATCACAGAGGAGAATGGTCTGGAGCAGCCCCTGCTCATGGGAGACCAGCTGTGAGCTGTGCTCTGCAAGCCTAACTCAGTGGAGGGATTAAGGGGACTGAGGGAGCCTGGCTTAAAGCCAGAGACAAAAATCACAGGTACCTGAGCTCCTCACACATCCAGAGCGTGACCAGACCTACAAGAGTGGGATGAAGGACCCCTGAAGTGTCAGGGTAATCTCAGCTTGATCAGAGGTCAGGCAGGGCCTGCACTTTGCACTCCACCCTCGAGTGGCATCAGTGGGGAACAGGTTATGCTGGTGAGCCTTTTCTCCAGCATCCCAGATTCACCATCCTTGATGTTTGTTGAACACACTCAGAACTACTCAAATCCCCCAGCAGCTTGTGATTATCTCATCTCTGCAGACAGGGAGTTCGTACATGCTCTGACAAACCAAACACGGGAGCAGCAATCTGTCAGGAGGAGTCTGCTTCACTCTCCCTGCACCGTGGCAGGGCTCTGTTGGCACTGCTGGGATGTGTTGTACAAAACAAAAAGACATCCAGGAGCTCCCAAACCCCTCTGCAATTCCTGTGTTTGTCTGGAGCAGCCACACACGCAGCCTTCCCACGCTGCTCCTGCCAAGCCAGGCGTGTCCTCACAGCATCCTCATCACCGGGGCAGCACCTCCCTCACAGCAGGCAACCCCTGAAAGGCCACCAGGTGTGACAGGGACTAATGGGAACTTCAGGGTGCTCTGTCAGGCACCAGGACAGCACTGATCCGAGCTGGGCACGGGGGACACCATCCCTGCTGCTCTGGGCTGGAGTGCAGAGGGGCACAGGGAGCTGCTGCTGGCACAGAGGCTGGCAGGGTGGGAGCACAGCCGTGCAGAAGGGCACAGGGAGCTGCTGGTGGCACAGAGGCTGGCAGGGTGGGAGCACAGCCGTGCAGGTTCTGGTGGCTGCAGGGTGGGAAGCAGCACACGCTGTGCAGGAGAAGAGGCAAAGCATCAGAGAGGTTACAGCTAAAAACCACAGGGAGCTCCTGAGTGCTCTGGCCCTGAGCACCAGGATGCAACTCCTCTCTCTTGCCGAATGCATTTGGGTGTCTCCTGGTAGACAACAGTTGCCTTGTGTCTTTTAAACATGCTCTATTAACTGCCATCACAATTTATCACTCCTCTGGCGATATCCAGCAACACCTCTATAATTTATTGTCATTAGTTTTATTCACAGCCGTCACAGAGGTCACAGCATGGGGGGAGAAGAGAACTTCATCCATTTCACCACTGAACGTGCTGCAATAATGGCTTTTCAAGCAGCTGATGGTAGACGGATGTGAAAAGATAATGAATAATGAGGAATAAAAGGAGTGACCTTTTTCCAACAAGAGGCTCTTTCAGCGTCATGACACTTGGAATTTGGGTGAAACGAACCCTGACTCCCAAGGCTGTGCTTTCTGACACCTCTGATGCAGACATCTCCCTCTGAGCTGCTCTGCTCACTCTCCCTTTGCAGCCAGGGGAGCTTTTCTGTCAGAGGTGTGTAGTGAATTGTACCTTGAAAATGCCTGTTTCGTTCTAGTGGCACTGAGGACAGCCTGGAGGGATTGTCCTGGATGGAGATACCTGCCTGTGGCCCCGTGCTCACTGTACTGATCAGCTGCTCTTGGAGGCTCCCAAGCTCAGAGATGCAGGTCCTGCCCCTGGAGAGGAACAACCCCAGGCTTGGGGAACGGCAATTTATTGTTGTGTTCCTGCACATGCCCAGCTCTGGGGTGCATCTCCTCAGACAAACAGCTTTCCAACCAACACACTGGGCTTCATTTGAGCAGGAATTGGCCAGGGAGGTCCAGTCAGTCAGACCTGCTCGGCCCAGCTGCCTGGGACAAGTGGCAACTCCAGAGTCCCTTAAGGGATCGTGGAACTCGTGTTGTGCTGCCACAGCTGAGGTGACTGTGAGCCTGTTCCCAGCAGTCACAGCTGCTCAGTCTGCCAGAAAATCCCCCCGTGAGGAGCTTTTTTATCTCCAGGAGGTTGGGTGTCCCCTCCTGACTCCGAGCCCCACACCCCGAAGGGAGCACACCCCACCGGGGCCTGCCCTTGCTGGGACAAAACATCTGCCCCAGTGCAGGGGCCCTGATATGGAAGGAGCCTGAAAGAGGAGCAGCTTGGAGCAAGCTTTGAAAGAGATTTTGAAGGCAGAAGTAATTAAAGCCGTGGCTGTGAGTGGGAAATAGGCCGGGACAAGGCACAGCTTTATCCAAGGGAGATTGTGGCAGCCTAATCCGATATCTCTCCCTGATAAGGTAATGGAGTTTTTAGACAAAGGGAACAGGCTCGATACCATCTCTGGGGGCTGCAAGAGAGCATTCGATACGGTGTCACATGAGGGACTCATTAGCCATGCCGAGGAAAACGGGGATTACAGGAGAATTAAAAGGGGAGGGAGGAACCCAATAAAGACAAGACAGAAAAGATCTTGTGCTAAAGGGAAAAGTCGGGCTGGGAGGAGTTGCCAGAGCTCCTAAAGGGCTACCCCTAAGGCCAATATTGTTCAATATTTCTATGGAAAATCTTAATAAATGTATGTAATGTGCTAATAACTCATGGCTGGGGAGCACTGTAAGGAAATACCTGGCTGGGGGGCAAATATCAGACAACCTCGAGGACTAAAGAAATGGAAACTGCAAGAAACATTCTTGCAAAGCAAATTGGAGCAGAACCTGGCTGTAGAGGTGCCCTGGTGACCCAGGAGTCTCTCTGTGCCCAGGGTCTTCCTTGGGTGTGACTACTTGTGGCTGCTTTGGCGTTTTCCTGAGTGATATTTTGTTTGGCTCATTGTTTCTCACCTCGGGGTTAAGCTTTGTGAACTCCACCATGCACAAGATCCTTTTTTCCCCTTAATGAGCTCCCTGTAGATATTTTCAAATTATCAGCAAGTTAATTAGTTTTGTAGATGAGGCTACCCTGCAGTTTTCATTTCCATGCAGCGAACACGGGGAAACTCCTGGACTTTTATCCAGGACTGACAAGCACGAGAGCACTGAGTCCAGTTCTGGCATAAACAGCTCCAGACAAAGTGTGCAGAGGTGAATTTTGTGGCTGTGTTTGGCCATGGCCCCTGGGGCTGAGTGGCTCTGACATAACTCTTTGCCTGGAGCACCAACAGCTTTCAGAAGGAGAAAGCTTCGTGGAGCTGCACAAACCTCAGGAATATCAATTGCATGATCAAGAGTGTCAGAAACACTTTATTCACTTTTTCTTTTGTTCTTAGAAAAATTTCTTCATGTTGGTCTACATTGCTGCAATTCTGGGGACCGGTACAAACCAAACCAGTTGGAGTTTGCTCAGTCTGCCCTCCCTGTCTCTGCCTCCCAGTGGCAGGGATAGACAAGGAGATTCCCAGGAACGAAAAGCTCTGCTGAAGATGTATCAGAGCAATCAGATTTTTCATTTACCAAACTGCCAAGCTTTGTGCCAGACTCTCCTTTCGCCTTGGTGCATGGGGAGTGCTGGATTTGAGGTGGCAGCCAGTATAGGAATTACCTGAGGTGCTTCTTTTCCCTGGGTGTACAAAAGTGTGATTGCTCTCTGCAGCAACAACTTGTTTTCCTCCTTCCTCCCTCCCTCCTTCCTGTTGTTCACATGGAAACGAACCCAGATGTGTTTAAAGCATTTAATCACAGATATCTCTTGGAATCTGTATGATTTGGCGTCCTGTACCTTCCTCTCTTCTACAGGCTTTATACAAAACAACAACAACAAAAAAAATCATAATCTGGGATTCTGCATGTGGTGGAAATTCCATTTTTTCCTCTCATGGGGCAGGTTTAGGATTTTCAGTCCTACCTGGGCCACATGGGAATCATTTCAGCACGGGGTCCTGGGTAGTTGCATCCTGGCTGCACCTCAAGGGGACATTCAGAATCCCTGGAGCCTGAAGTGCTGCTGCTGGTCCCAGACCTGTGGTTTGGGGCTGTGCATCAGCTCCTGCAGCATTCCCTGGCCTGCTGCTCTGTCTCTGTCCTTCTGATACCCTGGTCCACATCATTAAAAATGGAAGCCAAGTCCTCCTTTCATTGTGGAGTCCTGCTGAGGATGGCTGTAATCTCACATCCCCCTCATTTCACAGTACTCTCGCCTGCTCTTTTCTCCTCCCCAGCACATTTACATAACCGAAGAGCTTTTTCTCCTGTCTTTAACATGTAACTCACTGTGACACTTGACAGTTCTCCCTTCATCACTGCACTCCTTGACCTCTAAGTTGTACTCCTTTGCTGATCAATCTCCTTTAGCTTGGTTTCCCAAGGGGGAAAAAAACCCAATCACTTTTTCATTCCTTTCACTTCTGCAATAACTTTAAAACCCAATGGCCAATTCCAATGCCACCTGAAAGGATGGTGGAAGCACCTGTGATAATTAAGATTCTGCAAGTTTTTTGTTTCAAAAATTGGCAGCTGAGTAGATGAGAGAGATTCAAATTAGTGGCTGCACTGAGGGAAAATGGAAGCATCTCCAAACCATTACAGATTCCTTTTGGTGGCTGCCTCCTTGTCAGTCAGCACCAGCCTGCAGCCAGCTCTGCCTGCAGGAGCCTGCGAGTGCCTCCAGGCTCCCCCAGCGCCCCTGGGATCAGGGAAATGCTATGTGAGACTAAAGGGTTTGATGGTGGGGTCTCTGTCACTGTTTTGTGGGGTTTGGGGGTCAGTGGAGTGCAGGAAACACAACACATCCCCAGCAACCCCACATTCCTGGCTGGAATAAGGTGCTCTCCTTCCTTCCAGACTCTGCTTATTCCTAAGATGCCTTTTCTAAATTCAGTCAGTTGTGGTACCCCCTCCCCTGAAAATCCTGAAAATCCAGATCCACACAGTTTTCCACCTGGAATCTGAGATGCTGCTTCTGAATGCAAGTCCCTGAGCTCCTTGGGCTTTGCTGAACACTTCCCTGAGTCTGTAAGAGCTTTCCTCTGTGCACTGAAGAGATTTACCCACAGAGCCATTCTTTGTCCTGCTATTTCATTTCATTTCATTTCATTTCTTCTGAAGCCTCTTGTGCTCATTCCACCCAAGGTCATTTTGTGAAACCTCCCAGCCCCTCAGTGTAAGTGGTGCCTCTTGTGCATCGAGTGGCTGTTGGGGAAAGAAACTCATGAGGTGCCAAGGAACCAGAGAGAGCTGGGAGTTGCTGTTGTTCTGTAAATTGTTATTTTCTAGGGTATTGAAATCCCCCTGAAGACAAAATTCCTCCACTAACACCAATTTTGGGGCGTTTACCCATTTCCAGATCCAACCCTGCCAATCTTCAGCTCATTACAAACATCCCTCCAGCAGAACTTCTGTGACCATTCTGTCCCAGACTGGGAGCAGCCATGACACACTTTTATTGCCACGATTTCCTTCATTTTCTCCTCATTCCATCCCATTCTTACCTCACCCTTGAAGGCTGCACACCCCAGGCCCAGCCTCAACCACTCCCTGTCCTTTAACTCTCTCAGCTCCTTCACATCTCAAAAAGCTGTGTTTTCTGTCGCTGCTGTTCAGACACTGATGCCCCAGCCCTTTCACACTGACCCATTTAGGTGCTCTGATGTGGTTTTACTGCTCTTCACACTCCTGCTGGCTCCCATTTGTCCTTTCCTTTCTTCACTGCACGTCCTTTCCCTGACAAGAAGTTCTTAACTAAGACTCTCTGACCACAGGGACCTTTCTACTGCTGTTCTTTCCAGTTTTTTCCCTTTGTATCCTGCCTGAGAAAGTCTCCTTTATTCTCTCACATTTATTTTCCTTATACTCCGTCCTGTTTCGCTTGGACACCAACTCCTCTTACTTTTATTGCCCCTTCCTGCTCCACCTCATCTCCATCTGTGCTGATTTCTGTTGCATATTCATTGCTGCAGCAATTCAGTCCCTTAGATCTCTTTACCAGCATCTGGCCTCTTCCTCTTCTATGTGGCCTCCAAATTCTCCTGATCACCTCCTTCCTGCAAATTTGGACTTTCTTGGACTCTCATATCTAACCTGTCGTTTCCACTTTGTGTTCAGCATGGAGCTGCTTCAGCCAGGGCCGTGCTGGAGGAGCTGCCTGACACCTCTCCAGGCTCCTCCGGGGGGAAGCTCCTGGCTGCTTCTGAAAGGGATGAGAGGGAGATGTCTTTACAACAAACTGCGGGACTGCTGGTCAATAAAACCAGATGCTGACAGGTGAAAGAAGCGATGGGAGGAGCCATAAATTCCAGAGAAATTCCAGAGGAATTCCGCTAATTGGTGCAGGCTGCTGCTCGCCCTGGGCAGTGCAGCAGGTCTGGTGTGTCAGCACCACGAGGCCGCAGGAGAAGCAGAGAGCCTTGGGAACAGCCCCAGAATGGGTGAAGGACAAGCTAAATAGGGGAGATTAAAGGAATTAAATTATGCATGGCTCGGGTGGGCAGTGATTAAGTAGCCAGGCAGGAGGAAAACTGTTTAGTGTAGTCTGATAAGGAACAGCCTAAAGTTAAAAGGTGAGACTGATAATGGGAAATGGGGACTGCACAAGAGGGAAACTTTTCTAGGCAAAACTCCAATAATGCGTTTCTGAAGGGGGTGGAAATGCAATTATTGAAAACTTGGCAGAATGCTGGAGAATATTCAGAGGGACAAGTGTGCCCAAGGCACAGGTACCAGCCCTGCTCTGGGAGCCAGCTGTGCCACTGCTGATGTGGCTCTCAGTGCTCCTGTGTTTTGCTCATCCCATCGGTGGAGGCTCCTTTGTGTGTGGAGCAGGGAAGGTTTTCAGGATATGGCTGGGCTGAATTGTCTCACTGTCACCAACACAGCAGCAGGGAGCCAGCCCTGGCAGTGTTCACATGGTTCTGCTGTTGTACGGGCAGAGCTGGGATGCCCCAAGGCTGGAGGATTCTTTGTGAAATAGATACATAAATGCAATTTTATGGTGGCTCCTAGTGATCCCTGTTCTCAAAAAAAAAAGCTGTTAGAATGGCAATAAAAGGTTCTTTTCCTAGGGAGACCTTTGGAGGGGCAAAATGTCCCAGGGTCCATTATCTCCGAGTGTGGTGCCAGAGTCGTTGGCCTTTGCAGGATGTGCCCTGCACTGAAGAGGATTGGGAGGCCTGTGGGGATCCTTTCAGAACAAGCTTTCTTTCTAAGTGCAAAATATTATTCCCATCCATGATAATTATTGGAATAATAAAGATCTCATTACAGAAGCAGCAGGGCTGTTCTCAGGTGCTGCATGGAGCCCTCCCTGGGAAAGGCAGCGGTGTGAGATGTGCTGATGTAGTCTTCTAGCAGACACATCTGAACAACTTGTGCTAATTACCATTAATAAATACATGCTGAAAGCATGACTGGGAACCTGGCACGCACACAGCTTTGGCTGCTGATTGAAAATTGTACGACAGGGCTGTATCTTCTGCTCTCTTTCATTCCAAATCTCCAAGGGACTTTTGTTGTTCACATCTGCAACCAACAAAACATTTGGGTTCTGCCATGGGCCCTACCCCCCACCCCATGCAGCTGTTGGGACGCTCTGGTTTAACACCCACCACACCCCCAGGCTGCTTTTCTGATGGACACAAAGCTCTAAATTCACCAGGGTGTTTGATGTCCCTTCTTCACTGGAGATCATGGCTGTGGTCACTGCCCACACTCTGCTGATCTTGCCTGTTCCCTGATTTCTGGAAGGGACACCCTGGGTGTGGAAGGGACACCCTGTGTCACTCAGGGCACCTGGATGCAGAACTGGTGGAGTGTTGCTGCTGTGGGGCTGGGACACACATTCCCTGGAATAAATAAAATCTTCCAGCACTGGGCTGGGTTCCCTGTTTGGGTCCCCCCCAAACTCAGAGCACTTGGGGTGGCTATTGAAAGAGGAAGGATTGTCTGAGTTCTCACTACAAAACATTCCCTTCTTTCCTTTTCTTCGAAGGCCGGGAGCTGCAGATCACCCTGTGCTGGGCACTCAGGATTCCTGGAGCCACTGGGTCCCTGCCAAAGCTTGTTCTGCTCCGAAATGTTGGATGAAATGCTGGTGGATCAGTTAATTATCAGATTTCTTCTGCAAGGCTTTATTTCACTGGGACATTTACAACAGGGGCTGAGATACCCAGCTCCAATTCAAATTAGCTCTCTGGGCTGCTCCATGTGTTCCCTGAAATCCTTTGGTGACTCACAGGAACAGTTGCTATCATTACCTTTTTATTTCATTTTTTTATGCTTGAGAGTGGAGATCAGAGCAGGCACCACGAGCTCACCAATATTTTGCTGTTCCTGCTGTCACATCTGTCCTCACATTGCCTTTCCTCCCTCCCTGTGAGCTCTGGTGACTCTGCACTCAGGCTGCCACCAAAGGGGAGGCGTCAGACCCAGCTCAACCCAGTTACAACCTTCTGACTTCTGCTCAGGGTGAATCATCAATCACAGAATCATTAAGGTTGGAAAATACACCCAAGGTCATCAAGTCCAACTCTCAGCCCAAAAAATGATGTCTAACACAGTGCTCCAGTGGGAATCTGCTACTTCCCATTATCCTTAACATCTGGTGGAGCTGAAGCCCAGGCTGGTGGGCCACATGTCCACCAGGGACAGTCCCACAGCACCCACCTGCAACCCCAGCCAGGCCAGCAACCCTCTCCTCAGCTCAGCTGAGCTTACAAACTGAGTAAAATACATTATAGCTTCTATTATATTATTATTAAATAATACTATTAATAATACTATTAATAATAATTAAAAAATAAATTAATCCACTTTGATTAACAATAAAGGGGTTTTCCTTAATTCTTAGTAACTGCTAAATAATTTCCAGCCATTTTGGCCTTGATTTCAATTCCTGGTGTATGAAAAAAAAATCACTTCCAGGCTTAAGGCTTATTAAAGTATTATTGTATCTGCAGATGTGATTAGAATGAAATGCACAAGGCTGGGCTTAATGGTCTTGCTCTCTTGTAACATCATTGGTTAATTAGAATCCCTTGGGGTCATGGTTGTGCTTACCCTTCCCTCCCACCAGGAGACACCTCCCCAGTGTCTCACACCTCAAACTGCCACCCGACTCTACTCCTTCGTGGATATTGTCCCAAAAATGTTGATTTCTTCCAAAAAATGCATTTCAAGCTTGGCAGAGCAATAGTTGTCACTGCAATCTGAGTTTTCAGAGTGATGCTCCTTGTTCTTCATGGGGCAGCTTTTAAATAAAGGTCTTTGCTCTCTGGTGTTGGTGCAACCACACATCACTGTCTGAGGCCCTGAGGTGGGAGTCACTTGGATCATTTTGGACCAAAATAAGGTTTTACTCACAGCCTCCTCCTGCTGCCAAACACAGGAGTCAAGTTCACCACAACTTCCTTCAAGTTTCCTATAAGAAATATTAAACTTTGATAAAATCTACACCTAAATAAGAGTCACCTCTGAAGGAAGGAGACTGATGCTGATGTGTGGAGCTGAAATAAGACTGACATTTGGAGGACGTGAAATCTTTTGGGAAGCCCTAAAATATCCCCCAAGTAGGTCAGCTCAGTGACCTGGATCTGTACTTTTAATACAGGAGTAGCCTACATTTGCTCCCACTGTTTGCTGAGGAACGAAGGGTTTTTGGGCTGTGGCTTTATTTTTAGTAGTTAAATGTGACCTTTGTAGGAGATCCTAAAAAAAGAACAACGACAGAGCTGGCCAGGGGTGACTCACACCACATGCTTTGATTTAGAGATGACGAACACACATCATTTATCCCCTGGTCATTTCTGGGAGAAATTCTGGCACAGGCAATTTTCACTGGAGGAATCAAGTCAATACTCTCAAATAGGAGGGATTTCTCGATGGCAAAAAATATCCCTTGTCTTACAGGGTAATGAATCATCATTTTATCAACGGAGAAGAGATTCTTTAAGATCTAAATGAAAGAAGAAACCTGGGCAAGGCCAGAGGTTTCCCACTGCCTTGCCAAGCCTCGCTCAGATTTCAGCAGCCACCATCCAGGAGTTTTTCCAATCAATCCCATAGAAAACTCCCTTATTGCTCAACTTTCCTCTTTCTAAAACAGTCCAGACAAATAAGTACAGAAAGGGTTGAGCTTCCTTCCTCCTTTGGGGTGTTCCTTACCCTGAGCAAACCTGCCTGGACCAGCACTCCAAACCACACAACCCAGCCATGGGAGACACTGGAGCCAGGGCTGGAAAAAGAAAGCTTTTATTCCTGTCTAACTATATCAATAATTCCCAGCCTTCCCTGGGAATAAATCTGAGTTACCATATGCATCACCCTGCTGATCTAAATCCATGAGGGGCTCATGGAAAATCAATATTTGTGTGAATATTCTTCAGGCAGGGGATGAAATTAGTCACAAAATATGAAGTAAAAGAGACGTGAAACGATGAACGCAGTGGCTTCCCAAAGGACATTTTCCCTTCAGGCCCTCAGTGAAGATCTCACTGGCTCAGATTAAACATCCCAGCTCAGCCAGGGAGGCAGGAAAGCTGCAGGGACCATGGAGCTCTGGATCTGGCCTGGATCTCCACACTCCTTCAGTCCTCACAACTCCTGCTGCACAGAGCTGCAAGGAGCACATTTCACCCCCACCCGTGGAATCGTGGAATGGTTTGGGTTGGAAGGGCCCTTGAAGCTCATCCATTCCCTGCCATGAGGCTGCTCAGGGCTAATCCAACCTCCAGGGAGACCTTTCACTGCACCACCCAACATTCCCTGCACCACCCAACATCCACTGAACCATCCAACATTCACCATCCAATATTCCCTGCACCATCCAACATCCACTGCAGCTGCCACAGAAGACACAACTCCCACCTCCTCCTCTCTGGAGAAGCAGTCTGGCAGTGGTTGTCCCTTTCCTAGGCCACAATTAAACACCTTGAAATGGGATTAGATCCATCAGAACTGTTTATTTCTTTGGATGACTCTGCCACAGGGTCAGGCAAGTTTGTGACAGATCACACTGCACGTCATCTCCACGCTGTTTTCAGTGCTATCCAAGGAGTTGTGACGGTGTCTAAGGATCTAAATGACTTTGATTGCTGCATTCCTGAAGCTCAGCACAAATCTCTGTGTGGAAATTAGGAGACAAATTATATCTCTCTGCTGCATCTCCATGACAAACAGGAATTGTGTATTGATTGATTTTGTTTAATTTCAAGAGTTTCAGGTAAATGGGATCTGTTTATTTAAGTAAGTTATAAATTTTTGGGAATGAGCTCAGTTTAAGAGGTATCTAAATTTAGCTGCAGTGGTAAATACTTTTAATAATGCCCCAATAGAAACAATTTTCTTCTGTGTTCCCCAAACTCCAAGTGAACTTCTTCAGAAGCTCTTTGGATGGCCAATTTCTCCTGGAGTTAAGTTTGTGACAACCTCATAACTGTGTTGATCACTATCACAGCTACTGATTAATCTTGGAAGTGGTGAGCAATTCCAGCAGTAAACAGCAAATCTCTCCCAGTAATCTGCTGACTTTACCCTGCTGCAGTGCTTGGGAGAGTCCCCTCGGAAACTAAAGCTGGACTTCAAAGCCACGCCATTCACTGAGGAAAATGTGACTTTCAGCTGGTGGGACTCAAGCTCTGGAGCTGCTGATAGGAAGGAAACCTAATTAATGGGGAGTTAAAGAGAGTGATAACAGCTGAAGTGGGATTAGTGGTGTGGGCTTTCACCCTTGGTTCTCTGTGGTCATCCTGGAGAAATAATCCATTACTGGAGCAAAAGACAGGATCCAGGCATTCCATTTCACTGGAATGATACTGTCTGGAGTTTGTCCTAAAGAAACATCTGAAGGAATAGGTGCCAAAACTCCTGGGAAAATGTATGTCCAATGGTATTGAGCATCCCAGGAGCTCAGAGTATTCAGGACGTTCTCAGCTCCCAAATGACAAGGTGTTTTCTCCCAGAGAGGTGGCTGGGAGTCTTTTTAATTGCAGTGAGGGGGAATAAAAATGTTATGGAGCCGTAAAGCTTGCAGCTACAGATGGAGCAGCTGGCACAGCAGGGACAGGGACATTGGGCACAGCTGATGCTCCCCAGAGTCCTGTGTGCTCAGAACCAGACCTGGGGACGTGAGGCACCAGCCCTGCACATACCGTCCTTGAAGGACCTACAGTGCCTGAGCTCATTTTAGCTCCCCTCACACCCGGGATGGACACACTGGGCTCTGCACAGGAGAATTCCATGACTTTTTTAACCGATTGTGCCTTTACAGAATGATTTTCTAAACCCATCAACCCTCCAAAACCAATGTCCTGCAGAGGGCACCTCCCAGGAGCAGCCCTTGCTGTGAGCATGTGGTCACAGGAGGGAAATGACTGAAAATGCTGCACTGAAACCTTTGGGAAAGCCCAGTGCCTGTGCTCGCTCTGGAAAGGAAGGGCAGGAGGGAAAGAATTGAACCCATCCCACTGTTTCTTCTCCAAATTCTGATGGGAGAAGGGATGTGGCAAGGGGGGAACAGAGGGCTGGTGATCTGCCTGGCTTCAGAGACCTTCACACGTCCTTGGAGTGCACAAAGGAACACTCCTGATTCTTCTGGATAAATCTAAATAAATCAATACCAAGCAGCACACGATGACCCCAGGCTGTGGCAGGAGGAGGATTAGCAGGAGTCAGTGGGAACAGCCTCGTCTTTGCTCTTTACTCTTGACAAATCTCTGACAGCAGGCACCAGGGCCTGCCTGTGCCCCGAGGGGAGGGGACAGAGAGGAGGATCTGCCTGTTGCTAAACCTTCTGCCAAGGCAGTGAGAGGAGATATCAGCTCATTTTCCTCGGCTGTGCCCCTGTCTGGGAGCTGAACATTTGTTCTGCTCGTGGGCAGCACCGTGAGATGGCTCCCAGGCCTCACTCCCACTGCTGGGCATTATTGGCTGTACCCACCCACTGACACCGGACATCCTTCCCTCCCCTTATCCTGAATTCTGGATGAGCCGAGCACAGGGGGCTCTTTGGGCTCCTCTCTGAGGCTGCTGCCTCCCCCAGGAGGCTGGGGACAGCCCGTGTGACACTTCCATGGCAGCTCCTGTCACTGCAGAACTGCCCCTTCCCTTCTCCTGGGTGCAGTTTTGGTTCCACTTGACAGCCCTGCCAGGAGACCCTCCCGTCCTGCCAGCTGGGCAGCAAATCCCTCATTTCTCTTTCCCTGCTGTCTCTTCCCATCCGGGAGCTCAGCCCCACGCAGCCAACGGGATGCAGGAGAGAACTGGAAGGGTGAAAGTGAGAAAACTTGTGGAGCAAAACAGTTAAGGAAAGAAATAAAATAATAAATTGTAATGAAAAGGGAAATAATGAAGAGAGGGAAACAAAACCCAAGTGAAAACAGTTGCTCATCACCAACCAAGAGATGCCCAGCCAGCCCTGAGCATAGCCTCCCCTCCAACTCCCTCTTGGTTTTTCTGCTGAACATGTTCTGATATTGCCAAGCATTGGAAGGGGCTGCCCAGGGCAGAGGTGGAGTCACCACCCCTGGAAGTGCTCAAAAAATGCATGGATATGGCACCTGGGGACATGGCTCACTGGGGAACACCGTGCTGGGGCTGGGTTGGACTTGATGATCCTAAAGGTCTTTTCCAATCTTAACATTTGTATGATTCCATGGGGTCTGGGGTCCGTGGGGGTCAGCTGGGACAGCTCCTTGTCCCCCCAGCCTGGTCCCTTGGCCGTGTCCACCCTGCTCAGCAGGGATGGACCCCTCCCGGTGACCGGCACTGCTCCAGTACAGATCAAACCCAGCCTGGGGCAGCTCCTGGGGACAGCAACAGCAGCTCCATCCCAGCCCCAACCACACCCCTCAGCCTCCTGAGACACTCGGCCCCATCCCCAGGAGCCATTTGGGAACAAAAGCTTCAGGGTTTGAGATACACCCGGAGGGACCCACCCGGATCCTCCCGCTGTTGCATCAACACACGGAATTACAGGTACCAGGACAAACAAACTGGCTGAAGCCAGGGCCTTCCCAGGGCTGTTTCCTATCATTCTTTCAGATTTTGTGTATCAGGAGCTCATGACTGTCACCCATTCAGTGTGAACCCAGCGCTTGGGGGAGAATCTCTTTTCTTCCAGACACAACATCTCCCATCCAGCAGAGGTGGTGGGACAGATTTTCCTTTCAAACTAGTCCAAGCCTCATGAAAATTCAGTGGGGGAAGAATGAAATCACCACAGAATGATATCCAATGGCTGGGAATCAAGAGGACAGAGCCAGTGCACAGTGCCTGACTGACTACATGTCATAAACCCACAGCACTACATAAAAATAATAATAAAAATAATAATAAAACCAATACCAACATCCTCTGCCTGCATTATTCTGTCTCAGCTGTTATACACACTAACAAGGACTTGCAGCTGTATAAATGCAACGTGTTCTCCACTAAGTACATTATTTGTAGGTTCTCTAATAAATCAATGGTTTATGCAAGCAGAACCCTCAATGTTAGCAAAAAGTGCGCTCTCATCCCCAGCAGCTCCCAAAACCCTGCAATGCAGCCTTTTATTATTTCTGTAAAAGGGAAAAAGGAAATCAATAGAGATTCCTCGTGCGTAATCCTCAGCGAGATTAGCACTTTGTCAACCTCGGGTATAATCTCCAGGAAAGCAAAAAAAAGAAGGGTGAGAGGGTGAGGGGGAGAGAGAAAAAGGAAAAAGGAAAGAAGTCACAGGGAAGCCACAAAGTGGGGATTTGCTGGGGGTGTTCACTGTGATTCTTGAAAAGAATATTTCAAAGGTGACTCTGGCCTGCTCCCCTTGGTGCCCAGAAGTCCTAGAGATGCCTCAGGCAGCTGTTGGAATATTCAGGTTGTCACTGGAGGAGAAACCTCCCAACTGAGCAGTAAAGCAGCTGAGTTCCCTGGTTTAAAAAGGGATTTAGGACCTAAATGCCAAAGTCAGCCCAGGCTGGGTGGTGCCAAGCAACGTGGTCGAGGGTGGCCAGTCCTGGATGGGGGCCTGGAGATCTCTGCGGGGACCTGCCTGGAGCCACAGGGATGGCATTCCAGGTGGAAACCCACAAGCAGTGTGCAAGCTGTGAGTAATGGATCAAGGGAAGGGCAGGGAGGGACAGGAATGCACCAGACAGTGTGTGAGGGGCAGAATCTGTCGTGCCTGCTGTTCCCCACCCCGCTGCCATCCCCCCAGGGTTAAATTCACATGGGAGCTGCACAGAGAGGCAACCCAGATGTAAGAAAGATGGAGAAATAATATGACAGGATCAAAGGCGTGGGCAGGAAATGAGCAGAGAAGGTTGGAATCACAACAAACAATTCACTGGGAATAATCACTTCTTTCAATTCAGGCCAGAATTAAAGAATGCAGCAAAATTGGGGCAGGACGGAAGCGTGGGGACAATGCTCTGTGGGAAGAGCTGGAATCACGGGCAGAGTGAGGAGCAGAACCCATGGAAGGTGTTGCTGTTGTAATGTGGACATGTAGAAAAACCACACCAAGTCCAGGGTCAGGTAGAAATGGCAGCAAGGCTGACTTAATGGTTTTTTCCCGAGGTTTTTGTATGTTAGTTCACAAAAAGTGAGTTAATTAGCATAAAGTAATTGGTTCTCTGGCCATCCACCCCTCGAGGGGATTGGCCCAACTCTAACACATCCATTCCCAAGTGTTTTTCTGGTTGAAGCCATAAGAATTTGCAGGTGTGAATATTAACAAAACTGGTAAAATTGTTTTAGATGGCTTGCATGGGAAAGACTGAGCTCTCACAAAATGCTAGAGAGCTGAAGGAATTCCCTGCTGAAGCCCTTTCAGCACGCACAGTGGAGGCACCGCTGGCATCTCGCACAGCTCAGCAGCAGCAGCAGCAGCAGCTCCTTGGGCGCAGGTGCCCACAGCAGCGGCTCCGCTGCCGAGGAAGTCCCCCCTCCCAAACTGCAGTTCCTGGAAAGCACGGGAAGTGCAGGAGCACAGCTCCAAGCCCAAGTTTAAACAAACAACCGAGCAGCTGCTGCTGTGGAGCAGCTGAGATCCTCGAGAGGGGCCGCTGCCTTTTAGCCCTGTCTTCCTGATGAAACCATCCCTGGCTGGTGCTCAGCTCCACCTGACAGCACAGAGCCAGGAGTTTTGACACAATTCCCGCTCTCCATGCATAATTTATTGAGAAAAATGCAAATGAACCCTCAGTTTTTCCTTGCAGTCCCTCTCACATGAGCTTCCTTTCGCTTGCTGCTGTGGAAATGGCCTCCCAGTAAATCCAAGTTATCTCTTTGTGAATAAATAGATATTGCCAGTAACTCTCCGATCTCTGGGGCTGCTTTTCATGCAGCTCCCATCTCACCTGACAAATGTAAGGCTTGATGTAAAACAGTCAGGGAAAACCGAGGGTGCTTCATTGAGAATTTGCATTCTGGAGACGTTCCCAAGTTACCCCTGAGGAGCTGCAGTGAGCAGATAATAAATACTGCAGGTAATCATCCACCCAAGCCTAAAACTTCTTTCCAAAAGTTACTACAGACGATTAATAATATTTAATAAGCATGACTTCTGTTGTTGATCATGATGCCTCAGGTTTTAACTTTTATATTTTTCAAACCCTGCAGTGCCCAGTGTGTAACTCTGGAGTTGCCTGTTCCCTGTTCAGTGGTGCTCTCTGTGCTGGGCACACACAACAAAGCCTCTCCGGGGCTGCTCTCCAAGGACGCCCAGCCCCTCCTGGGCCCAAAAAGTATCAACCAAAGAGCCTCTGAGAGGGGCAAGCTGAGGGGAATTACATCATTAACTGAAGCTTTAATTGGAGAATGAACCCTGAGATGCAAATGAACCAAACCTATAAAGGTGTGAAGAACTCGTGGCCTCTCAGGGTCCATCTTGGGGCCCATCTGGGCAGCACCTCTGGCTCCCCAGGGGTACCTTTGGAGGCCTTTCCAATAAATCCCCACCTTTATTCCCTTACTCCTGTCTATGCTCTGGTTTTAGAAGGCCTCTTTAGGCATCAGTGTGGAACTCACTTATTCCACGTAATGATGGAAAAATGGGTGTATTGGTTTTGCTTCCAGTGCCTCTGTGCTGGAGCTGGAGCTGAAGGTTTAACACACTCCACAAAGTGCTGATGCCACAGAAACGAGGCTCCACTTGAGACTTGAATTGCTAAAGAGATGAGCTCCTTTCTCTTCAGTGGCTGTGCAGAAGAATAAGCTCCTGACTATTAGACAGCCTAGTGGATGAGTAAATTCTCTTGTAATTTTTGCTCCAGATCTGTGGAATTCCCCAGACCAACAAACCTTATTTATTAAGCTCCCAACACTGGGATTCTGGACTCTTTACATAAAACTAGCAATAAAATCTTCAAAAATCTCATTAAAAGATTAGCCTGCTATCACCAGCAGCTGGGACGTTGCAGAGGACTGTGCTGAGCTCCCAGTGTGAGGAGGTAGAGGAAAACCTGGGCAGAATTCTGCTCTCAGCACATTCCATCAACAAACGCTGTGCAGCTGAGATGAGGCTCCAAGGGGATGTACATCACCAAGTACTGGCTGCCTAAAAACCAGGAGCTGATGCTCTCCTTGCAGCCTCCCCCAGCTGCCACTTCTGGTGAGATAAATGACCCGTTTTTATCTCCTCACTGAAGGGGGCACCTCGGCTCCTGATTCAGCCTCAGCTGAACTTGGGCACTTTGGGCAAATTCTTGAAGTTCAGTGGTGATCAGGCAGGTCCTGATCCCTGCACAGCTCTGGCTACAGCAGCTGAGTTCAGTGTTAGTTCTGCCCTTGTCTTGAAAGCCTCCAGGGATGGAGGCACTTACTGGTCATGTTAGGTTTATTCGTTTATTGTATTAATTTATTTATTATATTAATTTATTTATTCTATATCGGTCATTCCAGTACCTAAAGGGACCAGAGAGGAGCTTGTAACACGGGCTGGAGAGACAGGAAAGGGGGAATGGCCTTAATCTGGAGGAGGGCAGGGATGGATGGGATATTGGGAAGGAATTGTTGTGTTCCCTGTGAGGGTGCCAGGCCCTGGCACAGGGTGCCCAGAGCAGCTGGGGCTGCCCCTGGATCCCTGGCAGTGCCCAAGGCCAGGCTGGACATTGGGGATTGGAACAGCCTGGGACAGTGGGAGGTGTCCCTGCCCATGGCAGGAGTGGGAATTGATGAACTTTAAGATCCTCCCAACCCAGTCTGTTTTGGGATTCTGCGTTGCTTCCCTGAGTTGAGCTGGTTTTCCTCTGTCTTCCTGGGCTCAGCTATCAAAGAAACTCTTTATTAGATCTGTCATCTCAGCTCAGCTCACCTGATAAGTGTGTGCTCTCTTTATATTCAGTATATCCAGTGCTGTCTGAATGCCTGATTTCTTTGTGGAATAAAAGCAAATTTTCTCAAATCAAGGAATTATTCAACTCTTATATTCACAATTTCCTCTTCCTTCGTGGCTGATTGGTTGAAATTCAGAGCAGAGCTGTGCTGTCTCATTGGGGTTGTTTGCACACACCTCCTGATGCACCACTTCAAAACCGCAAATGAAACAAGTTCCTGTCAGCACTGGGGTACCTCGAGTTCAGCAGTGATTTCTGATGTCTGTTCAAACATTGCTCCTTGTTTTGCTTCCTGTCCAATACTCAAAAACAAATTCTTAAAACCACTTTCCTATGGCTTCAGCTGATAAAAGGCAGGTATCAAGAACACCTGGAAAACTGAGAAGAGTTGTCATGAGAACAGCTGAAGAATTTTAATTCACCAGTTCAAATAAATACCTGCAGGCACTTTGCTGTTGCCTGTCATTGCTCCCTGAGCTCAGGGCCAGCCTGCCTTTCATCCCCCAGGTCTGAAAAGGACTGGAATTTCTCCTGGGAGGTGTGATCACACTTTCCAAATGTGCAAACTTTTCTGTGAAGTTAAAGTTAGCTCGGACAACTTTTGAGGTTTATGTAAGGGAAGAACTTTGCTGTCTTTTTTTTTTCTTGTTCTTGGCTCCTGCAGGACACAAACCGTATCAACAACAGGATTCCATCAGCTTCCGTGGTATTGGTGGGATAAAGCACTGTTTTGGTAGGAATCCCAAACTCTTCAGATGTTCTCCAGACCTTTGGGATACAAGATTCACACTGAAATGAGCACTGGGCATTGCAGTGTGGCCTGGTTTTTATGGGATCATGGCAAAGTCCCCCTGAGTGACCATGGGAGACAGCGAGGCTGCAGCAGTTGGGGGAATAATCAGAGGATTTTATTGAAAGAGACATGAAGGGGGATGTTGGTGTGCCAGGTGGCTTTGTCCAGGGGAGAGGGTACCAAAAGCTTTTAAATAAGTTTTCCAAGATAACCTTATCTCAAGATAACCTTGTCTTGAGATAACCTCGAAGGGATTGCCTCAAACTTCTCCTTTCTGGATCAGTGGTGAGTTCCCCAATTTAACCTCTCGTTGTAGCTGCTCCTGGGTCATTTCCTGCCATGCCAAAAAAAAACCCAGCAGAAGGAAAGCACAAAGTGAATGTCAGTCTCAGCAGGTTTTGCTAAAATCTGCCTTAATTCTCATGCTTGGCCTGAAGCCCCAGTGGAGAAAATTCCAAAGGTACTTGAAACACTTGGGAAGGAGGTTAAGATTTTAAGGTGCTAATAAATATGGGATCTCTCCTGGCAAAATGGTGTTGTTTATCCCCTCTACTCCAGTTGATACTGGCACTTCAAAGTCAGGAAATTGATGGATCAAAGTCAAGAAATGCTATTTTTTCATCCTGAGCACCACAACTTGCCTGTGACTGAAACATTTTACTTACCCACCCTCTCTGCCCTCAGACAAAACTGACCCCAGCTCACCCCAGAGCCACATTCATAGCACAGAAACTTGAGCCACATCATCAATTTAATCTGCATTCAGATGAGGGCTGGACCTTGGAAGGTCGAAGCAAACAGCTGCTGATGTGACTGAACATCTGGCTGGGGTCCTTCCCATTTGAGGCACATCCCCAGCTCACTCAGAGCTGAGCTGGCACCAGTCCCTGTGGGATCCCCAGCACATCACAAGGACCTACAAGACCAAAGGCACCACTTTCCCCTCCTGAAGGTGGCTGTGGCTCCAGGACTGTGACTCATGTCTGCAAATTCCACACAAACAGCCCTTAGGTCACCCTGTCCCTCTGTGCCCCTGCCAGGCACATCTGCTCTTCCTCAGTGATGTCACCTGTGGCACAGGGTGACATCCAAACCCAGCTCTGCATCCCCCAAAGGACAGGGCTGCTCGTCTGCCCTGCCACACCTCTGTCCCTTCAAATGAACGAGTTATAGCCAGAGAAAACTTGTTCCTGTGTACTCAGCAAGGCTAATCCTGACCCAAGATTCCCGTGCTTCTGCAGCCTGGCTGATGGAAAATATCTCGGGAGATAAAGGAGCTGCCAGTCTCTGGGAGATGACAGATCCTGGCTTGTTCTCTGGGTTAGAGAAGGGAGGATGAGAGAGCAAAAATGCAGCTGTGTGTTAAACTAGCCGGGGAAATAGAGAATTTTAATTATTTTCTTGTCCTCATTGTTGCTTTGCAGTCCCAATAACATCAGCCTCCATTTTATCCCCTCTTCATAACTCTCTCCTCTCTCCATCACTCACATTCCTTTGCACCCCTAAATCACAGACCTAACGAATCACACAAGGTTTGGGTTGGGAGGGACCTCAAAGCCCACCCAGTGCCACCCCTCCCATGGGCAGGGACACCTCCCACTGTCCCGGGGTGCTCCAAGTCCTGTCCAGCCTGATCCTCTAAACCAGTTGAACATTTTAGTATAAACTATTTTCTGGTGCAAAAATTACTTTCATTGAAATCTTCATTAAAAAAACCAAGACTGACTAAGATTATGTATTCTTAGCATGGGCTACAGGGGCATTTTAGTGTGTCACCTTTGTGGGAAAAGGAAAAAGTGACCTTTGGGCAGCTCAAAGATCCACATTAAACAACCTGGAGTTAAGGAAGGGGGTTGCTGATGAGAAGGGGGAAATGACCCCCTCAACATGGAAAGGAAAAGCTGAGTCCTGGAGTCCCTGGCATCAGCTCAGATGAGAACCAATTAGCAAAGAGAAAGAACAAACTTCAGGAGATAACAGACCACTGCATTTAACTTTGGGGCTTGCTAATTGGTGAGAGAAATAAGATCAAGTCTATCATTAATATCTGGAGAAAATAACTTGATGAACAACACCGTGGGTGGCAATCCTGTCAAAGTTTTGATCTACGTCAATCAAAACCAATTTGTTGAGAAGAAGCAGCCAGTGGTGCCGCCTGTGTGGGTTTAGGAGGAGGAACACACCGAGCCATCGGTTGAAATGATGCCAGAAAAATGAAAAAAACATCTTTTAGAGATGCCAAGGGCCACTCAGCCCAGCACTGAGAGCCCTCTTCCCATGGCTCCGAGGACTGGCTTGTGCCACTCCCTGCAGTGCCAGCAAACTGGGGTGGGATAAAGGTTCCTGCTGTGGAAGGGAGCTGGAGTCCCATGGCAATGCTTAAATTGCTCCGTTCCCTCGGGCTACATCACTCAGAATCCCAGAATCATTTGGTTGGAAAAGGTTTCCCAGCCCATCCAGTCCAAGCTGTGCCCAATCCCCACCTTGTCCCCAGCCCAGAGCTCTGAGTGCCACCTCCAGGAATTCCTTGGACACCTCCAGGGATGGGGACTCCAAACTTGCTTTGGCAGCCCCTGCCAAGGCCTGAGCACCCTTTCCATGGGGAAATTCCTCCTTGATAACCACCCTGAGCCTCCCCTGGCCCAGCCTGAGGCCGTTCCCTCTCCCCCTGTCCTTGTTCCCTGGGAGCAGAGCCATCACTGGTGGCACCTTCCAAAGCCCCTTCTGGCCAGAGATGGGTGCAGGAGCCCGTGCTGGAGGTAGAGCTGTGGAGCAGAGGGTGCTGCTGGCCCAGCCCGTGGCAGGAAATGTCCCCCAGATGGCTACAGACTGCTGTGGGACCACAGCAGGGAACTGAGCCTTCCCAGAAACAGCTTTTCCTCAAAAAAACATGGATGTCTTCAAACTGATGCTGCTCGTGGGAATGTATTGGTGTCAGCACATTCCTAACTGGGAAACCCTCTTGCCACCTCCATGGAATCTCCAGCCAGAAGTCAGGGCAAAGCAGAGAGCTGGGGCTTGTACTTGTGGTGAGGACACTGACCCTCTGTGGGGACACGGAGGTCAGTCCTGCAGGCTCCAGGTCACTCCTGCTGCCCCACCCCGGCAGTTCCAAGGAAATCAGGAACCCAGCCCAGCATCACCCCTTTTTGTGTCCTAAGTGAGAACAGCCCTTGCCAGCTCATTCAGAGGCTGAGGTGGAGGAGCACGGGACAGGTCCATTGGGGAAAATTGTTCCACACTGTGAATTTACATTTCTCTCCACTCGCAATGCCAGCTCCCTTTCATTCCAGTTTAGTATTCCAGATTTATGCAACCAAATTTCTTTGATCTTAACCAGCTCACAAGAGCTTTAAAGATGCTTCATCTTTGGAGCCTTTGAGCAGGAGTCATGGCAGGCAGGTTCGGGGGATGGATGTGCAGCTCTGAGCAGCTGGGACCGCAGGGCCCCTCACTGCAGTAGCTGCTGGGCCACCCCTGCTCCTCCAAACCAGATCTCTGTCCCTGGGCTGTGCTCCCTGGGGGGACCACAAACTGCTCAAACAAAGCTGCAACATCTGAGGACTGCTCACCGCAGGAAGAGCCTTTTTTCAGGGAGGAGATGTGTGTGTGTTTAATGAAAACCCCTGAAGAGATCTGGGGTCATTCCGCAGAATGAGCGAGTTCAAACCCGGGAATAAAGGGATTAATTCACCGAGGAGGAAGTCAGAACCTTTCACAGCGAGAGAGGAACCCTGCACCACCCCTGGAATGCTAATTACACTGGTACAGCTAACTTGTCAAAACACTGGGGGCAGATGGATTTTCAAAGCCAGGAGTTGGCCAAGGTTGAACACCTCGAGCCGGGTACTTGGCCCAGAAGTTGCAGAGGAACTCCAGCTCTATAAATACAGCTGTGGGAGGGTGAGGCAGGTGTTTGCACAGAGGGTACAGAGCCATGGGGGGCTGTCCCTGTACTGATGGTGCCTCGGGTGCCCTGTGGCTGCACTGGAATTAACCCTGCCTGTCCTGATGGATGTGGATGGGAATTCAGCACCAGCTCCTTGCACTGGTTCCGTGTCTGAGACCTGCTCTGGTGGCATGGAAGAAAAAGGAAAATATGCAAAAAATGACAGATTAATTCTTTTATTCTGAGTCACACTCCACTGTCACCTGCCCAGTGGGGTCAGCCAGCACCAGGCTGCGATCACAGACCAACAGGCCAAGGTTCAGGGGGTGTAGGGAGGAAGCTGAGCTCTCACTTTGCATCCTTCAAGGAGTGTCCAGCTCAAGAGCAGCTTTACTGCTCAGCCTGGGTCTCACCTGTGCTTCTTTACATGGCCCAGGAGACTGGGAGTGCTCTGGTCAATGTTTCACCCTCTCAGATTTACATCTTCTGAACCATCTAAAAGGCTTTTGCTTTCATCCTCTCAGTTCAAGGACATTTCCTCCCGGGTCCTTGCAGGGAATGTAAAGCCACAGGTCATGGTAGCTGCAGGGCAAATGGGAGCATCCAAAACAATTACAGCAACATCAAGGAAACTCTGAATATTTCATGACTTTCTATGAGCTGAACAACAGAGAATGGCAAACTGGACCTCACACCTACACACCAGTGTGGTCAGGGAAGGCACGACCTGCTGTGACACAGGATTCCTATTTTCTAAATATTTATTAATATTAGGAGGAGAAATTGGAACAGAAGAATGTGAGCCTGTCCTCACCATAGGATCTGTCCCAGACACTGTATAATGGGATTTCATAACAGACTCAGTAACAAGTGTGGGGAAGAATAATCCCAAGTCTTGTGGGAAGGGTGCAAAAATGTAGAAGAATATCCATGTTGATGGTAATGGCAACGACAATGTACATGAGGAGCCACGAAGCTGAGGGTGCCTGTGACTCCCAGGTGTGCTCATGGTGGCCTCAAATCCTGTGTTCAAGCCCCTCTAACTTCATGGTTGTGAGGATTTGATGATTTCTGCTGTCTGGGGGACCTTTTCCAGCCTGGCACTGAAGCAGATGCTTCAACACAACCCAGTGTTTTCTGGAGTAAATCCTACTGTTAGCAGAGAGGCTTTATTTAGCCAGACCACCTCCCTAGATCACAACCAAATAATTTGGTGAAAAGCCCATTAATTTGCAAAATTAGTGGCTAAGGCACCTCAACAGAAAAATAAGAATGTGGGCAATGAACTAAACAAAATGCAGAACATTCTGCAAACCAACAATCAAGGGATTCTGGAGCCTATTTTGCTGCAATAAAGCACTTTATCAGTCAGGATATGTTTTAGCAATAATGACACCCTATGAAGCTCATAATATATTCCCAATTCAGACCATCCTGGCCAGCAGAGAGTCAGAGTATTCCACAGCTCAGTGAGATTAGAAACCCTGGAATAGGAGGTGCTGAATATTCATTCAGCTCCATCTCCCACACCTGACTGTGATCTCTGCTCAGATTCTTGACGGCTACTTTTAATTAATATGAGTTATTGTTTATTATTCAACCTGAAATTTCATTGTGCCTCCCTCTTTCCTTTTTTGAGGCAGTTGAATATTCACTGGCCTCCCTGAATTTGCATTAATCCAGGAGAAGTTTATCTTATGAAATGAGGCTGGATGCGAGCTGGCATCATAGAGTCACACCAAGACAGTGGCAGTGAGTGGAGCTGTCTCAGGAATGTGAGTGTCCTTTATTTTCTTTCCCCAGCAGCCCCCGAGCTCTTAGATCCTCCCAAATCTCTCTCCCATGGCAAACAGATTGTGACAATCTCTACCAGAAGGAGAAGGAAGGAGGCTGGAAGGGTTTCCATAGTGACCAGTCCATCACCAAAGTCCATGGTGGAAGTGAAATCTCTGAGTTTCCACCACTGTGGATCTCCTGTGGTTATTCATGTTCAGGTCACTCCAGTGCTGGGAGACAGGGGGAAAACCAATGTGCAAAATCAAAGATCCTCACCCTGGAGTTCACCTCCACCTCCACAGAAAAGAAGGATCCTCAGTGAAGCAAGAATCTCTCAGCAGATTCATATTTCGGTGTGCAGGGAATGAGGGATGAGGGACACAGGAGGTGCTGGGACGTGGTCTAAGCCAAGTTCCCCACTGAGAGGAGGAAAAGTCTGAGTCAGGCCTGCCTGGAAAGGGCCATGGCAGCAAACAGGAACATCTTTTTCTTCAGGAAAAGTGATCATGTAGGAGTTCCATTATCTGAAATCACTGGACCTGATTCCAACAGGACTCTCCAGCTTGGCTTCCCATCCAAACCGGGGCCAGGAGTAGCTGAGGAACCCCACAGTGGATAATTATCAAATCAAGTGCTGGAGGAAAATGTCCTCTTGGAGCTGCATCAATTATAGAGAGTTGGCTCAAGCTCTGAGAGATAACACAGCATGACCCAGAAACGCCTCCCATGTGTGTCAGGTGCAGCTTACATAAGCTTCCCAAGGTAGTTTGTAAAAAAAAAAAAAATAAATAATGGACACACAACAGGCGTGGGAAGCACAGCTACCCCATGGAACGTGAGCTGCTGGACAGAGGAGGTCACTCAGGTCCCCCGAATTGCCAGTTTGGCCCCAGTGTGCACCTGGAGGAGCTGGGATGTGAATGACGTTTCCTTTCGCAGTCCTGGGCCTTTCTGCTCCCCGTTACCCTGCACTGGATGGTTTGCATGGGAATTGTTCACAGAATGATTTCCTGGGAAGCATTCCCCTTGTCTGTGCTGATAAAAACGTGCCATCTGCGAGCGCTGTGGTGAGTCAGTGAGGGACAATGGGCTCAGACGGGGCCAGCACAGCTCCACCTGGGAATGTGCTACCCTGGGGACACTGAAAAGCTTTTAGCAGAGAAATCCTTCAGCTCTCTGCAGCATTTTGTGAGAGCTCTGTTTTTGCCATGCAAACTATCTAAAACAAAGTTATCATTTTGTAAATACTGGCACCCGCAGATTGTTTTGTCAGATTGTTATGGTTCTAACCAGCAAAATACTTCGGAATGAATGTCTTAGAATTTGGCCAATACCCTCGAGGGGTGGATGGCCAGACGACCAATTACCTTTTGCCATTTAACTCACTTTTTGCAAACTAACATATAAAAACCTTGGGCAAAACCATTAAACTGTTTGCCACCATTGATACAAAACCCTGGACTTGTTGTGGTTTTCTACCCACGTTGTAACAGCGACACTGCTGCAGGAGCGGGAACGAGCTCGGTCCGTGTAAAATGCTGGCATTTGCAGCAGGAAGCAATAACAGGCTGAGTACTGACAGCCCACCCTGTGAAACGTGATTTGCTATTGCTCCTGTCTCTGTAAACCTGCCCAGCTGCCACCCCCGGGCCAATACAGCTGCGTGTTCACCTCAGCACCTGTCAGAATTTGTGCCATCCCAAAGCGCCAGGTGAGGAGCCGGGGAGCCGAGCAGGGGAATTTGTGGGGTGCAGACCCTGCGGGAGCCCCAGCAGCGCCACGGGGCAGCAGAGAGCTCTGCTGGGCAGATCCTGCTCCTCACAGAGCACACCCTCAGCAGGGCTGGGAAAGACCTCCAAGAGCATCGAGTCCAACCTTTGATTGATGCCTAAAGAGGCCTCCTAGAAGCAGAGACAAGACAGGAGTAAGGGAATAAAGGTGGGGATTTATTACAAAGACCCTCAAAGGTACCCCTGGGGAGCCAGAAGCTGCTGCCCAGATGGGCCCCAAGATGGACCCTGAGAGGCCACGAGTTCTTCCCACTTTTATAGGTTTGGTTCATTTGCATATCAGGGTTAATTCTCCAATTAAAGCTTCAGTTAATGATGTAATTCCCCTCAGCTTGCCCCCCTCAGAGGCTTTTGGTTGATACTTTTTGGGCCCAGGAGGGGCTGGGTGTCCTTGGAGAGCAGCCCCGGAGAGGCTTTGTTGTGTGTGCCCAGCACAGAGAGCAGCACTGAACAGGGAACAGGCAACTCCAGAGTTACACACTGGGCACTGCAGGGCTTGAAAAATATAAAAGTTAAAACCTGAGGCATCATGATCAATGCCCCCATGCCCACTGAGCCACATCACACACGAGATCATCAACCATGCTTGCCTGGGATCTGAACACTTCCAAGGATGGGGACTCCACCCCAGGCAGTTGTGCCAATATTCACTCACTCTTTTGGGAAAGAGAATTTTACTGATATCCATCCTGAAGGAAAGGAAGTCCAAAGAATTTTCAATAATACTTTTTTTTCAATTTCTGAAATTTTTCGCTGGTTGAAAATTCAATTTCCCCTTCACATGAAGCTGCTTGGATAAATGTCTGAGCATCTGCCTCGGTGACACCTTTACCTGTCACCATCTATCATTTACATTCCTGCTTTGCAATCTAGAAATTTAATCAGAGGCTCTGAGCACAGCATTCCATCCCCCTCACTCCAGCCACGGGTGGCTTGGGGGATCCACACTCCGAGGCAGGAATCAATCAGGAGTTTTATCAGGTGGTTTTGAGTATTGTAGGGGAACAGAAAGGCGATTATTGGTAAAAAAGAAGCTATCCTAGACTGAAAAAGAAAGAAAAAAAAAAGACAGTTTCAGTCATTGGGAAATAAGAACTATGAACAGTTAAAAAAATAATCGCTAAATTGTCAAGAATCCCCATTTTGGCATCTCCAGATGGGCAAGTTGTTGGGGTTTTTTTTTCCCTAATTCAGTGTTTTGAGAAGTCAAGAAGATTTTAGATCTTTTAGTTAAAATTATGGATTCTGAGCCAAAAAGAAAAAAAATCATAAAATCCCAGAATGGTTTGGGTTGGAAGGGACCTTAAAACTCATTTTATTCCACCCCCAAGGGCAGGGACACCTCTCACTGCTCCAGCCTCTCACCCAGGTGTGGGCCCTGCAGGGACTGTCCAGGCCAGGACAAGGAACACATCTGCTGCTTTCAGGCCTCTGAGGGGAAATGTCTCCTGTCCAGGGCAGTTTTCCTCTGCTATCACCACTAATCCTGTTAATAGAAATTGCATCAACAAACCCAGCTCCTTTTGATGCCTCCCTCCCTAATCTTCATGGTGGATTACTGCAGCAGGTCACCTTGCATCCTCCCTTCTCCCTGCTACAGCATCCTCCTTTGAAATCTGCAATTATCTCTCTGAGATAATTGCCAAAATCATTTGCAGTCCTGGAGAGATCTTCAAAACCTGCTTGTTTATGGAAGCAAATAATTCAGGTTAATCAAATACTGTGAGATTTCCACTCTGCCTGCCTAGGCATGTGCTCATTGAAATCTGCACCTCGGCCTGGCAATCCACCTTCACTGCAGGAGAGCAGCTCTGCAAGGCTCAGCTCCAGGGAAAAGCCCTTCTGATGGATGGAGGGATCCCAGGGAATGCAGGGGGAGTGCTGGTGATGCCCTTTTGGTTTGTACCTCTTTTTTCTTTTCTGTGTTCTCTGTAGCCTTTACACCCATATCTGTAGCTTTGTAACTTCTTATCACAGCTCAGCTTCAACATTTTCCTAGGCAGAAAGACAAAAGGATTCCAGGATCCCTGTGCTGCTTTGGTTCTCCTCAGAAACCAAAGCTTTTCGAAACCAGCTTTTCAAGATATATTTTTATAAACAGGGCCTGGATCTCTCCTGAAAGAGGGAGAATCCAGAACTGGGGAGCTCACTTCACCGAGTGGGTTCATAATCGGGGAGTTCTCGGTTTTAGAATTGATAGAGTCTATAAAATTGTAGAATCCATAAAAATTTACAGAATCTGTAAAACTTGCAGACGTGTCACGCACGGAGCACTCCTCTGGCGTTTTCCACCCGAGGGATTTGTGCACCCGGGGATCCTCACATCCCGTTAATCACCCTGACTGTGGCTGGCTCCTATTCTTAGGGCCAGAGAAAAAGGCATCCCTGGAATCAGTGGGGAGGTTTGGGGAAGCAGAGCTGAGCATTCCCAGTGCCACACTGCAGGAGGCTGCAGGAGGGCCAGGGGGGTGTTTCCAGCATCCCTCGGTGCCAGCAGGAGCAGGTGGCACAGGGAACGAGCTGCTCCTGCAGGGAAGAGCTCTTGGCAGGGGGAAACCCCTGTCCCACCCCAGAGCAGCTCAGCCTCAGGTGTGCCAGGGGAAGGGTGACTCCAGAGGGGGAGGGATGCTCCAGGAGATCCCTGCCGTAACACAGCTACAGCCTGATGCCTTTTCCTGGTCTTAAAATCAAGAGTCAAACACAGTTAGAAGGGAAAAGGGATTTTACCTTGGGATTTATTTTAAGGATCCTCAGGTGCACCACGTCCAGGTCGGATGCCCCTCCCTGCACCCCGCAGTGCACACCCACAATAGATCGGGATCCCATTAGAGGTGTCACTAATTAGCACATCTATCAAAGATTCCCCAGTGAGAGGCTCCAGTGAGCCCCCCCTCCCCAGGGAACCTTCCCCTGGATGGTTCTATCTCAGTTTACAAAATGTGTTCTGGAGAGACCCTTGGGCTCTGGGCACACTGATCCCTCACTGTGAAGCTTCTAAAATGTTCAGTCTCCCAGCTTGACAAACAAGTCCCAGAATGGAGGCAAAAAGCACCAAGAATACAGAAATTGTAAAAAGGTATAACAGGAGTATAAAAGAAAAGGCAAAAATCATCCTGGCATCAGCCAGCACAGGGATTTTGGGTGGCTGGGGCAGTGTGAGGTGCCAGTGACACCGTCAGAGCTCACAGCCTGCCCAGACCCTGGCTTTGGGCAGGACAATCCCATTCCTTGTCCCCTCTCCCAGAGTGGTCCAAGCTCATCCTGAGGCTGCCCAGGGCAGCACCGTTCACCTGCAGGGGACACCTCTGTGACCCCCCAGAGCCAGCAGCCCCCCAGCATCCCCTTGCTCCGAGCACGGACCCACCCTCAGCTCCAGGCCAGGACTGAGACCCACCCGTGAGGACTGCCGAGCACAGAGATCCCAAATTTCACACCAAAATGGGCTGATCTGGGTAAACCTGGGCACTGCCCACATCCTCTAGGGCACCTGGTTGTGGGTTAGAGCCAGAAACAGTATTTTTTTTTAGGAAGTGGTAATTAATTTCCAATTAATTTCTCAAGTTTCACAAAGCTTGGGTTCAAATTCCAGGTAAAGAATTCCATTTGCACCAACTGTAACTCATTCATTTTTAACAGTTCAGGGAGGATGCTCAGTGATTCCAAATTCCCCTCTCATCATTTGCTGGAGGTGAAAAATAAAAGCGTCCTGAAGGAATAATTATTTATGACAAGAATCTGGGATAGTGGAAGGTGTCCCTGGGGGGATGAGATGAGCTTTGAGGTCCCTCCCAACCCAACCCATCCCATGGCGATTTTGTGACAAATTGGACAAATCCAGATCTCCTGCTTAAAAGTAAATAATCAAAAATTCTTCAAGTATCTCTCCAGATTTTGAAAAATATCTGTGATCGTGGTGATTTTTTTGGTTGGTTCTTAGGAATTTTTTAAAAATTCTAAATGACATTTATTTCAAAATTTCACTTACAGTCTACAAGAGAAATCTTCAAAGATTGGAAGCAAAATGGAAACGTTGCAAGATCTGTCCCAAATTTCTGTTATCAGAGTGTGTATTTTTAAATATCTTTTTTTCCTCCTGCTTTCAGAAAGGCAAAACAAGACATCAAAACATCAGCATTTCTCATCTAAACTTCACTCCCAGTTTCAGTTTCCTGTCTCATCTGCTCTGAGAGCAGCCAAAATTGCAAGGAATGAGCTCTGAGAGGGGTTTGTGGCTGTGACAGAGAGCCCCAGGAAAAGCAGCAATTCCAGCCTGGCTGGCCCATGGACAGGAATTTATAAAAAGACTCAGCAGCTCTGGAAGCTCTTCTCTAATTAAGATGCCATAATATAAACTCTGTTTTTATAAGGCCTATAAAATTCATCCTGGGAGTGGACTTGGCATTCCCATGGGACCAATCTGCCGCTGTTTGTTTATTTTTTTATTGATTTATCAAAAAAAGTAATAGATGTCCTGTTCTTCCCCTGCCATGCTGCTGCTTTATAATTGAAAGAGGCCCTTCTGCTCTGAGCCCCTATTTGCAAGCAATTAGATGTTGCTTTAAAAAAAATACACCCGGTGAAATTGATTTCCTGTGTCTCTTGTGAGTGATGAAATATAAGTTTCAATAAAAGGCCAGTTCTGAGGCTTCCCAGCTCTGACATTTCCTCTGCCTTTAAGTAAAAGCAGTTTGGGGTTGTCAGGCACGGGGAGTGGGACGCTGCTTCTGCAAGCAGCTCGGGAGTTTGATAAATAACAGTGCTGGTGCTGAATCCATTGATTCCTCCCGCTGAAATGCAGCATTATTTCCTGCTGCTTTCCAATACTCCATTTTCCAGGCTCCCCCAGAAACCCAGCTTTATTAACAAATAAAAGTTTTCAGTGCTGCTGGCTGTAGAGAGAAGGCAACGTGCATGAATTCAGCAGATTTACACAGCAAACCTCCAATATTTTAACATTTCATGATTTTGGAGAGCAGCTTTTTGATGTTCTAATGCCGGGCTAAGCAGTAACACAGAGATGCAATAATTCCGTGGTGTTCCTTCATTCCTCCTGCTCCAGCCCCACAGACTGGGCTGCTTAATCCAGAATACAAAGCCCAGAATGGAGTTTGCCATTGAATTCCCAAGGGATGGAGGAACAGGAAGGACTTGACTTCTCCTGTGCCACTTGTTGGGAACTGAACTGTGCCCACCCCGGGGTTATGTCACAGAGCCATGGGATGGTCTGGGTGGGAAGGGACCTTAAACCCACCCAGTGCCACCCCTGCCATGGCAGGGACACCTCCCACTGTCCCAGGCTGCTCCAAGCCCCATCCAGCCTGGCCTTGGGCACTGCCAGAGATCCAGGGGCAGCCACAGCTTCTCTGGGAATTCTATTCCAGGGCCTGCCCACCCTCCCAGGCAGGAATCCCTTCCAATATCCCATGTCCAGCCCATCCAATTCCCCTTGCTCTCAGGAGAGGTCATTCCACAGTGACCACGTGGGAATCATCCCAACCCCAGGCTGTGCTTGAAGGCTTTTGCAGCCCAAGGGGATGGAGATGAAATGTGAAGTAGAGGTTGGACACACAGCCAGACCATGGGCTGGAAAATGTCCTTTTGCTCTACAGACTTTGGGATGTTCTCTCTCAGTGGGTTCAGCCTCCTCCCAGCCCCAAAAGCTGGCCCAGGACTCGAGCAGTAGCCATGGCTTGTACCTGTGGCACTTCATGGAACCCACAGGGTTTGCTCTCAGTCCTTCTGTGCTGAGCACAGGAACCGTCCCCAGGAAGGTCTCTTTGCCTATGCATAGCCGTGGGAGCTGTCCCTGCCTCTCCTGCCTCAGGGCCCTGGTGCATTTCCAGCACCTTGTTCCATAAAGGCAGTAAATAAATGGGAATCTGCCTGCCTGGCACTCGGTGGGACCGTCCAGGTCCAGGATTTTCCATCTGGGACACGTGGGCACAGCAGGATGTGATCCATGTCTCTGGGCTTGGTGTGACTTCTGTGTGCCACCCTGGGAGGGGACTGATGGCAAAGGGCTCTCAGCACAAACCTGTGTTGTTTTCTGGACAGGAACCTCTGCTCTGCCATCCCCCAGCTCTGGGAATTGCTCCTTTCTCCCAAAGCTTTGCCTTTGTGCCCGGCTGCACACCCAGACCCTCCCCAGAGCCAGGAGAGCTCTGCCTGTCCCAGGCACAGAGCTGCAGCAGCAGGGGCTCCTCTGGGGCTGTGCAGATCTCTGGGAGGAGCTCAGGTCCCTCTCATTTGCTCTCCCACTCCCGTTTGCTCCCTTGGCAAGGGTCACACCCTGATACCCCTCCAGCCTTCAGCAGGGATATCCAGGGTAAAACACTGGGTTTTCCACACACTGCCCTCCCTGCATGGGCTCTGTCCCCTCTGTCACTGCTCTGAGCTGACTCCTCTCTGAGCTGACCCATTTTTGTCAAACTGGTGTTTTGGAATCTCAACCCATGCCCACCTTCAGAGGTCAAGAGGCAAACAGCCACCTCAGCCCTTGGAGGGAATTTTCTTCAAGCTTCCAACTCATTTTCTGCATTTTCAGTACAGCCTCCCCAGTTTTACCTGACACTGGAGCCTCCCTCCCTCCAGACTGAGTCTCAGGTTTATTTTCAATGCCAATTAACAGTTTTTCTCTTCCCCTCACTAGGATGCCCTTTACCTTGTAGTTTCCCTGCCCTGTCCCAGTGCTCCCAGCACTGCAGATGCTTCCTGCTGCCAGGGGAGAGCAAATTAGAGCTTGTCCTGTCTCATATGTCAGTGAGAAGTGTCAGGGGAGCCCTCGTTCCCAGCACACACAGGGCCATATGTTTGTCTCCCAAGCCAGAGCAGCAGCAAAATGCTGCTGATGGAAGCAAAGTTGGAATGCATTTAATTCCTTCAGTTTTGTGCCTTGGAACCCCTGGATAATCCTCTGTGCCCTGTGCTCGGAGTCAGTCCTGTCTTAAAAACTCCCAGATCAAGGAGGGCAGAGCCAGAGCGAGGGGAAACCGAAAATCAGCAAAGCTGCTGAGTGCTAAACACAGCATGGGGCTGGGCTTGGGGTTTGGCTCAGCAAGGACAAGAGGCTCTTCAGGGGATCAGAGATGGGAATCAGAGAATCCCTGAGGCTGGAAAAGGCTCCGAGATCATCGAGTGCAACCTGTGGCTGATCCCCCAGCCCAGAGCTCTGAGTGCCCCCTCCAGCCCTTCCTTGGACACCTCCAGGGATGGGCACTCCAAACCTCCCTGGGCAGCCCCTGCCAAGGCCTGAGCCCCCTCTCCATGGGGAAATTCCTGCTGCTGTCCGCCCTGAGCCTCCCCTGGCCCAGCCTGAGGCCGTTCCCTCTCCTCCTGTCCCTGTTCCCTGGGAGCAGAGCCCGACCCCCCCCAGCTGCCCCCTCCTGTCAGGGAGCTGTGCAGAGCCACAAGGTCCCCCCTGAGCCTCCTTTGCTGCAGAAAATAAGAATATATTTGAGAACAAACATGAGCAGGGTGAGCCCCACTCGTGCCCGGCTTCCTCTGCCCTGCATTTCCCCCTCCCGCCTGCAGTTCCCGGGCGCAGCTCTGCTCCTGCTCCCCTCCCAGCCTCATTCCCTGTGCCTTTCCCTGGCTCCCCATCACCAACCCGCACACGGAACCCGACACCACTCCCTGCTCTTCCTGGCTTCATCCCAGACTGGGCCCGCAGGAAGATTTTCCACACGGGAAACCTGTTGGATTTGTGGGCTCTCCGCGTGGTCACAGCCGGGTGAGGAGCTGCACGTCTCCCTGTGAAAATCCCTTCAAACCTTTTCATGCTGCTGTAAGGCCAATGCTGTGGGATGGAATTCCCAGAGCAGCTGTGGCTGCCCCTGCATCTCTGGCAGTGCCCAAGGCCAGGCTGGACACTGGGGCTGGGAGCAGCCTCGGACCGTGGGAGGTGTCCCTGCCATGGCAGGGGTGGCACTGGGTGGGCTTTAAGGTCCCTCCCAACCCAAACCATCCCACAATTCCGTGACTAAGAGCAGAGATTTTCTCCAGTCTCAGTTCAGACACTGAATCCCAAAAATAAACTGAATTTCAGACCCTGAATGCCGGTTTCCAGGAGATAATTAGCTAAGAACTCAAACGACACCTCGGTGCCCTCACACAGCCCCTTTTCCAGGGCCGTGTCCTCCAGCAGGAGACCTTCATGTTCTGCAGGGTGTCTTCCCAAGGCCCAACTTTTCCTCAATCTGCATTAAAAAGAGCTGCAAGGCTGCTGGGAACACCTGCTGCTGCCCTGGGGCCTCGATCTCCTCATTCTCATGCAGATCCACATCCCTCGGAACTGACAGGATGCCTTCCCGGCTTCAGTGGCCTCTGGACCAGCCTCTCACAGCAAAAACTCCTCCAAAATCCACTCCAAAAAATGCCTGCCTCCCTCGTGTGAGATGGTGGGAACAGGGAACAGGGCACTGTTTCTGGCTGGGGTTCTGGCTCTGCACCATCCCAGGTTATTGTTTTCGAATGGAATGCACGATGGAGTTCAGTGAATGGGAATGGGAGCAGCAGTGCCGGGGACAAGAGAGCAGGAGGGATCTATAATTAATGGGATCATCGGAAAGAAGCTGTGTGATATCATTCCATCAATTATCAGCCTCTAATAATTCTGTCACCGAGTAAATGAAAGCATTTTATCAATTAGTGCCAATCGTTTCCCCATCGATAGAGCTGAATGCTGCTGGAAACCAAATAATCACTGCAGGGATGGGAAAAGGAAAGGAAACAAGGGAAGGGTCTGGGGACAGCAGGGACCCTCCCTGGAGACAGCACTGAACCAGCTCCATCCAAGGGTACATCGGGAGGAGCATTCCCAGCAGGTCAGGGGTGATGCTGCTCCTCTGCCCAGCGCTGGGGGCACGTCTGGAGTGACCAGGGAAAGGCTGGAGCTGGGCCAGGGCAGGGTTAGGGTGGATATTTGGGAATGCCCTGATGCCAGGATGATTTTTGCCTTTTCTTTTTTACCCCTGTTACACCTTCTTACAATTTCTGTATTCTTGGTGCTTTTGCCCACATTCTTGGACTTGTTTGTCAAGCTGGGAGACTGAACATTTTAGAAGCTTCACAGTGAGGGATCAGTGTGCCCAGAGCCCAAGGGCCTCTCCAGAACACATTTTGTAAACTGAGATAGAACCATCCAGGGGAAGGTTCCTTGGGGAGAGGGGGCTCACTGGAGCCTCTCACTNGAGATTCTGTGACTTCATGTCCCAGAGCAGCTGCTCCTCTCCCAGACAGCCTGAAGCCGGGGAAGGATGGCTGAAGCTGCTGCTGCCCCTGCAGAGGCTCGGAGCCCTCAGAGGAGATGTTTGTGAGCACTCAGCAAGAAGCTGTCTCCTCAGAGGAATTTTCTTTGCTCCTCTCAGGATGGGAGGCTGGTATTTGACTACATTATCTCCTAACTTAAAGTTCAGGCCATCTGGCATCCCAGTGTGCAAACAATCTTGTAAATTAAGGGGAAAAATATGGGCCTGACTCCCTTATGGCTACAGGCTATTAAATAGCTGGAGATGTGCAGGGTGTTCCTGCACTGGAACAAAGCTGGCTCTCAGCATCCCACCCCCAGCAGGGACGGCAGCAATTTAGGAACAGAGGAACTGGGAGCATGGCTGACCTTGTTCCTTTCTGGAATGTTCTCCTTCACTGACTTATCCCGGAGTACTGATCCTCCTCTGGCTGGGTGCAGTGATGGGGCTCAGCCATGGCTTTGCAGAGGTGCCCTTAGGGTTTTATGCCATCCCTTTGTTAGAATTCCCAGCAGGTTCACTCTTTACCTTAGCCCAGGAGCTAATTTTGCTCTCTGCCGAACCCACAAAACTTTTTCCACTCCGTTTTCTTTAACTAATCTGTTAACTTTCTTCAGGAAAGCTTTTAAATTATCCCTCTCCCTTGTTTCTTCGAAAGCCTCCCTGGTATGTTTGGTGCATTTTTCACAAGGCTCCTATTTTATTTAAGACCATTAGCAGTTCCAAAAGTTATATAAAGATGAAAGATCCTCCCATGTTTTAATGAACCTCAAAATGAGCTTTAGAACAATTTGATTAGAAAGCTCTCAAGACGTCAAGCGCTCCCTCGGGACGGAGCCGTAACGAAGGTAATAATTAGCAAGAACAAATTTTAAAATGACTTATTCCATAAATATGTGTTTTACTCCTGGTACCTGGAGCCTGAGCCAAGTAGGTAAAGGTCTGGAGAAGTGGAGCAAGGCTGAGAACATACAAAGACATGAAAGTACAGATGTCTTGTCTCCACAGGAAAAATAAAACAAGGTGGGAAGAGAGACAAGGAAACCGAGGTGGGACTGGGAGGAGAGGGGCACCCAACCTGGCACAGTGCTGAGGATGCCAACAGAGGGGGTGACCTGGCATCCCTGTGCTAAAAACCACGATAAACACGAGGGCAGGGGCTGCACGTGGATTTTGTGGGGTTTTGTCCTGTGGCCAGCAACGAGGTGGTTCTGGCATAGGAGGTTCAGGGGGCTGTGACTGCCCAGCGATGGAAGGCTGCACAGGAATCACCCTGAGACCTGCAGGATGGAGGGAGAACTCCTGCAGGATGGGTTATGTTGGTAATTAAATCCCAAAGATTTAATGTCACAGCTCCTGAACTCGTACAGGGTGCTGCTGCTGCTGCTGGAAACAGCCCTTGCAGCAGCAGTGGATGGAAATTTTTCCTGCACTCCCAACAGGAGTGCAGCTGGAGAGGCTAAGCAGGTAGGATAAAGCAAAAGAAAGCCTCTCTGATTATCAAATGAGTGATTTTTGAGTCCCTTGTTCATGTACCAAGGCTGATCATTGTGCTGGTTTCCAGCGTGACTCGGGACTGGAGCCTTTACCAACAGCCAGGACCCAGCCAGGTTCACTCAGAGCCTCTCCAGGCTTCCCACTGACTGGTGGGGCTCCTTTTCTCCTCAGGCATCACAGGACATGGCTTTGTACTGTCCCAGCCAGGCACCTTTGTGCTTCCCACACTGTGGAGTTTTCTGGGTGCTAGGCATGGAGAAGCCTCGTGGTGTTATTGGAGACATTCCCTGTTCATCCCTCCACCACAATTCACCCCAAAGCATGCAAGATCCCCTTTTCCAGGCCACATGACACTGCCCTTAATGTTTGGTGATTTTCTTTTAAGTTTGACCTGGCTCCCAGGGCAGGTCTGTCCTCAGCACTGAGATATTCCCAGCGCTTCTCCTCCATGGAGCTCCACGTGGCAATTCCCATCTCCGTGGGTCTGCTCTGATCACTGTGGATGGATCCTGAGCTCAGCTTTCAAAGGAAGGGGGTGCCTTTGGAGGCAAATACAGAATTATCACCCCTCATTCTTAGTCTGGTTTCTGCTTTTATACATTTCTCTGTGTGTTATCTTTGTTTTCTTGGCTCTTGCCACCCTGCAGGGGCTGGTGGGAGCCCTCCATGGCTCTGTGTGCTCAGTTATTAAGCACAGAGCACAGAACTCTGCCCATCAATAATTCCCTTCTGCTGCACACAGTCAGCAGGATTGGGTTTTGGAAGGACAGACATCTTTCCCTCCCTGTGAGAAGGGCAGGAGAAACAGCAGCCAGGAAGGGGACACCAGTAAAAAGAAGTTTCAGGTAATTAAAGCGAAGTTTGTGCTGCCCTGGGACTGGCTGAAAATCCATCCTGGTTACTGCTGTTCCAACACACCCCAGGTGACCTCCCCGAGCCTCCCAGGCTGTGGGCCCTGCCTGGTTCCCAAAAAGGAGGGAGCACTGCTGCTGCCTGGGGCCGGGGCATCTCCTCTTGGTGGCTCTGCCCCAATCTCTCCATCCCTGTCCCCATGGAGCCCCTGGCACTGGCACACACACCACACACACGGATTTGGGAGGGATGGGAAAGGGACCAGCACAGCCCCAGCGCTCCCTCGCAGGGACAGCGTCACAGAGACCAAAACCAGGCATTGTTTCAAAAATAGGATGATCCATTTTTGACATGAAAAAGGCTCCCTGCTCCATCTTGGGTTGTGCATAAAATTATCTCAGGGGTTTTTTTTCCTCTGCGTCTCCTCCTCATCAGAAAAAAATCTCACCCCAGGCTATTTTGAAGCTCCGGCATGTTCCTTTTCATTCACATTTTTCAGTGTACTACAGAAACATTTGCACTTCTGAAATCTCCTCGCTGAAATGTGTGAACTGCTCTCCGATGAAAGGGAAGCCTGAATTTCTGTGGGTCTTTTCCATTTGTCCTGTTTTGAGGTGAAGTGGCAAAGGAGAATGCCTGAGGCCTCCCCAGCATGGAGGAAATGTCTCAGAAGCAAGCAGGGGCTGTGAAACCACAGCATCAGCAAGGCTGGAAAAGACCTCCAAGAGCATCGAGTCTAGGCTGGCACCAGGACTTCTCAAGTGGGGATTGAAGACAAAGAGAAATCTGGAAAAGCTCTGGAAGCACCCCAGAGAGCAGCCTGGGAGAGCACTTGAGTGGGAGACAGAACTGAGGAAGGAAATGTGGGAGAGCTTTGGTGGGGAGACAGAAATGAGACGGGGGAAGGAGCTGTGAGATGCCAGGATCCGAGATCCCGGGGACCAAAGTTCCCTGCCTGCCACTGGAGAGCTTGGCCAGCTCCCACCAGTTCCCTGTGTCTCCACCCAGTGCATTAAAATCCCTTTTTTTTAGTGGTATAAAATACAGGACGATTTCTGTTCCAGCAGCCACGGTCTGGAACGAGTAGTGCTGCAAAGAGATTGCACAGATTTTAATCCATGTAATCATCCTTAACCTTTCCTGCCTGGCAAATTGGTTCATTTCCTTTCATTCATGTATCTCAATCGATCTCATGTAAATATATACTTTTCTTGGCTTCTTTGCCTGCTTATTTTATCTTTTTTTTGTTGTTGTTTAGGAACAAAAGCAGCAATTAAAGAATGATAAAGCCATTACTGAGTGGATGACGCGGTGGCTTTCCTTTAGGAAGGAAAGTGTTAGCACTTGGTGATTCAGGGGACTTCAGCCACAACAACACTTGAGAGCAAATTCAGTGTTTTGTAAGCTGCTTGTATTATATTTCCTGAAGCTCCTGCTCTGGGAATTCCAGCTCCAGGGAAGGGAGGAGTGTAAATAGAAGGAAAAGGAAGCTCAGGGCTGTGCTGGCAGCTGGAACAGTCCCTGGGAGTTTTCTGACCAAGGCAAAGCAGGGCTGGGGACGAAGTGGGGGCACCCAGAGAGCTCCCAAAAAGGGAAATGCCGTCTGCAATACCTCAGGAAAACCAGGTCTCTGGGTGGGTGGTTTGTGCTGACAGCAACAGATCTAAATTTGATGATAATCTCTGTAAAGAAATCACAGACCTAAAACTACCTTCTGTTCACATCCTGGCGTGTTTTTGATCCCCACTGCAGTTGGAAGAGTCACCTACAGGGAGCTTGTAGAAACAGTAACGTGATGATTGTGTCCTGACACCCATTTGTGGGTTGAGTAGAGACTTTTAGAGCTGAAAGTCCCTGCTGAGAGACAGTGGGGTCCCCTCCCCACAGCCCTCCCCTACCCCTGCTCCCAGCAGGGACAGCGAGTGGAACAGGCAGGGCACAAAGTGACATTTGGACAATGTTGGCTGCCCCAAGTTGGGGTTTGGTCATTCAGTCATCTCATCCAGGCATTGCTGGAGCAATAAAATCCTGCTGAGTGCTCCTAACCAGACTGGAGTTTGGAAAAACAAAGTCCACTCAATTCTGTGGGTGACAGAGAATCAGGGGGAGCAGGGCTTTGAAAAAGAAGAGTCCTGGCCCTCATCCCCTGGAGGGTTTGGTGACCGTGGAATCTTCTGAGCAGCCCCAGCCCTACCTGGCAGCCCCTGGGGAAGGAATCCAGACAACCTGGATCACTCTGGGTCACTCCGTGCCCAGGTTCTGCACTGGCTGTATGGGAAAAAAGTGGGGGGAAAAAAAAAAAAAGGAAGAAAGGGGGGGAAAAGCCCCGGAGGAGGTGGAGGGGGGGGGTTATGGAAAGCCTCCCCTGCTCACTGAGCTCAGCCCTTGCAGAGACTCTAACCTAAATTAATAGATCCTCTGGGGTGTGCAGAACTGGGCTAATATTTTGCAGGAATAGCTGTCCCCTGCCTCCTGCCCTCCGGTGTGATGAAGACAAAATGCCTTCATTATTGCAGCATTTAACAGTGTGCAGTGTTTATGAAGAGGCTGGAGGATGTGAAGGAATCCAAACCAATTACATTAATCTCCCAGCAAATAAAGCTGCAAATATTTACCTTCACTATACTGCTTTATCTTATTGGACAAGCTCTGGAATTAATCTAAATCCAGTCCTTTAACCTTGCTGGATGGATTGTTCTCCCTGACATCAGGAGGTGACCCAGGCTGTGCAGCCAGGCTCCACAGGCAGACCCCAGCTCATCCATAAATTGCATTTTGGGCACAGGAGCCCTGTTTCAATCTCCTCCATCCATTGCAGAGCTCCAAGAGAAGCTCTCCCAGCCTCCAGTGAGTTCTTGCTGGTTCAGGAGGATGCTGCAGAGCGAGAGAAGTGCACAACAACCCATGCCATGGTTAACAAGCAGTGCAGCAGTGTCAGATTTTATGCAAGACTGTTCCTGGAGTGATGTCAGCTCTTCACCAGGAAACCTTTTCTCACAGGAATCCATTGATCCAGCCCGAGTTCTCCCTGTGCCTCAGGCAAGTCCCATGTCTGCTACAAATAACTTGATTTGCAAAGCTCCAGCTGGGGGGTTTCTCTTTTTTTTTTTAATTTTTTTTTCCCATGTGACACCAAATTCAGAGCTTTGGCTTCAGCAGCAGCAGGGGAAGGGTTGAGCAGAACATGAACTCATGGTGGCCCCAGGACAGGAGCAGCCAGCACACAGCAGGGATGGGATGCACAGGTTTGATCTGTGCTGTGAAACACCTGAGTTACTGCTCCCCACACCAACCCAGCCCCAAACTGCAGCTCCCTCACCCCCCAAAAACCCCGGCTCACTGAGCTTCTACCCTGCCCAGGAGTGCAGTGCTGGCTGTGTTCATCCAGCAGGGCCAAAGCTCTGCAGAGTCAGTCCCAGCTCTGGAGCCCTCCTGCCAGGGGTGACACGGAGACTTCTCCCATCAGCCAGGTGAAGTGATGGAGTCTGTCAGGCTGTCCTGGCTGCAGGCCAGCAAATACATTTCAAGCCACTGCCAGCAAACATCTCCAGCCTTTCCTTTGATCTCAGGCTGCTCTGGATTTATCACAGAACCACAAATTCATTGAGGTTAGAAAACACCTCCGAGCTCATCAAGTCCAACCTCTCCCCCAGCACTGCCACGGCCACCACCAAGCCCTGTCCCCAGGGGTCCCCAAGTGCCACATCCACTCGTGTCTTCTATCCCTCCAGGGATGGGGATTGCAGCCCTGCCCTGGGCAGCCCGTTCCAATTCCTGACCACCCTTTCAGTGGAGGAATCTGTCTGAATATCCAATGGAAACCTTCCCTGGGGCAATGTGAGGCTGTTTCACTTTGTGACCCAGGAGAAGACTGACAAGTACCTATCAGAGAGCTTCTCTATGACAGTTTTAACTGCTTTATTAATTAGGTTTTTATCTGACATTTGGACATGTTGGACAAGTAGACTTTTAAATCCATGCACTGGGTACATAAAGCACAGTGAAGCCCTTTTGCCCATCACAATCCCTGAGGGTGAAGCTGCCCTGTCTGTGATTTCAAACTCCCCAGATGTGGCCAGATGTGTGCATCAGTTCCTGGGATGGTCTTTCCACAGAACCATGGAATGGTTTGGGTTTGGAGGGACCTTAAAACCCACCCAGTTTCACCCCTGCCATGGGCAGGGACACCTCCCACTATCCCAGGCTGCTTCAAGCTCCATCCAGCCTGGCCTTTGGTGCCAGATCCTGGGGTACATTCTCAGGACAGGCCTTTGAATGCTCTTGCCTAAAGCCCAGCAGCACAAGTTGTCCTGAAAAATGTTACCTGAGTGTTCTGGAATATCAGAGTTTCCTTCAGCTCAGCTCTGCCAGGCTGAAGTGGAACTCAGCCCCTGGAGAGCTTTTGAGTTATTTTGTGTAAACACTTTCAATCTCCAGATCTTGGCAACTGGTGCTTTATTTATTTAATGTCCCCTCCGTACACCTTGGAACAGCATTTTGCTTACACAAGTCCCAAAGCAGAAGAGGGAAAAATCACTCCAAAGGTGCTGTGTAACACCTCCTTCCTGCCCATTTGGGCAATTTACAGTGAAACCAGATAGCTCTGAGTAGACAAAGCCATTCCCTCGATCGTTTATATTCCATAATAGTTTCTTCCTCTCATAAATTTAACTTACATAAGAAAAAAATCACACAAATGCTCCAAATACCTCGGGAATTTCATTGATGGTAGAAGAAGTGATTTGAGCCCAACAGGGAAGCTCCTTGGAATGCCCAGAGCATGTAGGGCAGGGAGGCAGCCAGGTCCTGCCCCAGGCCTGTCCCCCCCGGTGCTGTGAGAGCAGGCCAGGGGCACAGCCTGCTCTGAGAGCACCCAGGGTCACCCCATGGCCAGGGGAACACAGCTCTGCTGCGAGGTGGGAGCTGAAGCACTGAATTGATCAAAGCAGATTTGCTGCGAGACAAACAGAATCTGCAGACTGCCACACTGAGAGGAGAGCCTGGCAGCTGGGATGTGGCTGTGTCCAGGGGAAAAGGCTGTCCATAAGGAGCAGCTGAGCCTGGAGCAGAGCTGGTCCTACCAGATCCACCCGAGTGAAGGAGACTCCCAGCTGGGATAAATGAACTGGGCACGGTGTCGAGTCTCCATCAGATGAAACCTTTAAATCAAACCCAGATCACAGAATCCCAGAATGGTTTGGGTTGGAAGGGATGCTAAAGCCCATCCAGTTCCAGCTCCCCTGCCATGGCAGGGACACCTCCCACTGTCCCAGGCTGCTCCCAGCCCCAGTGTCCAGCCTGGCCTTGGGTACTGCCAGGGATCCAGGGACAGCCAGCTGCTCTGGGCACCCTGTGCCAGGGCCTGGTACCCTCACAGGGAGAAATTCCTTCCCAATATCCCATCTAAATCTACACTCCTTCAGCTCAAGGGTGCTCCCCTTTGTCCTGTCCCTCCAGGCCCTTATCCAAAGTCCCTCTCCAGCCCATTCTGCAGGAACATTTGTAAGATATCCTTGCAGAGCAGTGCTGCAGAGCTGTTGGGAGAGCTTTAGTGCAGGATTTCAGGCTGAGGAGTCGCTGTGGTGCCCTGGCAGTGCCTGGGAATACTGATCCAGCACAGACCCAGACCCAGCTCCCAGCACAGCTCTGCCGGCCCTGGTGGCTCCAGGACAGCCAGGACAGCAGGGATGGCACACGGGGAAAGCTCATCTGTGAGACTCTTCCAGGCCACCAAGAAGGAGCTCTGAGAGGTGGCAGAGGAGCTGGAGTTGTGGGGTTGAGGAGCAGGAAGGAGGGAATGCATCTGGAATTCAGAAATCCCTAGGAAGTGTCTTTGTTAAGTGCAGTGGAGCTGCAATTTATTTTTTATTTGCAGCATTTTGCAAATGCCTGAATTTTTTACTTAAAGAAATGGCAGAATCAAAACCATTTTATTAAGTCACTGATCTGTTTAAGGCAAAGAAAAGCAAACAAGACATTCCCTCCACTCCAGATGAAATGTTTCATATCGAGGTCCTTCAGGGGAAGTCATTTGTATTTTCATTCAGAGCTGGCTCATTATGAAACATCTTTCAATTGTCATTTAAAGAAAAACACGGAATTTGCAATGAAACATGTTGTTAAACACAGGCCAAAAATCTCCCAACTGGAAGTGAGGAGCTGATTCCAGGTGGGAAGCCCAGCCCAGCCCTCGGCTCCTGCTGGAGCCCTGCTCTGCACCCCCAGCCCGGGAAATGCCAGTTCAGGGGCAGCTCCTGAGTGCTGAGCCCAGCAAGAACCACAGAGCCCTCCTTGGGTCACATCCAGGCTCGCAGGAGGATCCAGGGAGGGGTTAAATCCTACAGGGAATTGCACACGGAAGAAGCCAGGCCTGGGTGGTTAATTCCTCCTTCTCTGACTCCACTCAAAGGCTCTGCAGGGATTTATTTTACTGAACCCAAACTTTTCCCTGAGGTTCCCATCGCTGTTCTCTCCAAAAGGCATTTTGGTGCCATATCCCCAGTGAGCTCCATGTTTTCCAAGGAGGGACAGGACACAGGGAATGGCTTTCCACAGCCAGAGGGCAGGGCTGGATGGGATCTTGGGAAGGAATTGTTCCCTGGGAGGGTGGGGAGGGACTGGGATGGAATTCCCAGAGCAGCTGTGGCTGCCCCTGGATCCCTGGCAGTGCCCAAGGCCAGGCTGGACACTGGGGCTGGGAGCAGCCTGGGACAGTGGGAGGTGTCCCTGCCATGGCAGCGGGGGGCACCGGGTGGGCTTTGAGGTGTCTCTAAGCCAGACCAGTCTGGGATTTTGTGATTCTGAGGTTCCCCTCTGCCCTTCTGCACATCCCCTTTGTTGTGCCTCTCCTGTTTGCAGGGAGCACCCCCAGGTGTGAGCTCAGCCCAGGTACCCCAAACTCCCTGGCGGGCACAGACTCACCCAGGGACCAGGAGGAGAAATTCAATCCCAATTCGATCCCAATTACCAATCAATTCTGCCACCAGGGCTCCAGCTAAGCCCATGAGAGGCTCATCACACCCAGCACCAGAGCCCCCTCTCCTCACCCAGAGCACAGAAGCTGCAGATTCTTTAACTGCAGCACGAAAATGACTGAAATTCCCTGTCCTCCCCTCCAGACGCCGCTGCCATTCCCAGCTGCACTGAGCTTGCCCAGCTCCGCAAACTCCGGATTCACACACTTCTAAAATAAATCCAAACAGTCCCATTCTTCTCAGAATGACCTTTACTTTTCCAGCTGCCCAGTATCTGCATTTTATGTACGAAAATGCAATTCGTTCAGCCATAATAAATATCCAGGACTGTCCTGAGAGACCCCATACATTTGGATCCCAGCAGTGAATTTCAGTTTAATATTGCAGGCCTATTTGTTTTGCTATTAATTCCAGCAAGGACAATTGATCAATTGTTTTAATTTTAAATCAGAGAGCTAATATCTGCCCTTGGCTTCCCTTGTGGTCGTTCAGCTGCTGCCTCTGAGCTGCAAAGATCACTTTTGATTATTCTGTTTTGTAGGTAATTCAGCCACCCCGTGTGGGCAGCAGCAGCTGCCCTTTTCCCATTAGGATGGGGCGGATGCAGCATTTCCAACCAGCCTGGAAGGTGATGTGGGATTCCCACCTTGGGAGGCTGTGAGACCTTTACACCCCCCTGACCCTTCTGCCCCATTCTCCCCGTGTCTGTGCGGGCCGTGCCCAGCACTCAGGCCTTTGGAGCAGACATTTCTGGCTCTGTTTTCTGGGATCATCTCCTGCTTCCTCTCTCCCCTCATCCTTTTATGACCTCCCTCAAAATCCTCTTGCTGTCTGCACTGCAACTTGGCCCTTCCTCGTCTCAGGGCTGGTGAAGTTCTGGAGCTCCCTCCACCTCCTTCGCTTTCTTCTGTGCTCTTTTTTTCCACCTCAGCCTCTCAGGAACCAGCCCCCCCATTCAGCCCCCGAGTCACAGAATCGGGGATGGTTTGGGATGGAAGGGACCTTAAAGCTCATCTCATTCCTCTCAGGGACACCTCCCACTGTCCCAGGCTGCTCCCAGCCCCAAATGTCCAGCCTGGCCTTAGGCACTGCCAGGGATCCAGGGGCAGCCCCAGCTGCTCTGGGCACCCTGTGCCAGGGCCTGCCTACCCTCCCAGGGAGGAAGAACCTCATGGACTTTTTGCCAGCTCCTCTACAGATACACATCAAGGTCTTAGCAGAGGTCACACCATCCCTCTCTCCCCTCCCCCCTTTTTTTGTGAAATGGCATTTCCAAATGGTGCTTTTTTGGGAGCAAGAATGTTCCACAGAAAGGAATTTGTTGGGCTTTGTTTGCTGTGTTCCTCTCTCAGAATCAATTATTCTTGCAATTCTCATTTGTTAGCAGATTCATTGCTTTGATTCCTTCCTGCATACTGATATCCCAGTCCTGCTTCTCCAGGTACCTGGAATGGTGGCAAAATGCCTTTCCACAAAGGGGCTGCAGCTCTGATCCTCGTGGCAGCTCTGGAATGTTGTGATTCCATTTTAAGTTCTGCACATTTTAAGCTCAGCCTGCCCTTTCCCTTGACACTTTTGATCTGGTCTAATTGCAGTCCCTGCAGCTCTGCTCTGTTCCATTGAAAAGCTCATTTTCTGAGCTTCATTTCACTGGAGTCCATTCTCTGCAGCTCATTCTGCAGCCAGAGCAGAGGGGGCTCTGGGCTCCTGCTGATCCTCCCCACAAACCAGGCCAGGCTGGGGCAGGAACATCTGCTGGGCTGGGCATCCCTGCTCAGTGCTCCAGGTGGGTCACTGGAGATGACCCACAGACAAAGGGAGAGGCTCTCAGGGATCATTTCTTCTCTCTGGTGACCCCAGAGAGCAGCTGGAGCTGTGTCTGGGTTGGACATCATGGAAAGGCTCTTCCCCCAGAGGGTGCTGGGCACTGCCCAGGCTCCCCAGGGAATGGCCCCGGCCCCGAGGCTGCCAGAGCTCCAGGAGCGTTTGGGCAGCGCAGCCAGGGATGCCCAGGGTGGGGTTGATGGGGGGTCTGTGCAGGGCCAGGGGTGCACTGGGTGATCCTGGGGGGCCCTCCAGCTCAGGAGATTCTATAGAAACACAGAATGGTTCAGGTTGGAAAAGTCCTTCAAGGTCATTGAGTCCCAGCTATGTCCCATCCCCTCCTTGTCACCAGCCCAGAGCACTGAGTGCCTCATCCAGGCAAGGGATGGGAAGCCAGGGGTGGCCTTGTAAATCCTGAAATGAAACACCTGTGTCACCCTCCTGCCCCCTCTGTCCCACTCCAGCTCACTCCAACCACTATCCCCACATTTGGGAAGCTGGGATAGGAACTGAAATCTTAAGGATGGGGGCATGTGACGTAAAACCCCAGTTATAGAATGGTTTGCAGGGCACAGACAAGGCAATCACATCCCTCTCACTCCTGAAAACCCAGTGGGTACCCAGAGCAGGTGCCAGGTGCTCAGGACATGGCACAGCAGCCTCCTGCTGCTCTGAGCAGGATGGAGATGGTGCTGGGGGGGACAGTTTCTGTGCTCTGGCCTCAGCTCTGACAGCTCCTTAGAGCAGCCTGCGTTCATTGCAGCTCCAGTGAGGCACAGGAGACGGGAAGGAGCTGCAGGCAGGAGCTGGAGCTCTGGCTTTGCTCTCGCTGCCCTGTCCTGCAGCCTGCGAGCTGGGAGAGCTGCGATACAGAGGAGATGGATTGTTTCCTGAGCTCACTCCTTCCCTGCCATTAATCAGCCTCTCTCCTCAGATAATTTGTGTAAAAGTATAACTTAGAGCAAAACAAAGCCTGTGGAATGATTTCTGCCCCTATGAATTCTTAATCCCAGCAGGACAGCTGATAATGTCTCTCAAAACGTTGCTGCTGCGCTCTGCAGCCGCGGCCAATTAATTCCTGCAGGGACCAGAGGGGTCCAGGGCCGCCTCATCTCTCCAATAAATCTCCTGTGTCCAGTGACAGGAAGAGTTCCCAGAGTCCAGCCAGGACCCCGAGGGACAGCTCTGCACTGGGAGAACAGCTGTGTCCAGCAGAGCTCCCGCTGCCAGCAAGGGCCCAGCCAGAACCATTTCTGCTGGCTGAACTGGGGCTGTGAGTGGCACTGCTGGCCCCCAGTGCCCAGAGAGACTGGGATTTGATCCTTGGCACTCCCTGGGATATTCCCTGCCCTGTCCTCATGGCTGGACCCTGTGCTGGAGGAGAGCAGGGGCTGAACTGTATCTAAAGACAGGTTCCCAGGGGACCAAACAAAGCACATTTCCTGTTGGGCCCTGAAATTTACTTCCAACTGAAGCATCAAAATATTGAGCCCATTCCTCAGTGTCCTGCAGAAGGCCTGGCCACAGCTATTGATGTGGAGCAGTAACTCAATAAGCAGCACCGTTGGGTCAATAAACTTTTGACATTAGCTCAACAGAAATTTAAATCTCGGGTTAGTTTCCCATCTGTTTATTTACCAGCAATGCATTAAGAATGTTCTGCCCTTGGCAATCAATGGAACCCAACCTGCCGTGGGGTTTGGGCTGAGCTCTGCCCTTTGAAGCTAAGGCAGGTATAGAAATCTGGCTGCAGTTCTCTCTGTAACAGTTTGTTCTAGGGGGAGAAATAAAAAAAAGTTTGAATGTTATGCTGTGATTCTGATAGAGAATCCTCTCTAAACCCATTGTAGTCCAAAAGAAAAAAAAACCCTTTACAGCTGAAAGCAGAGCTCAGCTCGGGGATCTGGCAGCTCTTACAGATGGGGATTAATGAACAACCTCTCGCTGCCCTCGGAGCCTCCTTGGGGCCAGCCCGATGTGGTGCCTTTGAAAATGTTCCAGTGCACTGCAGGCACTGGGAGCTGTGGGGCTGCCAGGAGAGAGGTGCCCGTGAATAACAATCCGTAGCAGCTGCAGAATTCCCGGCCCTGTGCTCTGATCCAGCTCTTTGGATGGATTACACAAGCCCAGTGCAAGTCTGGGGTGCTCAGAGCTCCTCACCCCCTGTGCCAGGCAGAACGTTGCAAAGCACACAGGTCAGGCCCATCAGCTCCTCCCCATCCCTGGGAGCCACAGGGAGAGCACCTGGGGGTCCTGATTCACTTCCAGCTGAGGAGAAGGGAATAATGAATGGGGAGAAACAAGATCATCATAATAAATCTTGTTCTGAAGTCTTTAATAACGAGGCTTTATTGTAAATCCATCACAAAGAAACATTAATGTGGAGCCACCAAATAGGTCAGGTTAATTACATCATCTGCAAATGCTGTGGTACCTCCAGCCTGCAGGAAAAAAGGGAATCAAATCCCCCGGGAGTGGGAGAGATGGATTTTATTTTTTAATTAGTTGAGCATTAAAATCTCTGTGCTAACATCTCCCAGTGTTCCCATGGCTTAAGTGAGATGCTACATTTTGCCTCCTGTCTGACAAAACCTGGTTATTTACAGGTGAGTGGTAATTAGGGCTGATGATCTGTGTGCCAGTTTGCATCCTGAGGTCATGGACAAAGCTCCCAGGCTGTCCAGGATGTGTGCCAGGAGACATTCCAGGGCCCTGGAGTGAGCACCTTGCCTCATTTTGCTCCATGGGCAGCCTGTGCCCCCATTCCCCGTTCCACAAATGGGAACACAAACCTGCCCTGGTTGGATTCATGGGATGTGCTCTCAGCTCCTCCCTGGAGCCCCTGGGTCACTGCAGGGAAGGCTCTGAACCCTCCCTCACTCCCTCCCTGCCCATGGTGCCACTCCCCAGGTTTCCAAGGTCACTTTGGCTCCCAGAGTTTCCCAAACTCTTCCCCAATCCTAAATTTCTAGGAAAAAACCCCAAAAGTTGTCACACCCTTGAGCTCCCCAGTGCCAGGAAGACATGCTCCATGTCCCAGGAGTGCCAGGCTGAGAGCACAGAGCCAGGGATGCTCCAGAGGTGGTTGGGTACCCAGCAGATGCAGTTTTAGCACAAAAATGGGAATATTCCCACAGCCAGCTGGAAACAGGAGCATTCCCATGCTTGGGACCAGCCCAGCTCCCCTTCCTGAGCCTCCTCTGTTTTTTCTTTCAGCCACAGGGCTGCCCAAGACCAGTGCTGGAAGGGAAATAACCTTTTCAAAGGGAACAAACATTTCCCTTGAACAACTAAATTCCTTTTGAAATATCCTCCTGTTGGGTCCCATGTTTTGAAAACTCGCAACATTTTTCAATTCTCAAAACACGTTTCTCTTCCTTCTCACTTTTCATCCAAAAATACACTTTTCCCAGGAACTGTTATTATATTATCACAATGTATTATCCCTCCTGGTCTGTAAAACATCACAGATGTATTACTGAGTTTTATTAAAATCTCTGTTTATACTTTTCTCACTCATTTTTACCCAGCAGCAGTGACTCCAGCAGACCTGCACTCACTGGCAAGGTGTCACTGAGCTTCCTGCACCCCCAAAAAAAGCTTTGTTTAAGGCTTCAGTCATTGTTTTGAGCTAATAATTGCCAGGTGGGAGAGCTGTGAGTCAGCAAAGTGCTGGAATCCTGTCACCTGCAGAGGTACCCGGAGGAGGCAAAGGTTATTTAAGAAAGCAGCGTTTTCCCTGGCTGGTTAAATGCAATTTCTTTGTGTTGCCGTGCCAGTCAGTGCGTGGCTGACGGAGGAGTGCAGAGTGTGACAGGGGAAAGTGGTAGGTGTTGTTACTAAGCATATTAGCCTGACAAGAAAAACACGGGGCTCAGAGACAGCTGAAAGGCTCTGCCGAGGCTCACCAAGAAAAACAAGCTGCTGACAACTCCTGCTCGCCCCGAGGAGCCTCCAAGTGCAGGGAGGGCTGAAGAGCTCTAAAACGTGGGTGCAGAGCAAGGCTGGACAAACTGCCCAAAAAAGCCAGGCTTTGCTATGGTGAGGAAGAGCTTAAAGGGTTCTGTGGGGGAAAAGAAATTAGGAAGGAAAGAAAGAAAGGGAAAAAAAAAAAAGGCAAAGATTGCTTTCTATAAATAAATGTGGGCAGGGAAAGTGCTGGGGAGGGAGAAGATCTAACAGACAAACTTGGCATGAGAACAGAAGGTAGGCACTAGCCATGAATAAATTCCGAGTGGAAAACCGAAGGAAGTTTCCATCCAACAAAGGAACAAAAGCCAGGAACAGACTGGCCGGGGCGGAGGAGAAGCGACTGGGGTGACGCCGAAGGGCAGCAGAAATGTGTGGGGAGAGGCAGGAGCTGCCCAGGTCAGCCTGGGAGTCCTACACAGAACCCAGAGCTTCTGGGGATGCTGCAGCATCACCCCACAGAATCCCAGAATCCCAGAATCACCAGGTTGAAGAGACCTCCAAGATCATCAAGTCCACCCCATGCCCAACACCTCAACTAAACCCTGGCACCGAGTGCCACATCCAGTCTCTTGTTGAACACTTCCAGGCATGGTGATTCCACTGCCTCCCCAGGCAGACAATTCCAATACTTTATCCCTCTTTCTGTAAAAAACTTCTTCCCAGTATCCAACCTGTATTTCCTTTGGTGCAGGTTAAGGCTGTGTCCTCTTGTTCTGTCACCCCAGCCCAGGAGAGCTGGATTGGGGGTCACGGATTTTGGGGTCCCCACAAGGACCCCTCCCTCAGTCACTGCTGGGACATTTCCTCGCTGACATTTCCCTCCCTGCAGTTCCTGGCTCAGGAATGCCCTGCAGGGTCAGGGGCTGCCTTTGTCAGCTCATTTTGATGCCCTCAGTCAGAAAGGGGGATGAGGGCTGAACTCCAGGCTTGGCCATCCAGAGGTTTTTCTTTGAGAAATCCCTGTCCCAGCTTTCCAGCAGGAGCCTTACACAAAGCCTCTTTTTGTTCTCATTCATCCCATGGCCTGGGACTCCTCTCCTCATAAGATAATGGGACAAGGGAAGAGGGATTTTTGAATTGGGAATTTTTTTTTTTATCACTGGAGAAAGCTCGGGACCAAATGAACAATTATAAAGTTATTTCACAAGGATCTGAAACTTTTTTTTGGACTCTAAAATCAAAATAAAACTGTCTGGGATCAAATGAAATACTGATGGATTTCTCTGCTTTAAAAAATTTAAATTAATTGTCTGCCTTGTCCTGCTCTCAGAATTTAGATCATTAATGTCATGGTGATTACTGCTATTGCTGCATTTAATTCTTTTTTTTTTTTTTTTTATGCAGCTGATTTATCTGATGTTTTCAGGAACAACCAACATGGAAACCTGGGAGACAAAAGATGTGGATCAGAGCCTCTGAAGGAGGGAGCAAAGGGAGCCTTTGCAAGACTTTTCCTGTTCAGGAATCATCAGAAGAACAGAGATACAACCAAAATCAATCATTCATAGCTTAGATGAACACGGAACAGCACTAAAGATCCATTTTCCATAGACTTGAAGCTGGGGATGCTGTGGAATAGCCTCTTAGGTATAGAAACAACAGAACAAATCCAAAGCTGAACCTGAACATGTTCACAGATCAGAAAAGAAAAGAAGCTCCCGACAAGAGGAGTCTGGAGGTGCTGAATGGTTCAGCTGGAGGTGATAAGGAACTCACACCTGGCACCTGAGGGCTCTTTGTTGCATCAATCAGCTTGGGCTTTGAGGCTGAAAATGAAATTGAAAGTAAAAGATTTGGAACAAGAAGTGCAGAGAGCACTTCAGAAAAAAACCAAGGGAAATATTTGTGGAACACTCAGCAAGAAACCCTCTGAGCTTTTCCTCAGCCCCTTTGCTAAGCCTCGTGCAGAGCCTGGGGTTAGAGCCCCCCAAAATAACACCCCAAATTCAGTACGGGCCTGGAAAAACGTTCTGCTCTTCTGCAGGAGAAAAGCCTCGCCTTGAAACACACAGGGAGCCTTCAGCTCAATTTCCTGATATAAATAGGGCAGCTCAGAGTCACAGTGAATACAGAGAATGTTTTCTTATATGCAAATGAGAGCTCACATTATTTCATAGAAGGAACTATAATAGTTGGAAATTAGCAAATGTTTCCAGATCCCTGTTAAAGGCATGGGAAAAAAAAAAAAGCGGCTCATCTAATGTTCCTGGATAAAAATGACATTAATTGAAAGTTTGATTCTATTCCCTAATGAATTTTCCTGTTGCATTGTAATTAATAACTACTTACATCCAAAAGAACTCGATATCCCTTCAAATTAGGGCATTACTTATAAATATGGTAATGTTTTAAGAGCAGTTCTGAGAATGCCAGGCACTGCTCTTGGAACGGCTGTGAGGAACGGGAACAAACCCTTAACAAACCCTGCATGGGCTGCAGGGCTGCTGGGAGCCACTGCAGAGCCAGAATCCATCCTCTCCCAGGATCCCAAATCCATCCTCCCCCAGGACCCCAGATCCATCCTCTCCCAGGAACCTGAATCCATCCTCTCCCAGGATCCCAAATCCATCCTCCCCCAGGACCCCAGATCCATCCTCTCCCAGGAACCTGAATCCATCCTCTCCCAGGATCCCAGATCCATCCTCTCCCAGCCTTTCCTCCCAGCAGAGCTGCTCCATCCCTCTGCTCCTCCTGGTGCCTCCTCTGGACTCTCTCCAGCAGCTCCAGGCCCTCTCTGTGCTGGGACCCTCACAATGCTTTGGCCATACTTGGGCCTCTAAACTTGCCCTTGAGGCTGCTTTTGAGGAGCAAAAAAGTGAAGCATCACTTGGATGCTTGAGACTCTTTAAAAGGGGCCTCAAGGATATTTTTTCCTTGTTCCTGGAAAAGGAGGAAAGGAGGGAAATGCAAGCACAGCGAGGAATGAGCTGACACGTGCAGGCGCCTTCCTGCGCAGTGTCTGTGCCACTGTTCCTGCTAATGCCACACACACCCACGGCCAGCATGGTGCTGCAGCTCCCAGCCTCGTGTGCTGCAGGATCCAGGCCATTCCCATCCCAGGAAAGCTGATTATTTGGATTAACCCTGCTTCCTTCCAACTCCCGCATTCTTGACTCCCTTTATTACAGTAACTGATCTGAACGTGAGTCAATAACCTCAACCACACCCCAACCAAAACCTCCACCATGAAATACCAGGGCTTGGCCACCTGGACTTGAAATAATTCCTGTGGGTGCTGGAAAGAGAATTCCCACTCATCCTGCCAGGCTGGGGAACTGGGAACCACTCACGTTGGAATTGTCACCTCATGGGGGTGACCCTGTCCCTTCTTGCACCCAAGACAGGCACGAGGGGTTTGTGGGGAGCTCTGAAGTCCAAGGGAGAGGGAGGTGGAGAGGAGGGGTAGGGGAATGCTCCCATCAATCCTGGGATGCTTCCAGAGGGAAAACAGGTTCTGCTGCGCAGGAGGAACTCCAGGGGCCAGCACTGGGGAAAGGACAGCATGAAGAGCTTGGATGGAGGTGATAGCCACAGAATCATGGAATCCTGGAATGGGTTGGGTTGGGAGGGATCTTAAAGCCCATCCCGTTCCATCCCTGCCATGGGCAGGGACACCTCCCACTGTCCCAGGCTGCTCCCAGCCCCAATGTCCAGCCTGGCCTTGTCCTGGCAGTGTCAATGCCCCTGGAAAAGGGCTGGAGTCAGTCCTTGGTGAAACTGGTTTTATGATAATGAGGGTGAAATTTTTTACTTCTTTCTACTTATGCTGGCATTACCTTCTAGTTGAAAGCAGCATTATGGTCCCATTTTCCCTCCTGTCACAAGGACAAAAGGGTCACAGAATTGTATTTTTTTTTTTTTAACTGGCTGCTCCCTTGACCCAGGGCATGAAGGTCTTTGCTGAAACACCTCCCATTGCGAGCCTGGGTTCACATCTAAAACTCCCCCTGCGCAGCAGAACTTCTGGATTAGCCTTCCTCTCCTTCCCCCTCTCCAGAAACCTCCACAAATTTCCCTGCTCAGAAATGACGTCAGCTTTGCTTCCCGTGGTAGCTCAGAAACCCAGGGAAGAGCTTTTTGCAGAGCAGCCTGGGCTGAAATCCCTTCTCCCGCCCCAGCACACACAGCATCGCACTCCTGTGTTTACAGATGAGGAACTCCCCGGCGGGCAGCGGCTCAGCCCGGCAGGCTCCCGGGATGGTCCCCCCGGAGCGCCGGGCAGAGCTCATCCTGCTCACCCGGGCTGCAGAGCCTGGCGGTGGGATATAAAAAGCTGGCCATGGATGCGTGCCAAGAGGTAGTAAACAAACTGGGAGCTCTGTTTTTCCTCTGGTTTTTACTCCGGAGCCGTGTCTGGCTGTGCAGGAGAGTGCCCGGCCGCGCTGGGCGGATTTTTCGTATTCTGAGCCCGGGGCTTTTTGGGGGAGAGCCGAGGAGGGGCTGTCATTAACCCTGCACTCCAGAGGGCCAGGCGAGCAGCAGGAGGCTGCCTGGACTCTGCATTCAGGCCACAGACGGTGAATGACACGAGAACAAAGTTCAGACCTGCCCTCAAATCTCATTGCCATCCCGAAAGCATGAAAGCAGATGCACACGATGGATGAAAAGCCAAACATATCGATCACTCCGTACATCGCTGGCAGCCAGCTGTGCTGGCAGCAGGCAGCCGGGGCTGTGCTGCAGTCAGGCTCAAGGTAACGAGCAGGGAACGCAGCAGCTGGGACCGGGTGGGTTTCACTCCCGGGGAGCTCCGTGCGGCTCCCCGCAGCAGCGATGCCGCTCCGAGCCTGCTCACGCTGCCCGTGCCCGTGGCTGCCGTGTGCCTGCAACCTGCCGCACCTCTGCCAGCCTGTGGCACTGCCCCTGCCGCACCTCTGCCAGCCTGTGGCACTGCCCCTGCCGCCGGAACGCCGGGACAACGCCGCTGCCCCTGCCCACGATCCCCGGAGCAGGTGCAGGCAAGGTAAGGCACCGTTCCCGTTCATTCTCGCCTGGGCAGTCAGGCAGGAGGAGGTGGAGGAGGCAGAGGCCTCTGCAGGCGCCGGGAGCTGCAGGAGGGGAGGACGTGATGCTGCCGTGGGAGGGATGCAGGGATACTGCGAGGAGCGGGGGGGATGCCGGGCAATCCATCCTGGGCCGGGCCTCCTCCTCCTCCTCCTGCCGCCGTTCGCTGGCTCAGCCCGAGCTCCTCGGGCTCTGCTCGCTGCCTGCTTCCTCCCAGCCCCCCCAGCTCCCCTCCAGCCAGCTCTGCTGCCCTCGGGGATGCTTTCAAACCTCTGCCCCATCTGTCCGCCTGGACCGGGAGCCAATTCCCCTGGCAGACGGGGCTCCAGATTGGGCTCGCCATCCCCCGGGAACCCACCCAGAGCCCCGGAGGGCACGGCACGCCACGGCCACTCCCCCACCCCACGACAGGGACCCTTGGCTTCATGGTCACCCAAAGTTCCCAACCTCCCTCTTCCTTGTGCTGCAGCCCCACAGAGAAAGGGATCACGGGCACACAGCTCCTGGAGGCTGCTTTTCCCCCGGGACTCCCTTCCCAGAGCCCCGTTTTGCTCGTTCATCTGGGAAATTGTACAAGCAAAAGAAGGCAAAAGCAGCTCATGGCTCCTGTAGCAGCAGGGGGTCCAGCCTTCCTTCGGAAGCACCAAAGTAGAGACAAAAATAACCCAAGACAATGCAGAGGAGCTGTCTGTCCCTGCCTGAGGTCGGGGCCAAGCCCCTGCCCCTGCCTGTCCCCAGAGCTGCTTTTTTAGGGCCTCACAGCCTCCTCCAGCTGCTGCCTTGACCTTCCATCTGCACATGTAGAACCGTCCTCCAGGGCCAGTCCTTGTCCTTTAGATGTGGTTGCCTCCCTGCAGGCATGTTTTAGAGCTCGCTATCCACATCCTGCCTGCCCGGAGTCTCCCCCTCCCCATGGCCGAGCAAGGGTTAAGCCTCTCCCTGGCTCTGCACCAGCCTCCTCCTGCCCTCACTTGGCTTCAGATCATTTCTTCTGAGGGGGAAACGTGCGCCCTGCGTGTGCAGCTCCTGAGGCCTCCGTGCAGCTGCTGAAGCAGGCAGGTTTGACCTCCAGGGGCACACAGTGCTCTCCAGGACGGGCCCCGCGTGTCCCCCCTGCTGCGGCGTCCCCTCCATCCACGGTGGAAGTCTGAAGGAGGAGAACCACAGATGCAGGGACGGCAGGGAGACAGTGATGGGGGTGTGTTTGAGGATCTGCTCTCCGAACCTGGAGCCGGTCTCCAGGCCAGATTGCTCCGTGCTGTCGGATGAATCCTCACCCTGTCACCACACGGTCACTTGTTCTCCCCTTCCCTCAGCTCTGGGCACCTGCAGATTCATTTGCAAAGCCTTTAGCACTCACATCTCTGTTGTGGGAGGTTTTGCTTTCACCCAAACTATTCCAGAGCTGGGATGGGATGAATATTTTCCTTGGAGTTGCTGATTTTTCCCCTGAACCATGTAGGCTGCTCCCCAGCCAAGCAACTCCCTCCCTGCCAGCCAAGGCCGAGAGATGGATTGTTCCTGCTCTGCCACTCTGGGGATGGGGATTTTTCACTCTCTCTGCTCTGCAACCTTATTGTCCTTTGCTGTCACCGAATGATTATCCCTTCAGTGCCAGGGATCTCCATCTCACCGAGTACAGTTCACTGAACATCACAGAGCTCAAAAAAACCTCCAGTCCAAGTCAACAAATAAATGACATGAGCAAAAAATCACCCCTGAACAAGCAAGAGCAAAACCAGCCAAAGAAACCCCAGCCCTAAATGAAAACTGAGTTCAGCTTTTGGGTCTAGAGCTGGGAGGTTTTAAAGGCAACAAAACTGCTGGGAATTCTTGTGAGAGAATCTGGAATCATTAGAGAATCACAGACCAGTTTGGGTTGGAAGGGATGCTAAAGATTATCCAGTTCCAGCTGCCTGCCATGGCAGGGACACCTCCCACTGTCCCAGGCTGCTCCAAGCCCCAGGGTCCAGCCTGGCCTTGGGCACAGCCAGGGATCCAGGGGCAGCCACAGCTGCTCTGGGCACCCTGTGCCAGGGCCTGCCCACCCTCACAGGGAACAATTCCATCCCAATATCCCACCTACCTCTGCTCCCTGTCAATTTGAAGCCATTCCCTGTGTCCTGTCCCTCCATCCCTTGTAAAGTCTCTCTCCATCTTTCCTGTAGCTCCCTTCAGGCACTGGAAGGCCACGATTAAATAGAATCCCTCTATTTTAATCTCCTTTATTATTTGTGTTTCATCTACGGAATCCATCAATAATTATCAGTATTAATTAATTTCCCACAACACTGCACCATTCTAAGTCTGCCCAGAATTGCTTCTCATCTACAGGAGGGGACAGAAAGGAAAGAGCTGAAAAGAATCCAAGGAGAAACACCAAGAAAAGTTTTGCAAATGATGCTTTTAAAAATGAGAAGGAGAATTAAGAGTGAGGCTGG